>JAGFBZ010001569.1:0-38102 GCA_018398805.1 Hirundichthys speculiger | reverse complement strand
AGAATTCCGTCAAACTTTGTCTTCAACATTTTTCTGTAAATATTCCTCGGAGTTGAATTTCTGTTCATAATGTTTTATTTTTTCTAGTCCACCTTTCATATTATATCTTTCAATACTACACACTGTGTGCACTTTACTGTTGCTTTAACTCTAAAAATGTCCCTGTCATTGGATAAATAAAGGATTATCTAATGTTATTTTTTTTATCTTAGATAACACCTTTCAATGGGATACATAATATGTACTGGGTTATTTCATGGTCTTAACTCATTCACTGCCATTGACGTCTATAGATGTCAGTTGGGTTGCTGGCTCCAGTAACATGTATTTTGAAAGTTAATATGAGTTGATGCTGAAGATGATGACCACTCTTATCTACTTGGATACTCTCTGTTGGAAAGAAATAAAAAAAAATTGAGTCTCGATAGCTGATATTATTGATATTTGGATCGATCTGCCCACCTCTAGTCCCCTCTATCACACTTCCTCTCACGACATCACAAAGGGAAATAATTGGGCTTTCCAACTGTCTAAGATTTATTTTGTTACAACGAAGAAATAATCTCCCAAACACAATTTTCCTTACTTTGTGTGTTTAGCTTAGATAAAGTGCAGCAGCCATGTGCATCGAATGCATTCAATTCCTGCGACAAAAAGTGATTTCACTTGTCACAGCAATGTACAGTCTATGTGTCGGTATATTACTGGTGGCTGAATTCCACTTCGAGGAGGTTTCTGCTCAAAACAGCTGCTTTGAAATTTAGATCCGTAATACAAAGAGACGATTAATGTTATTGATTACGCCTGCTCCTCAGGGGATAATAAGAAAAAGATCTGACTCAGTCAGTAACAGCCCTCTCCGTCAGCTTACCGGGAATGGTGTTATCAAGGACGAAGCCAATGAACCCCCCCTACAAACATGTGGGTGGTCCACAATATACGACGCATCACCTGGTCAAACTCTGTGATACCTGAGTAAGACACAAAGAACAGGACGGAGTTGTTTGATCGTACAAAAAACAACAACAACAACAAAAAAAAAACCATATAAAGGTAGTTCATATTAAAGCTGTGGTCTAGTAACTCCACTTCTTCTTCTGTGTGTTCATTAAAAGCTACCTGTTTGTAGAAGATCAGGGTTCTTGTTGATCCAGTTTGGGATGACGAGTGCAGAAAACATGGAAAACCCGAACACGAAGATGTTCCGAGAAGAATTCATGTCTGTGAACTGTCAGGTGAGACGTGTCATTCTCTCAGAATATGAAAAAAAAATAAAAAATCTGTTATATTTCTATATATTTGTGTTTCTTTTAACCTGCAGATTCGATATGCCTGCGGCACTGATGACTCCAAACATGATCAGGAACATCCCTCCCACAGCAGGTGTTGGGATGGTGGTGAAGATGGCGCCGATCTTGCCCAACATCCCCATCAAAATCATGAAAATTCCACTTAGGAGGATCACTGATCGACTCGCCACCTGTGGCCACACAAACAGGATATGAAAGCGTCGCCTCTATAATCTTCGTGTATGCTGTGCACAAGAGACATTCGTTCGTTTTCTATATCAGGTTTCCCTGTTCAAGGACGACTGCGTCAGCACTGGCTGTGCACGCGTCTTACTTTGGTGATGCCGAGCGCTGCCACGTTCTCGCTAAAGGAAGTCGTGCCGTTGCCCGTGCCAAAGGCCCCTGCCAGCAAAGAGCCGAGCCCTTCAACCCCGATGCCCCGGCTGATGGCGTGCTTTGGAGGGGGAGGAGCCCCTGACAGCCTGGCGCATGCATGGTAGTCGCCAACAGACTCTGCCATGGAGCACACTATTCCAGCCAGGATGCCGAACACAGGCGCCAGGCTCACAGTTGGCATTCCCCACTGACCTGAAGGAGAGGGGGAATCGAAGCGGTGATCATCCAAAGGTCTTTGAATCCATCTGTCAGCTGCGTGTCTTGTAAACTTACTCACCAGGGTAGGGGAGTGTGAACCAGGAAGCCTCGCCCACAACGTTTCCCTTCACATCGGTGCGGGCCAAGTAACCGTACTGAGCCGAGTCAGATGGTAGGACATCGTAGATGGTGAGGAGGTGGCAGATTAACCACGAGACTGCAATGCCCAGCAGAATCTATGGAAAAAAAGATTATGAACTCTGATGAATCCAGATTTTCACTCTTCCAAGGTGATGGGCGCATCAGGACAAATGACACAGCAAATGAATTTTGCAGTCGAAGCTAAAGGTGGTCCAAGAAAATATATATATATATTTTTTTTTTTTCCAGGCCGTGCATGCTCTGCGTAGAAGCACCAGTGCCCACGGCATATGTGACTTGCACATGTGTTTATAATAATGTCTTTTACCAGGATTGTCTGTGTTTTTTTCGGCAGGACTATACAATGCCACTCTGCTCGACTTACAACAAAGTGTCCCAAGAGACACAGAATGTGTGCAATTACCTGGCCTGAATGCAAATAAATAAACACATTAAAAACAACCTATGGTAAAAAATGAATGACGAAGTAACACAATGGTGTTGCTTAGGGCTGGGCAAAGTTAACGTGTGATTTTCGCGTTAACTCATTAATTTATTAACGCACCGACATTTATTTTATCGCGCGTTAAACATATTTTGCTCACATGCTTTTGTTTTGACAAGTCTGTTACTGGCTGCTGCGGAACCGGAAAAGAATTGGCGGAAAAACATGCAGAAAAGCTAAAACAAACATGGAGAACGGTAAAAATCCCTTAAACTTTACAGTTCGGGTAGCAACTCAGGTAGCAATATTACCAATTGTATCTAAAAAAAAAATTCTGGACGGAAACAAAACTTTCGCGTCGTTCCTCCATGTTCCATCAGATCTGCTCCATGTGTTCACTGTCCTGCTGTTCTCTTACTGGTTACTTCTTTGTGGCTCCATCTAGTGGCAAAGATGTGTAATGACAACAGAAAGTCCAGTCCTCAATTATAAAACAAATTCAGTTCTATGGCTCATTTTTTAATTTCGTATTTTTGATCCAAGTCTAAAATTGAAAAAAAAAACAAAAAACGGGCATTTTTTCTTCTTTTTTTTTGAATTAGATTTAAAAACGAAAAACGTAATAAAATGTCACTTTTTTTTTTTTTTTTTTTAAATTTTTGATTGACACTTGAAAATGGAAAGAATGATTGATACACGGACTGAACTTTAACATGGACATTTTCATTTTAAAGTTCTCCCAGACGGAGGATTCAACAGAAACAAGGTTATTTGTAACAACTGACAAGTTGAACTCCCCGTTAAAAGTTTCTGCTGTTACCTCAGAAATTACCTGTTTTAATGTTCTGATTGTGCTGAGACACAATCATTTTGTTGGATTTTGTTTGTAGACTTTTTTTTATTTTTCATAAAAACTGGATTACTTTAATGCCCTGGCAGTGGCAATAAGCTTGATTTTATTTTACATTTTTTTAAGATGAGATTTACACTAAATATGTGTTACTGACAAGTGCTGATGTTAAAAGTGTTATGTTATGGCACTTTAGTTCATATGGCAGCAGAACATTTAAATAAAAGTGCATTTCACACTACTTTTGAATTCATTATTTGATTTTTCGTATACAATGCGATGAATCGTGATTAATCAGGGAAATCATGCAATTAATCACGATTAAAAATTTTAATCGCTGCCCAGCCCTAGTGTTGCTGCATTATCGTCTATTTTTTTTTTTTTTTTTAATTTAACCAGGTTTGTTCCATTGAGATCAAAGATGTCATTTACACTGGAGACCTGGGCCTTCGGTTTGCACATAAAGGCAAACAACCACTCTAATTCAGTTGTGTGCGTACACATGGGCAGTTTAGAGTCTCAATTTAGAGTGAAGACACTGAAAATTACTTCCTTTGTTCCTCAGTCCGTTTACAGTTTAAATGAATCAAGAAATGACCCGTTTTCTATAAAATCTGGTCGTATATCGCAACAGCAGCGAGCATTGCAGTGCGAAGCAGTTTGCATTTCACAGGTAGGTCACTGGAAAACCGTACCGGCATCGTCTGGAACATCAGAAAGTTGGTGGTGTGCAGCTTCTTGGATTTGCTGTACGCAGGGACGGGGACGGACACTAAACGCAGGTACTGAGAGAACAGGATGATCAGCGCCGCGGTCCTGTGTGTGAACGACAAAATGATAAGACAAGCGAATCAGGGGCCGTTCTCGTGACTTGGAGCACGCTGGCGATGACGTCACAAGCTTTAGAAGACATGATTTTAAGGAGATTTAAAATGAGATGGAGATCCACTCACATGGCGGAGATGCCCCAGTGGCTTCCAGCCTTGACTCCGGCTGTGTCGTACAGTGACAGGCCGATGAGAGACACGGTGGGGGCAATGGTCAACGGGCCGATGAAGCGCATGAGGAACCCAATGAGGCCTGAGAAACCGACCACAACCTGGAGGAGAGAGGCCACCAAGATGGAGCCCTGCAGCTGTGGACAGGAAGCACGACACGTTGCGGTCTACGTCACCACCCACAGAGGAAACCACGTGTTCGTCTGCTTTCATGTGAAGCACTGTGCTTGCGTCGGCTCACCGTTCTCAAGCGGGTCTGCCACACTTCCACGAAGACAGGCGAGGTGGTGTTGACCAGACTGGCGTTCTGGGTCCAGGCGGGGCACCTCCACTCTGGCATGGACAGCATGGCCATGGCCGGGGTCACTAATGCAAAGGTGCCTCCCTGTAGGATGGGAAGCCTTCAGATGTGACAAAGAGAGATGACGTAGGTTTGGGGAAGAAAAAGAAAAGAATCACAGAAAAATAATCCAACGCTTCTCTTAAAATGTGCAGGTTTGATTAGGGCGGTACACTAATATCGCGATACAATACACGATATTCGGCTCATGATATGATATATACAGTCATGGAAAAAATTATTAGACCACCATTTTTTCTTCACTTTCTTTTCATTTTAATACCTGGTACCACTAAACGTCATCATGTGACTAAAACAGACAGAAAAGAAAACACTGAATGCATAAAAGCAGTGTTTTTGGCAGTACAACGCCAGAGCTATTGATGTAAAAACTCAAGTGATTTAGGTTATAATCAAGAAAACCATGGAAAATGATAAGATATCAGCTCTTAAATAAAACTCTTATGAGCAATCTTTGTGGTTATCGTTATGTTTGTCCAAACAAATGTACCTTTAGTTGTACCAGGCATTAAAATGAACAAGAAACTGAAGAAAACAAGGGTGGTCTAATAATTTTTTCCATGACTGTATATATATATCTATATTCACCTTACAATACATTTACATAATTTTCTGAAAGATTTTAAAGGGACAAAGTGATTTTGGTGACATCTTGTGAGTGTTCCAATTTGAATTTATTGAACTGAAAGCATCAATTACACATTATATGGCTGACAGGCAGCTTGCAAATGCTGGACAAAATGAATAAAAGATTTGTTGAGAATAATAGTTTCATTTATTTAAACAGTGCAAATTGTTGCTTGCAAGCTTTTAAAGGTGGGACACGGGGGTTTTGAAAGAAGCTTAGAATATCGATACCCCCGGCTGAAAAATCGGGAAATAAAATATCGATATATATATAGCAGAATCGATAAAATCGCTCAGCTCTAGGTTTGATTGTGAAATTTCTCAACCCGTAACCACGGGGCTGGTTGCTGATCAGATCAGTGGCAGGCTGTAGGGCTCTCATCTGGGCTTGTTTGGTGGTTAAGTGAAAGGTAGGTTGGGTCAAAAAGCAGAGCTGATCAAATCTAGCACCGACCCCAACCAAGCTCATTTATGAAAACACACTTTTCACGCTAGCTCAATGTATTCCCACTCTGGTTATAACTGGATACATGACGACAAACACGGGCCCGTCTTATCTGGCGCCGCTCACGTCAACCACATGCACATAGCCAGAGGATTCCTGCGACTTGGCTTCCAGCGAGCTCACGTGCCTACACTTCTGTGGCAAACCCCTCGTATAATAACGGTAATTTTATGGCTCAATTAGCCATTTATGAATTTACCGTCAAGTAACCACATGAACGTACTCTGCTGCCTTCAAGTCATATCCACCTTAATTTATGCCTTTATTTACTTGTTCTTTGGTCTTTTATTTTTCAGGGAGCCACAACTGGGAATTATTCATTCATATTCAGAGCATTGCATCTGTTGCTGCGCTACAGCAACTCTGTTTCTTGTAGGAATTTGATATAAAATTCTGCTTAAACCCCTTAAACACCTACCAGACCAGAAACAAGTATTCTTGTCAGGCAAACAGATCTTGCTGCTAGGATGAATTATTTCACCAGCATTGAGTCATTTTCAGCAAGAGCTATGGGGTTTATTTATTCTATTTCAGGTGGAGTTTGTTTTTTTTTGTTTTGCAGTGCACAAATTTCCTTCTCAGATTGTGGAAGTTGCTTACACCGATGCCATAAGTTTATGCAGCATTGTCATATCTAACTAACTTAGATTACTATGATGACCATGTGATCAAAGTTAGTCTCAGCTACTTAACCCGTGTCTTCTACAGAGACACCCGTGTTTTTACGTGGATTCTCACCTGACGCCGAAGGTAACCTGCAGAAGGGTGCAGATGCCGGAGACGAAGAACATGTTGTTAATGAGCAGACTCTGCGTCAGGCTGTCATGCTGCAGACACAACCCCTCTGAGAGAAGGAGCGGGATGGAAATCATCCCGCCGAACGCTGTTAAGTAGTGCTGTAGAGGACAGGAACCGTACAGTGAAACACACATACACACTAAAAAACACAGGAGGCCTTTCAAGCTTCCATGATATGGTTGGATCAGCCTTTACAAGAGAAAAATACTGCACAGTTTTATGATCTTTTGCCTTTACACACAACCACAACTGATTTGAAATAGAACAATTAAGATGTGATCAAAGTGTTGACGTCCAGCTTTAATTTACCGTATTTTCCGGACTATAAAGCGCACCTAAATATAAGCCGCACCCACTAAAATTTTAACGAAATATATATATTTTGTCATAGTGCTGGGCGATATGGAAAAAATCATATGTCACGATATGGACGATTTTATATCACGATAACGATATATATCACGATATACCATAATAAAGTATGTTTTCAGTTATTCTCTGAAAAGTTTGACAAAAATTTCATTGCTTACTTTTCAACTTTATTTTGAAAGGACATTTAGCTGAACTGTCACAAACATACATTTTAGTGCAGCAAAAACAGGGAGGTACAGAGGTACAGTAGCTTTCACATTTTTTTTAAAGTGCACAACAGTTTCTGAGAGGAAAAACACATTTTTGCACTGAAGTTCAGCTATAAAAAATAAACACAAATTATTTTTCAACTTTCTGAAATCTGTATCCTTGTAGTGCAAAGTTTGCAAACCAATATAAAGTGTCTAAAGTAAACATCAGGGTTGAAGAACTCTGTTTAAGGCATTAACCATGAATAAAAGTGCAAACATAAAAGGCTACTTTGTAGAAGTAGATATGATTCTATCAAATTTATTGTTGCAGGTTATTTAATTACATATTTGCTGTAATAATTGATAAAATTAGGTTAGAAACGATAGAAACGATAGAAGAGAAATGGCACGATACACACTTTTCTATCATCCCCACGATATGTATCGTCATATTGCCCAGCACTATTTTGTCACATATAAGCCCCACCGCTGGGGAACCAACAAACTGACTGGACAAATTTATTAATCAGTTTGTCCAATAATAAAAGGTATTGATGCTCACAAAATGAATGTAGAGTAGCATAGCCAACATAGGCTACTTAACAAAAACAGAGTAGCCTTTAACTACTTGTTTGTTTTTTGGTTTTTGCACTTCCTGCTAGAGCGCCCCCTGAGGGCTGAAGAAAATCGCTGTATAAGCCTCATGGTTTAAAGCGTGGGACAAAAGTAGCGGCTTATAGTCCGGAAAATACGGTAAGTAAGAGGTTTCACAAAAACATGGCGTCTTCCATCTGGGAATTACAGCCATTTTAAGCGAAAAACCTTTTTTTTCATACTTTGATGAAGATTCTTCAGGGCTGTGTCGCCGGTATGCCGCAGTTATTTTTGATTTATGCCCAATTTTGAAGCGCGGTCTGCGCCATGTTATTCCACGCCACAACGCAAGAGCGACAATCACGAACTAGCTAAACTTACTAAACGTATCTCTTGCGTTTTTTCCACTTCCTCACCGTCTCAGCCGTATCCAGACGCACATTCATCGCTATCTCCCTCCATGAATTACTAGAATATGTGCTGTCTTTGTAGTGTGGAGAACAAGAATCGTACAGATGTGGGTACTTCCTCACTTCTTCGATGATGCGCTCTTTTGTACGCGGATGTAGAATTGACCAATCAGAGCCCTCCTTTGGCAGGCAGGTTCAGCGTTTCCACCCTGGAGACGCTCTGCCAGGCCTTCACTGCAGCCGCCTTGAGTCGCTGCTTGTTTTCTGCCTGCAGATTCGCCTCCACAGTAACGGATCGAAACGCTCTACTGGGCTGAGATCAGGTGGCCGGCTTGGCCCGCCAACGCTTTTCCATTTCTTTGCCTTTCAAAAAGTCTTGTGTTGCTTTCGTAGTATGTTTTCTGCAACGTGAAGCACCATCCCGGTTATTTTGTTGGGGGAGGCTTTTTTTTTTTCCTTTAAGAGGTTTTCTGGGAAAGTCTAATCTGGTTTTGGCGGTCTTGAATGCTACCAGCAGTTTGCACCTTGGGGTAAACATGTATGCCAGAGAGTATTCTTGACTTCTGTTGATGTTCGTGAAGGGGTTTTTCTTCACCGAGGAAAGGATCGTGCATGCACTTGATTTGCCTGTTGATGTTCTAATAATGGCCTCCTTCACTTCGGACCTCATGTCGGTAATTCCAGTCAAACAGCTGCCAAGTATCAATTCAGCATCTGATCTCAACTCCAGATTTTCATTTGACTCAAAGTACTGAGGCCACAGTCCACACCTGGACAATGACCTTCTCTTCAGCCAGCTGTCCAAATACTTTTGAGTCCCTGAAAATGGAGGGACTTTGTTTTTAGATGGCTGTAATCCAAAATGGAAAACTTTTGTGTGAAACTTCACGAAATGGAGCTGAATGTCTAGATTTCAATCACATCATGGTTGCGATGTTTCGAATCCATTGTTTTGGGTGTGTAGTTATGACGAGCCGTCGCTGGACACAGACCATCACTGCACCCACCTGAATGGCCAAGAAGATGCAAAGGTACCACGGAGGAACATCCGTCACGCAGTAGGTCGGTCTATTTCTGTCTCCCGTTTCCACATAACTACTCCCACGGGTCTCATTTGCTTTCCCACCGAGTTGACCGTTGACTTGCTCATCCATCTGCAGCACACACACACACATGCACATCCACATCCACAGTCAAAGACAAACAAACAAGCAGAAGAAATGCTGAAGGGTCAAAAGAGGACAAGGAGTCGTCTTCCATCCGCTCAAAAATGACTCACCCGTCATCTTGGGGCAAAAACTCAAGACTGGGTTTTTATTGTCTTTGCAAACAGGAAGCAAAAAGCTGATCGTACTTCAGCTGACTTTTATGACCATCATCGCTGCTTGTTTGTGGAACATTGCAATGTCCAAACAACTTATGATTTATTAATTGAGTCCCCGTTGACGCTGACTATATAAATACGTTTTTACCGTCAACGCCCGCTCCATTAAGGCGAGTTTCATCCACTGTGTGAACACGGTCATTACTAAAGACGTCTAAGCCTTCATACAGGTGCACTCTTTCATTAAAATACAATAAAATCAATCACACGCTGCAACAAAACCCATTCAAAGTCATCGACATCGGCGTTACATGAATGTGTGCTGGTACTCACTTCAAACGTGAGATTGTCGACTCCTTTGCCTTCCTTCCCTGAAGACATCGTAACTCCGCCGTTCGACAGACACCAGTTGCACTGACGGGCAGGAACCCTTCAGAGACTTTATTGCATCTTTAGGCGGGCTATATTTCCAGAGGTTTATTGCTCGTGTTTGCTGGCACGTGCTCAGAGAAGTGGGGCGGTATTATTTCCCACAAATGCTGAGCTTAAAAAAAAAACACATTTGTGCATTTAAAGTCTTCTAGATGCCCTCAGTGGGAGGTTAGGACTCCTCTTCTCATCATTGACGACCTTGAACAAAACTGCTGTGTGGGAAGCTGTGTTACCTTAAAAAGAAAAGGATTTTCCATTCACTGACAGCTCCACGGTGAATATAATTAAACTGTGAAGAGTCACAGGGGGAACCTCTTTGGCCGTACCACATTTACAGCAGGGACCGGTGTTTCATCTTTGGACCGGACTTACGCCCTCGTCCATAAACTTTTAACTACGTGGACTTTAAATACTTTATGATCACTGATAAGTTGTCAGATAGAGAGATTTTTATCTCAAATGTACCACAAGCACGTTAATCAGGTTTGTACTGCTCATTGTCATCGGAACATATCGATCCAACAAGGAAAGACCGGAAAGACCGGACAGATGGACGGATGAGTGAGTTGGTGGATGGTTTCGTTGTTAAAACTGCATATTAGCCGCAGGAACAATCTGCCAACGTTGGTGATTCGGAGATAACGCTGACGGGCTGAAACTGGAAAGATTGTTAGATAAAGACTTTATGATCTTCAAAGAGATTTCTTTTTTTTTCTACTCTACGCAGAGGAGCATGGCAACAAAAATACTGCAAAAGTTAACGGATTGAAACACACCCCCGGCCTTTAAAATTCCTGATAGAAAGAAGGGGCCGACTGGACAGGAGAAGGTTAAATTGTAGATCCATCCCTCTCTGCACTTGTTTACAGGTATCCAAATGGAAGTTTACAGCAGGTCATTATAACCCAGACTCCTTTGCTCTCCATTACTCATGTCAGTGCAGCCCACATTCACTTATTCTCACTGGCATCGGTTAATGACGCTGGTGGAGAGAGTATCACGGGCTCGGACCAGGTCAAAGTGACACTCTTACATACAGAGAGACAAACCGAGACTGGTTCAGCAACACCGGCGAGATCAGCTCTGCTTCCTCCAGTTTGTTAATATCAACTCTTTTACTCGGAGGACACGCGTAATTCCGCACGTAGAGTCCAGCCGTACCCAGCTTTATCATTTTGTAATATCATGGCAGGATAATTTTTCATGTTTGAAATGCAGAGCAGAGCAGCCTTTAGCCGGAGAAAGAGTTCATTAAAAGACAGACTAGGACCCCCTAATTTGTGTTGCGGCGAGCATTAACGGCGAGAACTATTTGTCGGGTCATTTTTCCTGCTGGTGCATGAAATAAGGAAAATAGTAAATCGTGGCTCCCCCCTTTTGCTCTTCTCAGCGACTCTCCCACTGCAATCATTACACATCAGGAGCTGCAGTGCACCAAACAAACACGCTTCACCCTCTGATGCGTGACACCTTATTATTGAGAGCGTGACCGCTGTGGTGATGCAGACGCTTCGTGTTCACAGCTCAGTAAACCGGGGCGTGAGTAGGACAGGCGTCTCGAACCCATCCCTTCAAATCTGCTCTCCACACTCTCACGATCCTGATACATTCTGGCAGGAAAAGGTGCAATGCAGATATGTTTTTACACGAGGGGCTGAGAAGCAATAAAGAGCATTCAGTCAGCAGACTTCACAGCACATAAAGTGTTTTTTTGAAGCCGTAAAGTCTCTCGATGGGAGCAGATCACGGCTGCACGTCCTCCTGGAGGCTGCTTGAAGCTGCGCCTGGTCTTCATTATAGTCTTTGTGCCAGGTGATTCATCCCGAATTCAGTTTCACTATTTATCGACAGCACATCTCGACCACATCCGCAAGGACCACTCATTATGTTTTTTTTGTGACATCAGAGGCGAGGTTTCTGCGCTGCTGTCCAATCCCATCCGTGATGTGCGCATCGCTCCCTTTTCCGCGGGTTCAGCTCAC
Organism: Hirundichthys speculiger; assembly: GCA_018398805.1. Classification (NCBI taxonomy): domain Eukaryota; kingdom Metazoa; phylum Chordata; class Actinopteri; order Beloniformes; family Exocoetidae; genus Hirundichthys; species Hirundichthys speculiger. The sequence continues at coordinate 26,189 of JAGFBZ010001569.1, read as the reverse complement.
CGGGTCACTTTGACCTCAACGTTTAAATTAAGACGCTCTCTCCCGGTCTGTGAGAGAGCGTCTAATCTTCTTCCCGCTCACACACGTTTGCAGAGAGAAAGATAAGTGCCGTCTTCTCTTGGTTTTCTGGCAGTCAGAGGTGCGGCAGGTGAAGGTACGAGCCAGGTGGGACCAGGTGTGATGAGCTGTAAGTTAGAGATGAAAAATACAGATAAATTAAACTCCAAACCCACACTTAACTGAAAACAGCACAAAGACAGCATATCAAATGTCGAAATTGAGGGATGTTTTTTGTTTTTTGAAAAGTGTGAAATCTTATTGAAATATTGATGTCACTATGAAATAAAATAAAATAAATAAATAATATAAAATTAATTTAATTTAATTTAATTTAATTTAATTTAATGAATGAATAAAAATGAATAATAAATAAATAAATAATATGAATAAATAAATAAATAAAATAAAATAATTTGAATAAATAAATAATAAATTTAATAATTTAATTTTTAAAAAATCCTAAATAAATAAATTTTAAATTTTTAAATAAATGAATAAATAAATAAATCCTTAATAATTTAATTTAATTTAATGAATGAATTAATAAATAAAATAAATAATATAAAATAAAATAAATCCCTAATATAAAATAAAATGAATTTAAATAATGAAAGAATAAAATAATGAAATAAATAAAAAACAAATAAATGAATAAAATAAAATGAATGAATAATAAAATAAACAAATAAACAACAAATAAATAAAATAAAATAAAATAATTGGGCACTGAGAAGATCATCCTCCTCTGTAGTATCTTAAAAAAACAAGTGTTTTCCAGTCATTTTTGTGTCCTTAAATAAGTTGTTTCCCCAAAAAGACAGAGTCCAGATGGCAGCACATTCAATGACGCGATCACAGATGTGAAAGTTCCCTCTTCACTAATCAACACCCCATAACGCTACACATGCTGGCTTTCGAGGCGACTGCTGACAGAGGCTGGATGGCTCCTCTTCTCCTTAGTTCAGAGGAAAGAGGAACTTAACATTTTTATTCATCAGTAGGCCAACCAGAGTAGTTCTTTTCCTCTTTGATTCAAAAAAATGAATCTAGTTTCTCTGGATCTGACTTGGATCTCCTCTGGGACGTACAAGAAGATGCTGGAGGAACATCCTCTGGATGGTTTCAGGTAATCCTGAAACCATCCAGAGGATGAACCCATGCAGTGATTAAGACAACAATAAAGTACCTTCTGTTCGTGCAATGTTCCTCGATGGCTATCCAATTTCGTTTTTCTCCGATGGGTCAGATTTTTGGCGGCTGTGAATGTCTGTATAACTGGAGAGCCATTGGGTTTTGATCCACACATTAAAGTTCCCCTTAAGATGAAGCACTTTGCTCATGTATGATGCAAACCCAATGCGCTCCACATCCACCACACATGCACTCTTATTTGCTAAAAATTCATACTTGTTTGAAGAGACGGAGTCACAAAAATGGTCACGGTGGGACAGGATACCAAAATAAGTTGGAAACCACTAACTGAGCACTGGTTTGTGTTATACTGTATATTCTCAAGTAAGCTCTGGTTAACCATAACGAACCTCTAAACTGAAGAAATATGACATTTTATCTGCTTCTTCAAAACTCCAACACCATTCATATCACTGATGGATGCTCTACGAAACAATGGATGGAAGACAGAGATCGAGAGTTTTAATGATCCTAATTATGCCAATCATGCAGGTAGATCCGTACCATGACGTGCAATAATTTATTTTTCAGTACCTGTACGCTGAATTCAGCTTTATAATTAAATCCTTTCACTCCAACCTGAAGCAAACAACAGAGTTTAAGAAGTTAGCCTATGTGTGCTTGTTGTATTAATGCAGGATGTTTCAGGAATTAAAAGCAAGATGAGTCCAGTGTGGTTTTTCAGGAGTACAACACAGGAAGGTAAAGCGTACAACACAAATAAATGATGAATGCAGCAGGCCACTTTTTATGAATATTCTGCTGTTAATTATGGAAACAAGTCAAAATATTAGATTTAGAGGGATAAAGGGTATTAAAGCACACTGCAACTTCCTCTTGTCAAGATTTCAAATCTCGGATATAGAAATATGAGATTCATCTTGTTTTAAATCAAATTTACTTATCCAGTTCAGGTAGACTCTAAAATTGATCATGAATATGTCTTTTATGCCTTAAGTAGCCAGGAAATCTTAAATTTTATAATTTACTGTTAAAAAAATCAAACAATACGCACTTTTTTCTCTTGTACGACAAAAAAAATGTTGTTTCAAACAACCACATAAACTCTGTTAACAGTAACAACAAAAAGTTGGGACTTCTTTTTTTTTTTACATAAAGTCAACATTTTATGTCATTAAAGTCGACATTTTATGACAAGAAGTTGTAATATTAAATCAATTTTTTTTTTTTGTTTTTTTTACTGTTTTCGTTTTCTTTCTTTTCTTTTTTTGGTTGACAGTCTGCTACGTCCGGAACAAACAGTCTTTTTTTTATACGAGCCATCTCTCCATGTTGTCAAGTTGAAGTATTCTCGTCTACTTAATCGCAATTTCAAGCGCTAACTTGAACTTTGCAGGTTAATGAGTTCCCCCCCAACAGCTTCTTTCAAATATTTCACAATAAAAGCATTTTTTTTGAAGAAATTAATGGTGCAATGCAATGCTCGGGGGCTAATAATTTGAAAAGGATGCAGATCGTGTTAAGTTTGTCTTAACACTGTCATGCAGTAACTTCAACACTGCAAACAGGTGTAAGATTTCTTATTAAAATACAATGAATTACACTTGTGAAAGAGAAAAAGAAAGTCCTGTTACTCTTTGTTGTTTAGGTACTGTAGATAAAGGTCTTGGTCACATTTGAATACTATATTAATCTGTTTCTATAAATGTCAGATGATCTTTTAAAATATATATACATATTTCATTATGACGGACCCATGGACCCCTTGCAATTACACTACCGACCACTAGGGGTCCGCGGACCCCCGTAGAGATGCGCGGATGACGTATATTTTAACCCGCAACCGCTTCTTAAAATCTCTATCCGCCCGCTATCCATTTGCAGGAACGTTTTTTTCACCAATTTTCAAAACCGAACCGACCCGCCATCCTTTTTAATAATATGTAAAATATTTTTTCTTATTATTATTATTTGAGTGCTTTAACCGCAACCCGCCCGAATTTAATTAAAGTATTATTTTTTGACGAGTCATCCGCCCGATATGCGGATTATCCGCTCCGCCCGCGGGTGCGCGGTTCAACCGCGCATCTCTAACCCCCGGTTGAGAAACACTGGGATAGATGACCAGGTTGAGCAGACGCCCCCATGTGCAGAGGCTGCAGTCTTCATGCAACCAGCCCCAGTTAAAGTCACGTCCTGGCTTGTTTCTTCAAAACCTCCTCTTTCTTAGTAAGATTATAGAAAAATCTGTTTTTCAACAACACTTCACATCTCGATGCTAAATAACTGTTTTGATATCTACCAGTCAGGTTTTCGGCCACATCACAGCACTGAGACTGCTCTAGTTAAAGTCCTTAAACACAGATAGTGGAAACATTTCGGTTGACCATAACATCTTACTAGACCGGCTGAAAAACTGGGTAGGAGTTTCTGGCACTGCAATAAATTGGTTTAAATTGTCTAAAAGACAGGGACTCTTTTGTGTCTATAGGTAACTATGAATCTGAGCAAACTAAAATAACTTGTGGAGTTCCCCAGGGCTCCATCTTGGGGCCACTGCTGTTCAACATCTACATGCTCCCACTTGCTCAAATCATGAAAAACAACAAAATATGTTACCACAACTATGTTGATGACACACAAATCTACATAACCATCTCACCAGGAGACTACAGTCTGATCCAAACACTGACCAGATGCATTTAACAAATTAGAGACTGGATGTGTCAGAACTTCCTTCAGTTTGAAGACAAAACTGAAATAATAGTTTTTGGAGCCAAGGAAGAAAGATTAAAAGTCAGTACTCAGCTTCAAAGAGCTAAGTTAGAAACCAAAAACAAAGCCAGAAATCTGGGCGTAGTCATGGACTCAGACGAGGACCTGGAGCCATAAAACATAAGTTAAAAAAAAGGCAAAAAAAAGAAACCTATTAAAATAATCAAAAGTGTTGTTGTTTTATTTTGTACTATACATCGTTTACATGAGCATCAGTTGCCAGAAACATTTCTCTCACCTGGTTCATGTCCGCTGCTGCTCATCATCTATTTTTCATGACACAACAAAAGACAAAAGACGCCTGGCCTGCTACACAAATGAACGCGCTCACAGATCTTTTGTGCCGAAGCTCTGCAGCGAATAAAAAATTCAGTGGGCTCCGGCTGCATACGCTTCCCCTCTCCGGGGTTTTTTATCACGACCGTTGATTTTGATGTGTTAATTCAAACTATCCCTGTTACGCAACCCCGACGCTCTAAAACTGACCCCTGCTCTCTACGGGGCAACGCTGAATGATCCTGCTGCTGCATTGTTGCATGTCGCCGCGGGATTGTGTGTGTTTGCGCCTTGATGAATATTCACAGACCCAACAGCCAAAGATGTGCTTAAAAATCAGACCTTCTCTGCTTTACTTCTTCATTTTGCTGCTGACGTGCTCCAGACTGTTAGGAATAAAATATCTGAGGGCTGTTTAATTGTTAAAGCTAAAACTTGACATGAGGGAATGTCTCCTTTTATGACCTGAGTTCCTCAGCTTGGGTTTACGACGTATTTACTGCAACATCCTCCCGACCCCCGATCAACAATTTGAAACCCCCGGAAAACAGTTTTTTTATTAACCAGGACTTTGGGACTGTGACTATCTAGACAAAGGACCATAAAACCCAGGAGATCAAGACCCGCCTTCTCTGGATCCTTAAAGTATTTCCCTGGCATCTCTTGAGATGTTAGGAAGATGTACCATTGGCCGATTGAAATATTCTGCATGGCATAATAATTCTTTGTATTCATGATTGTATTAAATTCTTTGATTGATCTTTGTTTCTAGTCTTGTCATTTAGGCACCAGATAAAAAGAACACGGAGAGATACTTTCAAGACGTTCCTGCTGCTTTCTGACAAAATTAATTTCAACACATGCATGCTAGTTTTTAGGGTCTGAGAAAACCAAAGCAGATAATATATTTTAAAAAGATCATTGGAGATCAAGTTGGCTTGGAAATCCATTAAAATGCGTATTCTTCAATCTGCAGTCTGACTGTATTGTCAAGTCTGCTTCTATTAGTCGTTGTTTCCCCCCCTTAATTTGACTATTACCACAGCTTTATCCTGTCAGTTCAGACTCGGCGTGCTGGAGCATTACAGTCAACTCATTACCATTTCAGCTGCCTTTATTTGTTTGGCTCCTTGTTTCCACATATATCATGTTTTATTAAGACTGCAAGCATGGATTAGGTACTTAAAACCCTCACGAAACAGCTGCACATCCAACTCCACCTCCTCAGGGACTCCTGTAAGGCTGTGAATTATAGCATCATTTATATCACGGGTCAAACTCAGGGCTTCCTTTTATTCGGCCCGCGAGAGCGAGCGGAGACAATCATACTCTTAGAGTGAGAAAATTACTGAGGAAATGTCGACGGGGTCCCAATGTGACTGCCAGTTTGGTTTGGCATTGACATTAAAAAAAAAAAAAAACTCATTTAACTGAGGAGCCACGAGAACATTGAGCAGCTATTACAGGATGAAAAGTCGAAATGTTCCACAAAAGTGGCCTGAGATGTCTTGGGAGGTTCAGTACAAATATATTCCTTCCCTCTTTGCATCTTACCGTCGTGCTAAATCAGTGCCTTCCGAACCAGCGGAAGTTTTCGTATTCCTTTTACTTTTTCAAAACCCGTAAATTTACGTATCTTGCAAAAAGCCCCAAAATGCAGCGGTAACGACCGGTTTCGACTGGTGCTGCCACCTAGTGGACACCACTTCGCCGTTCTCGGGTAGATCCTGTTAAATTTACAAGAAAATGTTGCTTTTCTTTCTCAGTATGTCACATTTCTTTTTTTTAAAAATTACTATTCTAAAAGAAGAATAATGATTTTAGGACAAAAGCTCAGTTTTAAGTAGGGCTGGGCAAGTTAATGCATTATTATCACGTTAACGCATTCATTTATTAACGCCGACATTTATTTTTATCACGTGTTAATGCATGTTTTCTCACGTGCTTTTGTTTTTAAAAAGTCTGTTACTGGCTGCAGTGCAGAACCAGAAAAGCTAAAACAGACATAGAGAAGCGGTAAAAATCTGTGTACTTTACAGTTCGGGTAGCAACTCAGGTAGCAATATTAACAATTCTGTCTGAAAAAAAAAACTTTCAAACCCCTTTGTTCAAGATGATCACGTCATTCCTCCATTTATCATCAGATAAATCCATGTGTTGACTGTCGCTGGTTACTGCAGTGCGGCTCCATCTAGTGGCACAGATGTGTAATGACAACAGAAAGTCTGTTCCTTGATTATAAAACAAAGCCATTTCTGGGTCACGTAAACCAGACAATAAAATATTAAAAACAAATTCAGTCCCGTGGCCTGTTTGCTAAAATTGAAGTATAAAAAAACAGGCTTTTTTTTGTGTGTGTTAGATAAAAAAACGGGAAAAAAAGCCACTTTTTAATTTTTTTTAATTTTTGATTGACAATTGAAAATGGAAAAAAATAAACAAATGATACACAGATAATAACGGATTGATAAAGTTACAGAACTTTAACAAGGACATTTTCATTTTAAAGAAACAAGGTTATTTGTAACCACTGACAAGTTGAACTCCCCGTTAAAAGTTTATGCTGTTATATCAGAAATTACCTGTTTTAATGTTACGATTGTGGCCTCTAGATTGTTAGGATTTTGTTAGTAGACTTTTTTTTTTATTAAAAAAAAAAACAGGATGACATTACTGCCCTGGCAGTGGCAATACGCTTTATTTTATTTTACATTTTTTTTAAGATGAGATTTACACTAGATATGTGTTACTGCCAAGTCCTGATGTTAAAAGTGTTTGAACAACAAATGTTATGACACTTTAGTTCATATGGCAGCAGAACATTTCAATAAAAGTGACCTTTACACTACTTTTGAATTCATTATTTGATTTTACGTATACAATGCGATTAATCGTGATTAATCAGGGAAATCGTGCGATTAATCGCCCAGCCCTAGTTTTAAGATAAAAACGAGTTGCAATTCTTCAAAAAATCTGAGATTTTATGACAAAAATTCACTTTAAAAAAGAAGTGATTTTGTGAGATTCACCATTTAACAAGAAAAACACTTGACTTAAGGATAAAAAGCTGTAATTTTGGAATCATGCCGCGCTTTAAATTAACCTTAGCCACCAACAACAGCAACAGTAGGACGAAAAAAACCAAAGTTCAGGACTCCGAGAGTCTTCCAGAATCTACGTTTTAAAAATTTCGTGCTCTTTAATCGTGTCGGAAACGCCACCGCTGACCCGGTCCAGGAGCTGGCGGGAAATCTCACAGCTGGTTGAGAGTAGATGGTAACCATGATGATGTGGCTTCTACGTTTCTATGTGTGGTAGCAGCTTTTAAAAGACGTAAAAACAAAAACTAACATCCGCTGGTTGGCCAGGAGGATTAGGTTTCATCACCTCTCTTTTTTTGCGTATAATACTCAGAGTATCGTAGCCATAAGGCAGTTAAACGTCCCTCGTGCTGAAGCGGTATTAAAGCTGATTAACGGGGGGCCCGGGGCCCCTTTTCCCCTCTGACCTTCAGCTCTGAGCTTAAACTGACACTGATCCTAAACGTTCTTCACAGGAGTCCAAACCTCAACCGCTCTGAGAAAAGCACTCCGACAACAATGACAGACAAATTGGATTATTTTGTCTGAACTCTTGTCCAGGGTTTATAGATTTAAAAGTTTAAAGGTTGTCAACGAGTGTAAAGTGTTAGAAAGTCTTCGGGGCCACTTCTTGGTGACGTTAAATGAGCCGTTTCTGGTTTGACACATAACCTTTAACCCAGATTTAAAGAGCAAATCCCATCATGCAACATGTTGTTCATTTTAATGTAGTTTAGTTTAGAGGTTTATGTAAAATGAGCATATATGTATATAAAATATATATATACACAATACTTTTTTTTGCAGTTTTGCACAGCTGTGTGGTTACACACTCTCTCTCCAGGAAATACTTATTGATGGCGATGCTGCCTGTCATTGTTACGTTTGCTCTCTTCTGTGCTTCTCTGTTTTCTTTTTACACCTGCCATTAAAATGTGGACCAACATGCACCGTCTTCAGTGATTGGATCTGACCGTCCCGCTGCACGTGCAAATGAACATGCATGCCATTTACGTCTGCAAACGTCGTTATTCTAATCCAATTTGATTAATTTGAGCATTTTACATCATATTGCTAAAAGCACTTTACCTTCTTATGAACATCTGGTCCCTCCTCCGGGTCTGCAATCAACAGGGCTGCCATGTTTTTTTTATTCTTTCCATTCTGACTTTCTTCTGTTGTTACAAATGTGTGATCTAGACTGTCTATGTTTTATATTATTTATTCTGTGTGTCACGTAATGTTGTATGTAGCTTTTGATTGAGTCCTACAGGGGGACTGCCAATGCAAATTAGCCTTCTGGCTATAATTGGGTATATTTACATTTTGAATGTTCATTAATATACAATGTCCCTCTAGACTAATAAAATAAAATAAAATAAACAATCTATTCATTGATGGAAAAAATTAGGCATGAAGGAAAAGCAGGAAAGAAAAAAAACACAAATAAGTAGATGAGGAGGATCTGGCACAAAAACTTTCTTTTTCTTTTCCAGTATTTATTCAACAAAGGATATTAGGGCTGTCAAAGTTAACGCTTTAATAATGCGTTAATAATGCGTTAATAATTGCGTTGTTAATGTGTTAATAACGCAAATTCTGTTTAACGGCACTATTTTTCTTTTAACGCAAAATTAACACACACATATGTTTTCTGTAAATATGACCCTCAGCCAATAAGTGTATTTACAGTCAACGTGTGGGACAGACATGGCAACAGAAAAGGGTCTTATGAACAGCTTAGTTTAGCCTTAAAGTTTAAAGAGAAAATAAAACAAGCGAATGTCGGATGTGAAGCTAACTTTACCGCGCCCTGCGGTGGTAACTTAATTCACAGTGGACAATAAATACAAATAACCTTTTTCTTCTCAACAGACCCATCTGGCAGCACCTTAATAGCGTCATGAAAACGGCACAGATTTCATCCAGGTTGGTATCATTTTGTAGATATAAGTATGCCAGACATTTCACAAGTGTCATCAACCCTCCAAGCTCAGTGAGTGTGGCCAAAACTCTAAGGAACAGCGCTGAATGTCCTTCTGAGTACCTCGCTGACAACGTGGAGCTTAGGGACCGTCAGCAAATTACTGCGGTAAAGCAGCAGCCCGACAAAATATACAAAGAAGCTGATGAATTAAGCCTCCAAAAAGTACGGCAGCATTGGTGGACTTCCGGTTTTCAAACTAAAGGCTGAAAAAAAAATAAAGCAGATCCCTGTGACCCTGTATAGGACAAAATGGGTATAGATGATGGATGGATGGATGAATAAACAGAACATTAAAAAAATGTGATTAATACGCGATTAATCGCGAGTTAACTATGAAAATCTTTCGATTAATCGGGATCAAAAAATTTAATCGACTGACAGCCCTAAAGGATATATATATATATACAGTCATGGAAAAAATTATTAGACCACCCTTGTTTTCTTCAGTTTCTTGTTCATTGTAATGCCTGGTACAACTAAAGGTACATTTGTTTGGACAAACATAACGATAACCACAAAGATTGCTCATAATAGTTTTATTTAAGAGCTGATATCTTACCATTTTCCATGGTTTTCTTGATTATGACCTAAATCACTTAAGTTTTTACATCAATAGCTATGGGCGTTGTACTGCCAAAAAAACACTGCTTTTATGCATTCAGTGTTTTCTTTTCTGTCTGTTTTAGTCACATGATGACGTTTAGTGGTACCAGGTATTAAAAAATGAACAAGAAACTGAAGAAAAAATGGTGGGTCTAATAATTTTTTCCATGATTGATATATATATATATATATATATATATATATATATATATATATATATATATATATATATATATATATCCAGCAAAATTCAGCGTATGACGCACAAACTTCATTGCTCACCGACTGCACTCCCAAAGGAGTGAATATGAAAAAATCTTGGAAAAGTCATCACTCTTACCGTTCGTTGTCAATACTGGTTTTGCCAAAACGCTTAACTTTATTTAGTTGTTTTACATTAGTCTTATTTTATCGACTCACATTTTCAATCTCCACTGGATGTGGGGCCTAATGAGCCATCTTTATTACAACATGTTTAAGAGCTGGTTTTGTCCTCTCAGACAGACTGAACTTTAGATTTTACATCAGACTGGTCGATAACGGGAGAACATGAGCTGGTTTTCTCAGGTCATCTAAAATAAAAAAACCTCAGTAAATAATGATACAAGAACAAGACATCAGCTAAGAGCGCTCATCGGCTCCCCTGTTGGTCCTGGATCACCATCAAAGTCCGTCAGCAGTTGGATCCAAACAAACACAAAGCTTGTCCCCACCAAAGATCAAAGCGCCGTTTGAGGCTTTCATGCAGCACTTGCTGGGTGCTCGACGTGAGCGATCCGTGCTTTGTTCATGTATGCAAATGGTCGGGATGAAAGAGGAGGCGCGGTGGCAGACGGGGGCTGATAGGAGTCGAGACTATCCGAACGCTCTCAGCCGGCCCTCACGTCCACTTCTCTGTGAGCACCGACGTCTCCATGGCTCAATAAAGTATTCATTAGGGTTGGAGGGAACGCAGTGAAGACACTAAACGACAGACAGACATATTCATGGAAACATGTTCAGATTACAGGAGTTGTAAAATTCAGTACCTTTGAATGAATACGTAGTGGCTCGTAGTGAGATAATCTAAGACAGTGGTGCGCAACCTGTGGTACGTGTACCACTGGTGGTACGCGAGCGCTCTCTGGTAGTACGCGGGGGAACGTCATGACTTGTCAATGCATGACAATGCATTATAAATATGTTTCAAAATGAAATTCAGGTAACAATAAATAACCATAATAAGGAATAAACATCTCTCCTGTGTGTTTAAAGCTAATTAAGAAGGTATACCGTATTGGCCCGAATATAGGACGACTCTGATTATAAGACGACCCCCTATTTTTCAGATATTTTGGGAAAATAGAAATATGTTGAAGACAAAAAGTTATTCGTCAAACAACTTCTTATTGTACAATTATTGTAGAAAAACTCACACAGAGATAACAATCTGCTTTATTGTTAAACATTTTAATGATTTCATCTTTTTGAGGAAGTATGGTACCATATTTAAAGTACAGGTTTGTGTCAAGTTTTCCATGTTATTGAAGATCAAGGTATAGTACTATTTAATAAATTGCTTTTTTATTATGTCAATAAACATCAGATCTGCTCCATGTGTTCACTGTGACGCTCCATTTTAACTGATTACTTCAGTGCGGCTCCATCTAGTGGCACAGGTGTGTTACTACAACAGAAAAGTCTAGACCTCGATTATAAGACGACCCCTGTTTTTGAGAATATGATTTCTAGAATAAAATATAGTCCTAATTCAGGCCAATACGGTATGTGGCTATATTTTTAAAGTTGGTCATCATGGTGGTACTCGGAGAGGTACGCAGCATTAAAAGTTTGAGAACCACTGATCTAAGAAACTGCAGAGCCCCGTTTTCCCGCTCGCTGCTGCTGCTGCTGCTGCTTGCTGAGCACAAAGCAAGCGAAATTAAAAGTGGTCTTCCTATAATTCACACGAAAGACCGGGCCAGTTTTGCTGGCTTTGAATCAGCACGAACTGCTTGGATGCACAACAGTCCATCTGACATTCGTGTTTTATGCTCTGACCAGTTATTACTTCACGCCAGTGGAGGCCGTCCGCAGTAACAAATATCAGTAAGCAGTCATGTGAGCGTGAGGAGCGCGGGCAGATTTATGTTGCACCGTATTCCCATTTCGCTCGCAGCCGCTGCAGTTTCTGGGCTCGTGGGTTGCAAGACGTGATTGAATTTGTGCGCACGGCGTCGCACGCAAAGGTCAGTGGTTGTTGTGTAAACATATGCGATAACTTAAGGCTGAGTCATTTTTAAGTTTTAGGCTTTCCTCATATTCCACAGGAACAAACAGGTCACTTTTACATCTCTGTTGTGTGTCAGTCACTGAGGGGCTAAGAAGCTGCTGCTGTAGAGATACTCAAGAAAAACAAACAGAAGCACCAAAAAGAAGATGCAGAAAATGTCACGGCGAATGTTCTGAGCCACGCGGAGTCGAGACGGCTACGTTCACGAGCCCCGTCGCCGCTCGTGTCAGCTCATCCCGGTGCGAGGCTTATCACAAAGACAGCAGCAGTCGCGGGTGATGATGGTCTTCCCGCGCAACCTACTTTCACACGTCAAGAAGTAAAAAGAAAGTTTGACACCCAGATTGCGCCACTATACATACAACAAACCTTTGTATTTGTCAGTGAGTCCAGTAAAAAGAACATTGTTTTAAAGTCTTTACCAGCCTGCATCTGCAGCATCACTGGTACACTTGGATTAAAAACAGCATTTCTGCCTTCCTGACTTTTCAGGACCAGCTAATATGACAGTTATGTTACTTTTGGGGGAGTAATATGGACATAAATTCTGAGTCGTGGTCGGTCAGCCCAGACACTTTTTGTGCGTGGCACATTCGCCCACATAAACTCACGAAGTAGGTCAAAACTGCTGCTAAGAAATTACATAACCTCAGCCTGGAGTCTGGAGAGAGCCTCTTCTGAAGACGTCTGGCTTTTTAATGAATTAAACACCAAGCACAAGATCACGGATGCATCTGAAATCTGATACAACCCAGAACTTCAAGACGACCATAAACAAACTAAACAGATTATTAGGTCAGTGGAAAAACTCCCAAAATAATCATTTCAGTTTCAAACTAAAAATTCCCTGACTGAGACTGAGAACCAGACCTTCTGGTCCAACATCAGCGTTTGACCTCACAAATGTTCTTCTGGAAGAATGATCAAAAATCCCCATAAACAGATTCCTAAACCTTGTGGAAGAGTTGAAGCTGTTCTAGCTGCGCAAGGGTGGAGCCATGTCATATTGATTAGGAATGGGAGGAGCTAAAGCTCATGAGAATCAAGGCAGGTGAGCAAATGGCAATATAGTGTATTTTTGGAGCCATAATTATGGACCTTACATCTTAGTGTAAGAGGTCAACAAATATAGGTAAAACATGTCATATTAAGTTAAGATGACAGTAGAATTACACTTAACTGGTTTGTTTTATTACTTCTAAGTGTTTTTTTAATTGTGTCATGAAGATTTTACAGTAATTAAAAAATATTTTTTCAAAAATTAAGGATTTTAAGCACGTTTGTTTCATTTTAATGAGCTCTCAGGGCCCATCTACAGTACCACAACGGCCCACCAGGGGGCCGCAGCCCACACTTTGGGAATCACTGGTATACAGTTATTAGCAGAGTGCGAATTATACAATGACAATTGGAGGGGTCAACATTTTCTAGAGATGACAAAAAATGACAATTTGTCCCTTCTTTAGGGGGGTCGAAGTTGTAAATGGGGGCGTCAAACCCCCCCCAATCCCCCCCATAATTCGCACTATGGTTATTAGAGTCATTATTTTAGATTAAATGGGCCAGTGAAAAGGTTTAACTGGTGCTGGAAAGTCTAAAAAATGTCCTTCAGATGGATTCAACACCGTTGAAAAAGCTAAACTATTAAAAACTGACCAGATTTCCTGAAAGCGGCTTGTGAAGACGTCTGTGAAGCCTCCAGGAACTATTCCCCTGTGACATCATGCAGAACTGCAATCCACTTGTTGATTCCAGAGCTTTGAGGTGTTTAAAAAAAAAAATGGAGAAGATCAAGTTGAAGCTACAAGACTCTGTCCGTGAAAAACATAACAGAGAAGAACACTGCAAAACTTTCTTGACTTTAGTTGGTCAAAAATATATGCATAAAAAAAACACACACACTTAAGTGCATAATGTACAGCAGAATTTGTCCGTTTTGCCTTTCTGGTTTTTTGTTTTTCTGGACTCTCACTTGTTTTTTTGGAACAATCACAATGACAAAACTTAACAGAACTGGGGAGCGCACCACCTCAGAACCTCCAAATATCACAAAAGACAGGATGATATGTAAAACAAAAAGTACATTCATGTGAAATCAGATCGAACTGGTTTGACGTACTCAGTCCATTTGGACCAGATCCTATAGAACTTTTCCTTTTCAACCTTAAAAGGAACAGGATATCTTTTCCATAACAAATATATCATATACAATGTCAGTCCAGTTGTCAGTGGTGGGTGGGGTTCTACTTTCAACCATTTCCTCATGATAGATTTCTTACTGGCTGTTGATAATATAGTCAGTAGTTTTTTTGTCTTTGATGTTCCATGTTAAAGGGTATGTTTACATTGAATATGTTTTTTTTTTTTATATATGTTTATGGATCTCCACCCAGTTGCTTCTTATTGTCTTGCAATCCCCAAAAAACATGAAAATGATTGGCTCTATTAGTTCCACATGGTTTGGGTTTTTTTAAATCACTCAGGGTTAGCTACAGTCATGGAAAAAATTATTAGACCACCCTTGTTTTCTTCAGTTTCTTGTTCATTTTAATGCCTGGTACAACTAAAGGTACATTTGTTTGGACAAATATAACGATAACCACAAACATTACTCATAAGAGTTTTATTTAAGAGCTGATATCTTACCATTTTCCATGGTTTTCTTGATTATAACCTAAATCACTTAAGTTTTTACATCAATAGCATGTGACAATTTCACGTGCGAAATGTTTACGCGTAACATCCATGCATTTCTGGCGCGGATCGCACAATTTCTATTTTTCAATATCAAATCAACATGTCATAATTATATGTTATATATATATATATATATATATATAGTATATATTGATATTTTTGCATTCTTATTAGTTATATTAAATCTTATTTAGTGGTACCAGATTCATCTTGCCCTATGATCTTACATATAACCCTACAGTTGGATTTATTTTATCTCATCTTGCATTGCAATGTTTCCTATAAATATGTTTTACACCATTGTAGCAATTGTTATCATTTGTATTTTCAACACCCATGTTAACAACGTAATAAATTTTAAATCCCATTTCATTAATAAATTTCACACACATAATTTAACACAAATAAAATCTAATCAAATAAAAGCCAGGGGGGGGGGGGGGGGGGCACGGGCCCCCGTGGCCCCCCCCTGGCTACAGCCTTGTATATCTCTTTAAATATAGTAAAGAAAGACAAGATTTTTCTTTAAATAGCATGTAGAGGTTCTGGTTGCTGCCTAAGAGCTCATGAGCAGACCAATCCCTTACCAAAAAGTAGTATACTCAAGTATACTTATAAGTATACATATACTTATAGTATACTTAAGTATACTACTTTTTGGAAACTGAGGACCTCCATGGTAGAACCGTTGAAGAAAAGGGTCACCATATTTGTTGTTCTGGAAGATCAAAAGAATGTTTTATTCTGTTGCTTCCTCTAAAATATGGCATTAAACAAAGTTTGGTAAAGTGTTAGTGTTGTTTACTGGGCTTTTAAATATCTAACGTTGAGGCTCAACAATCCGTTTAACGCTTAAATGACAAACGCGGTTAAATCGTCACCTTAACGCATCGAGACATTAACCGGATTTCAAACCAGCTCCCGTCAAAAAAGTATCGACGGACCTCGCTCGTGCTCCTAATTTCGCTCCAGTCACTTTCTGCGGGTCTAATGAGTCATGACACCAGCGGAGCCCGGAGCCTCCCTCCCACGCGCACCCCTCCTTATTAGAGGCGCTCCTCTTCCCCGGCACTCAGAGCAGCGGGCGCCCAGTCAGCGCAACCCTCTCCTGCGGCCGCGGAGGTGACGGCAGCCGCCTTTACACCTTCCCCCCCCTGGATTTACTTTCCAACATGAGGCTCATCTTCGTTGTGGTGGCGGCGGCTCTGCTGACAGGTAGGCGCGAGACTGCCGTTCGTCTCCCGGCAGATACTTATTGATCAGTTCAGGACCACGGACAGCGACGACGCGCTCCCGTTAACGCGCAGGCTTGTTTTTTTTTCTCTCTCTGCTGCAGAAACTCTCCCGCTTCCAGTGGGCAAAGAGAGACAGAGAGAAGATGTGGTATGCATTTCTAAACCAGTTTTTAAAAGAATGTGATATTATGATTTTAAAGAGTGAATATTTTTTTTTTAAGTTGTTTGAATTTTTTTTGCAGGTGAAACGGTGTTTGGTTGAAGTCCTGTCCAAAGCTCTCTCCAAACCGGACTCTCAGTTGGATCAGGAATGCAGGGACATTCTCCAAGCAGGTTTGTGTAACGGGGGACCTCAAAGATGTATCACATCATCATCATCATCATCATCCTCATCCAACATGAATGGGGACTTGAAACAAGAATCTGGTGCAGCACTCATTACACATCAAAGAGCTGAAGGATTTCAACAGATGCATGAGAGACAGTTTCTGAATGCTTTTATTTTTCACATAAAGAATTGCTTAAATCACTGATTTGATAGACATGATTCATTTTGAGTCCTCTGTTGTTTTTAATAGGGGTAAAACATGCCGCGCTGGACACGAAGGGTGCAGAGGGGATTTTAAACCAAGGAGGGGTAGTGAAAAGTCACAACGAGGAGCCGACGCCAAACGCAGCAGACGTGAAAGACATCGAGGCCCTCCTGAAAACCGTGGAGGAAAAAAGACAAAACCCCGAAGACGAGCGCAGCCAAGAGTCCTGGAGCCTGGACGACGAGAGGGACAAGAGGGACGAAGACGAAGAAGAAACCCGGGAGAAACGGAGCGGGTGGAGGCCCGGAAGATTTCACCAGAGGAAACACAAACGGGGGGGGAGGAAGAGGATGAGTACGAGCGCAGTCAGGAGAGTTGGGGAGGGACGGAAAAGAGATCAGAGGATGAAGAGGAGGATGAGGAAGGTGAAGAAAGAGAGAAGAGGAACTGGAGGCCTGGAAGATACCACCAAAGAAAACACAAACGGGACGAAGAAGAGCCAGAGGAAGAACGTAGCCAGGAATACTGGGACGTCGACAAAAGGCAGGGAGACGAGGAAGAGGAGGAGAGATACAAGCGCATATGGAAGCCGACGCATCGCTATCACCACAAGAAAAGGCTCCACAGGCGCAGTGATGAACCGTCGGAGGGTGAAGGGTATGAAGACCGCAGCCAGGAAACGTGGGATGTTGACAAGAGGGACTGGAGGTCCGGCAGGTTCCACCAGAGGAGACACAAACGTGACGAAGAGCTGTCAGAAGAACCCAGGGAAGAACCTGATGAAGAACGCAGCCAAGAGTCGTGGGACTTTGACGATGGAAGAGAGAAGAGGGACTGGAGGTCCGGCAGGTTCCACCAGAGGAGACACAAGCGTGATGAAGAGCTTTCAGAAGAACCCAGGGAAGAGCCAGATGAAGAACGCAGCCAGGAATACTGGGATTTTGATACTGGAAGAGAGAAGAGGGACTGGAGGTCCGGCAGGTTCCACCAGAGGAGACACAAGCATGATGAAGAGAAGAAACTCGCAGAAGAACCCAGGGAAGAACCTGATGAAGAACGCAGCCAAGAGTCATGGGATTTTGACGATGGAAGAGAGAAGAGGGACTGGAGGTCTGGTAGGTTCCACCAGAGGAGACACAAGCGTGATGAAGAGCTGTCAGAAGAAGCTAGAGAAGAACCTGATGAAGAACGCAGCCAGGAATACTGGGATTTTGATACTGGAAGAGAGAAGAAGGACTGGAGGTCCGGCAGGTTCCACCAGAGGAGACACAAGCGTGACGAAGAGCTTGCAGAGGAAGAGAGAGAAGAACCTGATGAAGAACGCAGTCAGGAGGACTGGGGCATTGAGAAAAGACATGAGGGAGAAATTGAAAAGAGAATATGGAAGCCGACACACCGATACCCCACCATAAAAAGAAATATCACAAGCGCGACGGCGGGTCGTCAGAAGAAGAGCAGGAAGACACAAAGGACAGAGATGAAGTTCTGAGGTACGTGTTTTCTTATATTCTCATACTGCAGAGCTCACAGGGGTAACATTTGTACAAATGCTAAAAACTTTCAGGTATCTGGCCGAGAAGCGCAACCCCTGGATTTACAGAGGCTTCTACCACCCTGCCTGGTTTAAGAGGGACACGGATGATAACGCCCCAACTTCAAACAAGGTAGACGTGACGTGACATCATTTCAATTTTACATGACTGCATTAAACAATATACGGTTATTTACCTTCTTGGATTAGCAAATTAGTGGTTTGCAGAGCTGACATGTTTGTCTGGTTTCATCTTGATTCGGTTCAGATGGATGAACTGGCCAGACTGCTCAGCTATAAGATAAACCAGCTGTCTAACCACTCGGCTCAGGAGGAGGCCAAGAGAGCGCTGACCCCTCAGGAGGTAAGCTAGGCTGCGGTCATTACCGCTTATTGGTCCAAACAGTTGAAGACCAGCATTAAGATTAAAAAAAAAAAAAAAGTTTATTATAAAATATAATTACAGTGACCCCTTGCCAATTCGTGCTTTAAGTTCCACGGTTTTAGTTATTCGCGGATTTTTAAGAAATATATAATTTAAAAAAAATCAATCAAAAAAATTGCTGAAACATCACAGGATGTTGTGCGTGTTCTCTCACAGCAAAGAAATGTTGAGTCAGCCTGGCACCTTTAAGAATGTGGCCTTATGGGTAATGGTGTGGCCTTATGGGTAATGTAGTGTGTGTGTCGTCGGATGACGGCAGAATGAAAACAGGGTTAGATGAAAAGTGTAGTGAGCATCAACAGCAGCCCAGCGTGTATAGATTTACATTCTCTGTTAACCGACAGGAGCCCAACAATACAACCTGTGTGATGTTACAAGTTCCTGCAGTGCCAGAATAAAGTTCCTGTTCCATGCAGAGAAAACCGGACTTTTTCTTTTGTTATTATTAGCGTGTTAGCCGCTAATTACAAGCCAAAATAGCAGAATACCAGCAGTTTCTTTACTACGGTTCAGAGACCAGAGGCTGTGAAGGTAACAGAAAGACCACAGTTGAGCGTTTGTCTTGTTTCGCTGCAGTGCCTCGCTACTTTTTTGCGGTTTTTAGACATATTTTAAACATGTTATTTAGGCTCAGGGGCCTCCGAGCTGTTGCTCCCCAGCATGCCCCCAAATACACGGAGAAAAAAACAAAAAACCGTACATTCATCCTTTAACTCTGGCTCACGCATCGACTCATCACAACACGTCTTCTCCGGGTTATTTTGTCACTCCGAGGATCTCATGATTGTTGCCTCTTGGAGCAACCGGCCCTAATATCCTCATTAAGAACAGACTTCAGCCTGCAGAGACTTCCTCATCCAGTCACACGCATTAAACGAGAAAAACAATTTCACTGAGTGTCACAGTGATTCATTAGCTCTACGGCGCTCCAAGGATAATGAGGGAATATTTAAGACCAGAGAAGAATTGACCCATTAAAAGGCGGCTCCTGGACATGCAGACATGTCGCAGAAAGTCGCTCTTGTAGAAAGTTCTCAGGGTCAAAAACGCACCGATCAGGCCTCGAAGCAAAAGTCGTTTTGCCGCCGATGAATAAATGCTCGTGTCTTTCAGGAGAAAGAGCTGGAGAACCTGGCGGCGATGGACGTGGAGTTGCAGAAAATTGCAGCCAAGTTGCATGAGAAGGTGTGATCCCGGAGCATCAACCGATCAGGGAATAAAAACCCGCCGCCTGCTCGTCTGCCAGTCAAGTGTGCCAACAGTGTTAAAGGTTATTAAAAGAAAGAAGAAAAAAAAGGCAAAGAAAAAAAAAATCTAAAAAAAAAAAAGTGAAAACCCTGAAGCTTTGCCATGATTTTAAATGTTTTTGTGATATTTTGATGTTATCTAAACAGCATGGGAATGACTTGGATGTTTATATATAGTCAGAAAACTGAAAACAATAATAAAAAATATATAAATGTGTGTTCAAGAGCTTGTTCTGTTTGCACTTAATAAAATAAATTATTTCTGAGAACTAAACAAACATGTGCACTTTGATTATTGAAGTAAAGGTGACCACACACTTTTTTTTTTCCATTATTATTATTATTTTTTTGTAACATTGCTTTTTAATTCTGCTCAGGAACGGATGAAGCCAACAGTGAAGCTGCATTAGCAGCAGGGTTATAACCAAAAAATAAAACTATAATTAAAAACAAAAAAAGCTCAAACACCAGGTCTCAAGGCATTAGACGCCTGTCGCTTTCTCTTAGCACAGGAATCATTATTTTACAGGTGCTTACATAAAAAAAAAATAAAATAAACTTATCTCACTGAGCTCAAACTAGTTGACAGTTTACTTCTCAACATTGCGCCCACGACTTGTCCTGAAATGAGCAGAAGGGGCCGCAGAGAGAGAACTGACGAATGCAAAACCAGACACTCCGCCTCCCCCCCGCTCCAGAAGTGTCAAATTAGTTCAACAGAAAGTCCCGATAAGATGTGAAGCTTCTGTTGTTAGTTCGTCCCTCAGTCCTTCACTTTTCTGCCTCTTCGCTGCCGGTTCCTCGGCTTGAGGGGAGCGAGCCGGTTTGGAGCGGTCCGAGGCGACGGTCGTGCCCCCGAGAGGACGTAGCCGCCGCCGCCGCTCATCAGCAGGAGAGGGTGCGTCCTGTCAGGCAACACCTGGAGACACAACAGAGATGCAGTCAGGAGACGTTAACGCTGCAGCGGCGGCAGCGGTGGGAGGAAACGCAGAACGGGAAGGAAAAGATGCTCTTTTTTTCTCAGTAAATAAAAGCAGCTAAATAGTTCCCTTCTCTTACGTAAAGAACGTATATTGGAAAAACATCAAACTAGGGATGCACATTAACAGATAACAGTAACTCTAACTGATTAATACTAACGGCCAATTTTGTTTTTATAAGCTATGTAATTCAATCAACTCATGGGGGCGTGTCGACAGGTGCAACAGGCCTCTGATTGGTCAATTCTACATCCGCGTAGAAAAGAGCGCGTCATCGAAAAAATGAGGAAGTACCCCATCTGTACGATTCTGGTTCTCCACGCTACAAAGACAGCACATATTCTAGTAATTCATGGAGGGAGATTGCGATGAATGTTGGGTCTGGATACGACCGAGACGGTGAGGAAGTGGAAAAATGCACGAGATAAGTTTAGCAAGTTTAGCTAGTTCGTGATTGTCCACTCTTATGTTGTGGCGTGGAATAACATAGCGGAGACCACGGCAGTATAAATCAAAAGTGATGGCAACATCTCTGCGACAAGCTAATGGCGACACATACGCGAGAGTATATACAAGGAAGTGTCCGCATGCGTCCACGACAACGCGCGCAACAGCGCGGCAGCCAACCCTCCCCTCCCGGACTTATCGGTTAACGGTTATTAATCGTTAAAGGGCGTCGGTTAACGGTCATAAAAAAAAATCCAAAATGTGCATCCCTACATCAAACCCATCAGAAACTGTTGTAACGTGGTACATAAAAACACATTGGTATTACAGTGATCCCTTTTTTTTTCACAAAGATCAAAATCCGTGAACGGGAGCCGGAGCCCCCCGAGCCTAAATAATGTGTTTAAAATATATTCAAAAAACCCCCAAAAAGTAGCGAGGCACACTACTTATTATATATTTCTGAAAAATCGGCAAATAACTAAAACCGCGAAACTTAAAGCGCGAATTGGCGAGAGATCACTGTATAACTGTTTTCCAAGGCCATAAATATCACATTGATGTTGGTAACACAAACTGCCGTGTTTGGGTTCAGTTTGTCTGCACCGACAGTGAAAAGCTTCCACATCAAAGACGCGCAGAGACGCCTCTCCATTCAGCGGGAATTTATGATCCCCAGCAGATCAAATGATCGGTAGAGGCGCCCGAGTACAGCGAAAATGGTGTCATTTTTATCCACCAGGTGGCAGCACCAGCATTGACGCAATGCGTTCGGGGCTTTTTGCAGACACGACCACTTCTAGTAAGAGAAACCAGAAGCCCAAAGAAGCGATGCACATCATTGACTTTACGTCATTTCCTACCTTCTAACAACCGTGGTGGAGGACTAGTGGAAACCACACAGATCCAAAGCGAAGATGCTACACATCTATCCCTTCGTGGTTGACGTGATGCAGATAAAATGGCTGAAAAATCTCTCTAATGCCTGCAAACTAGTCACAAACGAACCCTAGAGGTAGTTTAGAGGTAAGTCTGTTATATCGCTGGAGACTTGCCTCAAAACTACCGCTGGAGTCTGTTGAGGTATCGTTACGTAGCACCAGAAACTGCCTTCATCCAAGTAACGGGAAAGAAGCAAAGCCTTTATCTTGACTGGGATTGGCCAAAAGAGTCGTGAGTGTCTGTTGCGTTCCACCAAAGATGCGTCACTGTTGGGGCTGGGCGATTTTATCAATTCTGCGATATATATCAATATTTTATTTTCCCAGAGAGTATCGATATTTCAGCCGTGGGTATTGATATTCTAAGCTCCCTTCAAAACCCCCGTGTCCCACACAGGTGCTCTTCCTGCAAAGTGCAGGAAGAGCCATTAAGTCCTCCAGCCGCTTTTACTCTGAAAATACCACCAACCTGCGAGGTGAGCAAGGTTATTATAGTTTTGAAATTTTCTTTAGTTTTTATTTTTATTTAGTTTTCCAGTTTGCTTTTTTATTTCAGTTTAGTTTTAGTTAGTTCAACAAGTAATTTAGTAGTTTTAGTTTAGTTTTTTATTTGAGGAATTGACTAGTTTCAGTTTAGTTTTTATTTAGTTTTTTAGTCTTAGTTTTAGTTTTTTTTTCTTTTCTTCTTGCAGTATGCAGCAGTTTATACACCTTTCCGACTTGAAAATTGTGGACATGCGCCCCCTAGTGGCTCCGCCATAACTGGAGGGTGCGGTGCTCCATCAAGTAACCCAAACACAGCAGCGTGGAGGATCTGTTACGGATAACAGACATGTCTTGGATTGATGATGTTAGGCAGTGGCTTTCAGTTACAGATGAAGGTAGTTTATCGCTGTTTTTAATGATTGGTTATGGAAATAGCATGATCTATTCCCATAATCAAACACTAAAAACTGTGGAACGCTGGCTACAACTAACGTCAACAAGCCATAAAGATTATGCTGCTGTAATGTTAACGCGAGCGGTAAATTAGGCTATGTGTTAATGTTATATTTAATTTATTTAATCATTCTCCTAATTCATTCATTGATTTATAGGCTTGTGCTAGTGCCGAGAGCTACAGTAGCCTCATACTGCTGTTCTTTCGGCCAGAATCCTCCGGGACTCTCAGCGAGACTATGAGTAGTACGAGATTGAATGTTAACGAAAACTCACCCGGCTGTATTCATTTGGAACAAAGTCCTTTCTGTTGATATTTTTTTTTCACCCACGTCTTCCTAACTTCTTTGTTTTACAAACAAGGCAGTCTTCGTGCAGTAAAGGCTCGTGTATTTCACATACTTTCTTCTTCCATTGTTGAATTTTTCACGCCATTGTTGGCACAGTTTATGACGGAACATTATTCCCACTCGACCGACCGACTCGACATTATAAAAAATATATTTGTAGAAAGAGAAAAACACTGGTTAATCTGCGAGCCGGTGAAAGTGTCGCTCTGTAGCACAACCCAGCAATGACGGATGGGGTACTTCCGGGGGGCTGGCCCGAAAAGGTCTATATCCGCTATGCTGCCCCCCTCTCTGGAGGGAGGGTATCATAGCGGCTGCTGCAGGACAGGCAGTAGTAATCTCTATGGCAGTAATCGAGGGAGAAAACGAAACGAAAACGAAGCTGAATTTATCTACAATTCAGTTTAGTTTTAGTTTTAGTTTATTTTTACATCCTTCATTGTAGTTTTTTTATTTAGTTTAGTTTTTTTTTTAATTGTAGTTTTTATTTTTATTTCAGTTAACTGAAATATTTTTTCATTGCTAGTTTTACTTTTAGTCTTAGTTTTCGTTAACTATAATAACCCTGGAGGTGAGCCCACCTGAAACGTCACCACCCGGACAAGCTAATGCTGAGAGCTAGCCAAACTATATTTGTCAGGATTTGAGACCGTATTCAGTGGTGGAAAACGCCGGCTTTAAGGGCTGTGTTTACTCTCTCAGCATTGTGTCGCAGTTATCTTGTCGCCGGTATGCCGCAGTTACTTTTGATTTATGCTCAATTTTGAAGTGCGTCTGCGCTGTTTATTCGACGCCGCAACAATCATCAGGGACAATCACGAACTAGCTAAACTTACTAAACGTATCTCTTGTGTTTTTTTCCACTTCCTCACCGTCTCGGCCGTATCTAGACCCACATTCATTGCTATCTCCCTCCATGAATTACTAGAATATGTGCTGTCTTTGTAGTGTGGAGAACCAGAATCGTACAGATGTGGGTACTTCCTCATTTCTTCGATGACGCGGATGTAGAATTGACCAATCAGAGGCCTCCTTTCTTTCCTCTCTGCGGTCACCTACCTTTCAGTTCAGTTAATTCAAACAAATTGGAACACTCACAAGACGTCACCAAAATCACTTTGTCCTGTTAAAATCTTTTAGAAAATTATGTAAATGTATCTTAAGACAAATATCGATATATATTGTATCGTGAGCCGAGTATCGTGTATCGTATCGCGAGATTAGTGTATCGCTACAGCCCTAGTCACTGTGCAGAGAACGACGGTTCTGAAAGTCACGGGAGTGACATATTTTGATTCAGAATGACGATTGTTGCAAAAAAGCGACTAGTTTGCAGGGACGCTTTCTGCACAGAGAAGTTGGAAGGCACTGATTCAGTATGAGAGGAAGGACAAGACGGGGAAGAACGTCAATGTGCTGAACCTCACAGGGAACTCCAGGCTTTATAAACATGACTTCAACAAGAACAGATCAGCTCTGACGGCTACACGAGTGTTAATCCTGTCTACTTCGTCTGGAACAACTGGAGAAAGCCACGACCAGAAAACCACAGGTGATGTTCTGTCGTTCTCATTTACACGCTATTACAGTTGTGAAAAGCACTGAAATTGATTTTTGGAATCAATACGATGCAAAACACGACCAGGAGGCGCCCATTTCGACCCCCAAAATTCCAAATATTGTTCGTGAATCATTTGCAGATCATTCCAGATTAAAATCTCAAGCGGTTTTTTATGTTGTTGTCGAGCTCTAACTTTTTTTGGTTGTTTGTTGCAGTGTCAAAATCAGCGTATCAATAACCAAGTTTACAATATGTCCTTTAGCGCCTAAGTTACGCTATAACGTAATCGTAACAAGTCAATTAGAGACGCCCAATAGTTGTAAAGACCCCGTTCAAGAAGCGGTCGTACACGACGTCTTTCAAAACATCTTTGATTGGTTGTCTGCTTATTTTATCCAGATAATTTTATTTTATCCAGATAATTTTATTTTTTGCTTATTTTATCTGCTTCCTGGAAATCAAAGTTGAATCCAGAGGAACCACATGGCCTGTTCATTACGGAAGACCAGCTCTAGTCAGGACGGTTAAAGTGATAAATATGATGTTATATCTAAAGCCGAACCAGTGGGGTCAAGATGATGATGTGGCCCCTGTAAATGTGAAATCACCAAAATAAAAAGCATTCAGAGAGGAGTTATTTTGAGAAAATTACCTGGTATGTTCTGAGCCAGGGTGTCTGTGATTCTGAGGTTCACTGTACTACCGCCTTGTTCCTTGAGTTTCGTGAAGCACTCGATAAGAGGCTGCAGAGATGGAAGGGAGGGGGGGGGAGGGGGGGGCACAAGTACACACATCAATCTTTCTTTTTAACAGCAGAATCATGACAGACGTAATAAGTGCTACTAAGACATGGCAGCAGGCGCTGGTATCAACACACACGCCCGCCGTAAAACTTCCCCCTTGCAGCTCCAAGTCAATAAAGAGCCTGGTGTGCAACCGCGTCCCATAAGAAAGCGTTACTCCGACCTGCACGCGATCGTCTTACCTCCAAGTACTGGGAGTACACCACGAAAGGCCTGGAGGGGGAGAGGAATTTCAGCAGGCCCAACAGAACGGGACACGGCTGGAACCGGCTCGC
>JAGFBZ010001568.1:0-52942 GCA_018398805.1 Hirundichthys speculiger | reverse complement strand
AAATCAGGCTAGATGACAAAAGCTCAAGATACTGCACATTCAATACGCCCTACGGTCACTACAGATTCCTACGAATGCCATTTGGCATAATCTCAGCATCAGAGATCAATCATCGTGCAATGGACAACATGCTTGAGGGCCTAGAAGGGGTACGTTGCTACATCGATGACCTGGTCATATGGGGTCCACCCTACAAGAGCACAACGAGAGACTATCAAAAGTGCTACAGAGGATATCCGACTATGGACTGAAATTGAACCGTGCAAAATGTCAGTTTGGTGTGCAAGAAATAACGTTCCTCGGAGACAAGTTGTCTGCTGAAGGCATTGAGCCAGATGACAGAAAGCTAAAAGCCATCCTCAGCATGCCACGCCCTACAGACAAAAAAGGGGTGCTCAGAGTGATGGGCATGATCAACTTTATTGGAAAGTTTACACCCAACTTATCTGTAAAAACGTCAGCGCTGAGGGAACTACTGCATGATTCCACAGAGTTCAAGTGGACAACAAAAATGAGTGAGAATGGGATGTTCTCAAGGCAACTCTGACCAAGTCTCCTGTGCTTGCGTATTATGATCCAACAAAGAGATTTCAACAGATGCATCGAAAGATGGCCTGGGAGCTGTCCTCCTGCAGGCAGAAGGAGATAGCTGGAAGCCAGTTGCCTATGCTTCACGATCAATGACGAAAACTGAGACTAAATATGCACAAATAGAGAAGGAGTGCTTGGGATCGGCCTATGGACTAGAACTGCCGCTGCTACTTTCACTGTCCAAACGGATCACCGCCCACTGGTGTCAATCATCAAGAAGAATCTTAACGATATGTCGCCAAGGATCCAGTGACTCATCATGAAGCTGCAGAGGTAAGACTTTCAGTTAATATACACTCAAGGCAAACACTTAGTGTTAGCAGATGCGCTGTCATGAGCACCAGTGATAAGTCAAGAGAGTTCCACTGAAAAAGAAACTGAAAATCACATCAACATGATAGTTGAGTCTCTGTCAGTATCTGATGTCAAAGCTAAACAAAAAAGCTGGAACAAACTGGACAAAGCTAAAGAATTACAGACAGTGATCAACAACATGCATAGTGGATGGTCCAGGGGCTCCTGTCCAAAATACTATCACATCAGATCAGAGCTAAGTGTGGCAAATGGACTGTTACTAAGAGACAACAGAATGGTCATACCAGACAGCCTTAGGCCAGAGAGACTTAGTCGGCTACATGAGGGACACCTTGGAATAGAGAAATGTAAAAGAAAGAAAAAAAGAAGCACTGTGTATTGGCCTGGCATTAATAAGGACATTGAAAACATGGTAGGGAAATGAGAGACATGCAACAAGTACCAGAGCAGACAGGCAAGGGAACCCATGATGATTCCGGATCTTCCCACTGCACCTTGGGAGAAAGTTGGAACTGACCTGTTTCACTGTAATGGAAAGGACTATTTACTAGTCATTGATTACTACTCAAACTTCCCTGCTGTCAAATACAACTGCTAGTACTGTCATTACACATGTGAGGTCCATATTTGCCCGGCATGGAATATCAAAGACTGTTGTGAGTGACAATGGTCCTTGTTACAACTGCAAAGAGTGGCAGCAGTTTGCGAGCCACGATGGCTTCAATCATGTCACATCCAGTCCTCAGCACACACAGGCAAATGGCAAAGCTGAAAACAGATTCTGAAAAAGACCACAGACAGCAAGTCAGATCCTTACTTAGCTCTTCTAAGCTACAGAGCTGCCCCGCTTTAACATGGCTTATCCCCAGCAGAACTGTTAATGAATCACAAATTACACACAACCCTTCCCTGGTATACAGACATCAAGCACAAGACAGGGATGCAGACACAACTGGAGAGCATGAAATGGAAACAGAAACAACGTTATGTCAACTAAAGTCAAACTAAAGTCAACTAAACCTCTCAGTCCACTCGCCAAGGATGATGTGGTACAAATCCAGGATCAAGATGCATGGAACAGAAAAGCAACTGTTCTCCAGGAAGTCGGACCGAGATCCTATGAAGTGATGACAGAGGAAGGACATTGTCAAGTGACCCGGAGGAAGTTGGAATCATCTCAGCTCTGTTGAAGAGATTTTTTCTAAGGCTGAGCTATGAAGAACAGAAAATGTTGCATCTGGGTGATTGCAGAATGCAAAATATAATCTGATTATGTTCAAAGTGTAGTGGAGTAACAGAAATGTGGTGATTATTGTGATTTGTGATCTCTAATCAATAACCGTAGGACCAATCAATGTTAAATTTCTGAAATGCAGAAAATCAGTAAGAAGTGGTTGGATTTTGATCTGAGTATGATAAGCCGAGAACAGCAGAGCACTGTGTACTGCCATGGAATGTAAAACAAATGCCATGTTTATCAAAAAAACTAGTAATTCAAAACAATTCCCCAGCCAGCAATGACATGTGGGGCCCAGATGGGGGCTTTCTGGGCAGTAAATGTGGGCCCCATCATGGGCTTGCACCCGGGATCCATATGGGGGCAAGCTGTGGAAGCCCAGACGTACTAAAAGTGGGACCTGCAAGGGTGCTGCATGGGTCCTAACCGGGCAATTCATGCCAGACCCATTTGGGCCCCACTTGCCCAAAGGGGTTTAAAGTGGGTTTGCACCCGGGATCCATATGGGGGCCAGCCATGGATGCCCA
Source organism: Hirundichthys speculiger (assembly GCA_018398805.1). Taxonomy (NCBI): domain Eukaryota; kingdom Metazoa; phylum Chordata; class Actinopteri; order Beloniformes; family Exocoetidae; genus Hirundichthys; species Hirundichthys speculiger. The sequence goes on along the minus strand of JAGFBZ010001568.1, from coordinate 50,272 downwards.
GATGGGCCTTAAATGGGCTCTTTCAGAGTCTTATGTGGGTCCTAACCGGGCAATTCCCGCCAGATCCATTTGGGCCCCACCTGCCCAAAGGGAATTAAAGTGGGTTTGCACCCGGGATCCAAATGGGGGCCAGCCATGGATGCCCAGATGGGTTTTAAGTGGGATCTGTAAGGGTCTCGTGTGGGTCTTAACCGGAAAATTCATTCCAGACCCATTTGGGCCCCTCCTGCCCAAAAGGGGTTTAAAAGTTTTTTTTAATAATTACAAGATTTAAAAATGTTAATTGAACAGTAGAAAAACAAGCTAAATGCATTAAAAATACATCAAAAATAGCTCCATTTAAGGCCAGTCCCTGTAGATTAAGAGTATTTTGTTGTCATTTCATGAAACCGGCCTGTCCAACTACACTGATTTGCTGCATAATTGTGGTTTCCCCAAGTAAAAAAAAACAACAATGACAACTGTATCAACAAAATATGTACCTTTAATCAAATAGGAATTTCTGCACATTACAGTATTGATTATTTTAGTGAATTGGACAACAGAAAATTAAACACTGTACATCAAAATACATTAATATGCATATTTAAACACAATATCTGTCAATTTAAGGTATTAAACAATCATTTTAGTAAACTGAACAAAAACTAAATGTAAGGTATTCAGCAGTTACCTTATATAATTGTTTAATATAGTGTTTTACTTCAGAAAAGTAGTTTTTATATGTGAAAAAAATGAGAGAAATAAGAGTATTTCAATATTTTGAACTCTTGGCCAATTTTTTCCCCAGTCACAATCCCCAGTAGCAGAAACCAGATGGTAACACTGGAAAGCCTCCTATTGTACTGCACTGGCATAAGCAACAATCTATGATCAACTTTTTTTTCAAAACATGACATTTGCAGTGTAATCATACTCTAATAATCAGTATGTCATCTTAAAAAACATTGTTTAAAAGAAAAAAGGCTGTGCAGACCAAAGAAAATTAGCAAATCTGTGACATGTTTTATTTTTGAATACCATGGAGTTCAAATAGTTACATGATTTGGAAGAGATATTTCTGGTGGTGGACAAATGGACCATAGTTATTAACAGAAAAGCACTGCATATTTAGCTCTTTTCACAGGCCATGTTTACAATTAGTAAACACTACACCATATTTATCCTTTCACTCATAACTTTTATGTTGTACTGTACATACTGCAAGTCCAAATTATTGAGCAGCTTCTTCAGCAGCTGCTCCTGTGCTCTACAATATACTCTCCATATACATTCATTGCAGGGCTAAACTGGAAACAAAAACATTTTTCATCTATAAGTAACATCAGCATAAGAACTACCTACCTACAAAAAAAATTTAAATTACTTGTCTACTACATGTCTCTCAGTCCGCAACTTTTCCTAAATATGTATTTGATGGCTTTTATAAGCTTACAACTTATTAAAATGAAACAAACTTGATTTCTGACATTTATACCTCGGACAGCCAATAGCGCTCATATTGATGGCTCCATATAAACAGTAGTTATAGACCACTGTGTCCAGCTGTGCTTACAGCAACTATTACAATGTTTTCATTTCCTGTTTTTTGCTGATCTATTTTTTTTCCCCTCACTTGTAATCTTTTCATATTATTGCATTTATTTTTACCTGTATATGTGAAGGAAGAATGATCTGAAATAGACTAAAAAAACGCCAAATTGAACCCTGTCGTGGGCACACCCTTATGTCTCGGCAGACTTGCATCTCCAAAAAAAAAAAAACAATGTTTCTCCTCAGAATGGCATTTATGCAACATGTAAATCAAAATCTAATCAACAGCCGCTGCCATTGATGAATATCATCTTTATTTGCCCATGGAACTTAAGGAGGAGCTGATAACTAGTCATTTTGAGGTATTTTTCTGAATGCAATGAATGTGTATTGGGAACTAGACTCTGTTCCACAATTGTGAAGCACAGGAGGAGCTTATGAAGACAATCAGCAATATTTGGACTTGGGTCATGGCCATTAAACTTTTTAAATATTTCTTGGAAATGAAACTAATGTAAAAGATAACTTTAGAAAACATTCAATTTGGGCAATACAAACTGTGCATGAGAAACTTGTCAGATCATTTCAAACTGTCTGTTCACCTGCTTGGCTGCTGAGGTCTGCCTTCTGATCCACAAGCCTCTGAACATTTCTGGCAAAGCCAACAGTGGGCCACTTTACTTCCAAACTAAGAGAGACAAAGAGTGATAAATATTCTATTTAGAGATTACACTCAACACATTAATCTATTCCTATCAACATTATATTCTTAAAAGTAAGATTTCCTCATATTAAAACATGATACATGTCAATCACAGATCCTGATAACATTTCTCTTTTCAAAATAGATTCATGCAGTTATATACTGAGTTTTACAGAGAAATAAGGTCTTACCTTCTCCATGTCAAAGTCTTCTTTTTTACAGGCATGACATCAATACAAGCAGTTTGCACACATATGGGGAAACAGGAGAAAAAAAGTTTATTAGCTCCGTCCAAAGCTAATAAAAGTTCACAAATTAACATGTAGCAGAAATGTAATTACCTATACAGTCATCATAGTCTTGCTGCAGCTCTGGTGGTAATGACAGCCAGTTCATCTGGTAGGAAGCAGGTAGGAAGTATGTTATACAAGTTTTAAAGATTGGAAAAATGTTATTTGTCTTTACCATCTCCATGGAAATAGGACAGTAATTAAACAGTCAGTCGTGTCTCACTGGGTTTAGCAGTAATTATCACTGGGAGTCATCCTCGATCATATATTAAATATATGTACCTGGTTTTCCATTGTATGTCTCTGTTGATTACTATTGCCCTGTGAGTTCAGAGTTTCCAGTGTTGTTATTATGTTTACTGATGATGCGTAGAGGCAGAGTCTAACACTTTAAAACGTGTCCAAATTTTACTCCTTTTCCTGTTGTCACTCATCTTTGGTGAAATGGTCAAATCCTCCGCGCTCCTCTCACTCTCTGCCTCCTGTTGGTGTCTGTACCCCCCCCCCCCCCCCACCACCACCACACACTTAGCAGAGTGTCGTTGACTCTGCTCCCCTCCTCCCCCCTCCCTCCTCCTCAGTGTCGACACAGACGTTGCCACAGCCACAAATGTTGACCAATAGTGCTTTAAAAGACAATATAAAATAATAATTTAAAAAAATCGCTCTGGATCACAAGCCGGCTCCCGTCGTTCACTTCAAAGAGCCTGACTCTTTTCCGGCTCTCGGTCGCGACCGACCCATCACTATTCTGGACTCATGCAGGAACAGTGGGACATGACACAGAGCAGCATACATCAGTTTGAGCCCATTCAAATCACGGATAACAACGTTCATGAACACACATCAGCCATGTTAGAAAATGCTTTGACCGAAAGCGCAGGAGGTCCCTCCGCAATAGGCAACTGGGTCTGGCGACCCGAACCCTAACCCAGTCCCAAAGGTTCTGCTGACCACCACTGCTCTCCTTAACTCACCAACAGTCACACAGGACCACATCCCATAAATGTAAAATAATTATTGAGTTATTTACCGAAGTATATTTGCATACACACTAAGTGCTATAGGATAAAGTTCAGTCTTTTGATAAATATAAAATAATCACAACAACAATAATAATAATAAATAATAATAATAATAATAATAATAATAAATAATAACATACGTATCTGGGACACTTACCTCTAAAGGCGTTTGGTTGACAATGTCCGTTGTGGCTCTGTCGTGAGTCCTCCTTGAAGATCATACGGCCAATGCGTGTGCTGGACGTCTTTCACGTGATTGATTTATGACATGCCCACTATGAACCTGATTGAAGGCTACAAGCGTTTGTTGTTCAAACTTCACACACACACCTTCCACCGAAATTTGTGGTATTATACTTTATATATATATATAGATATAGATATATATATATATATATATATATAGATATATAGATATATATAGATATATATTATATATATTATATATATATATATATAGATATATATATATATATATAATATATATAGACATATGATATCACATATATTATATATACAGGATATATATATATATATAGATATATATATATATATATATACATATATATATATATATATATATATATATATATATATATATATATATATATATATATATATCTATATATCTATATATAATACCTCTCAAATTTTGGTGGAAGGTGTGTGTGTGTAATATGTGGTGTGTGTGCATATAATATAATAAAAATATCATATTTTTATTCTCTTTTATGTTATTTGTCACTTCCTGCAATCAAGCTATGCAGATTTTTCTGTTTAAATTTCAAATTTGGCGCCTATTTCCAGTTCGCTTCGTCCCGCCCATAACGGCCAAGTTAGAAGTTTGAAGTTAGAAGTCACAGATTTGCTAATTTTCTTTGGTCTGCACAGCCTTTTTTCTTTTAAACAATGTTTTTTAAGATGACATACTGATGATTAGAGTATGATTATACTGCAAATGTCATGTTTTGAAAAAAGTTGATCATAGATTGTTGCTTATGCCAGTGCAGTACAATAGGAGGCTTTCCAGTGTTACCATCTGGTTTCTGCTACTGGGGATTGTGACTGGGGAAAAAATGGGCCAAGAGTTCAAAATATTGAAATACTCTTATTTCTCTCATTTTTTTCACATATAAAAACTACTTTTCTGAAGTAAAACACTATATTAAACAATTATATAAGGTAACTGCTGAGTACCTTACATTTAGTTTTTGTTCAGTTTACTAAAATGATTGTTTAATACCTTAAATTGACAGATATTGTGTTTAAATATGCATATTAATGTATTTTGAGGTACAGTGTTTAATTTTCTGTTGTCCAATTCACTAAAAATAATCAATACTGTAAATGTGCAGAAATTCCTATTTGATTAAAGGTTAAAGGTACATATTTGTTGATACAGTTGTCATTATTGTTTTTTTTACTTGGGGAAACCACAATTATGCAGCAAATCAGTGTAGTTGGACAGGCTGGTTTCATGAAATGACAACAAAATACTCTTCATTTACAGGGACTGGCCTTAAATGGAGCTATTTTTGATGTAATTTTAATGCATTTAGCTTGTTTTTCTACTGTTCAATTAACATTTTTAAATCTTGTAATTATTAAAAAAAACTTTTCAACCCCTTTTGGGCAGGAGGGGCCCAAATGGGTCTAGAATGAATTTCCCGGTTAAGACCCACACGAGACCCTTACAGATCCCACTTAAAACCCATCTGGGCATCCATGGCTGGCCCCCATATGGATCCCGGGTGCAAAACCCACTTTTTAAACCCCTTTGGGCAGGTGGGGCCCAAATGGATCTGGCGTGAATTGCCCGGTTAGGACCCACATAAGACTCTTAAAGAGCCCATTTAAGGCCCATCTGGGCATCCATGGCTGGTCCCCATATGGATCCCGGGTGCAAACCCACTTTAAACCCCTTTGGGCAGGTGGGGCCCAAATGGGTCTGGCATGAATTGCCCGGTTAGGACCCATGCAGCACCCTTGCAGGTTCCACTTTTAGTACGTCTGGGCTTCCACAGCTTGCCCCCATATGGATCCACGGGTGCAAGCCCATTATGGGGCCCACATTTACTGCCCAGAAAGCCCCCCATCTGGGCCCCCACTGTCATTGCTGGGCTTCCACAGCTTGCCCCCATATGGATCCCGGGTGCAAGCCCATGATGGGGCCCACATTTACTGCCCAGAAAGCCCCCATCTGGGCCTCACATGTCATTGCTGGGCTTCCACAACTTGCCCCCTTATGGATCCCTGGTGCAAGCCCATGATGGGGCCCACATTTACTGTCCAGAAAGCCCCCATCTGGGCCCCACATGTCATTGCTGGCTGGGTATAGTTTTTCTCTCATGCCCAGTTTTTCCAAATTATTTTATATCTGTCCACCTATCAAAGAGATTTTTTTTTTCATCATATAGCATAAATCAACCCAGTCCTCAACCTTATAGGTAGCTCATTCTTCATTCTATTCATTCTGTGGGAACATAGGGATGACCCCAAACAAACTAAGACTGCCAAGGACCTCAAGGCCCACACGTGACTTTGTGTAAATTAAGGATAGAAAATTGCATAACACCGATGGGTGGACAACCCAAGAACATGTGGAAATACTCCGCTTTATCAGTTCCACATAATCTCCAACACTTTGTATCATGACACCTTGTCTGTGCTGGTGTGACTCTTATGATGGTCTTCCAATTGTGTTCTGTCCAAGAAAAGGAGCAACTTGTTCTCCACTGCTGTTCATTTATCTCTTCCCATTCATTCACTAATATGACAATATTTGCCTCATCCTCATCATCCATCTCCACCTCTCTTTTATATACACTGTGTCATTTTCCTGTAAGTCTCCCTCTCCCTTATATAAATTTGAAAAATGTCTTAAGAGCTCTCAGAATATTGTAGGTCCTCTTTCCCAATTTTTAAAACTCTTATCTGTTCTATTTTTTACATATAATCCTCAAGGTAAATTTTTAAATTACTGCTAGTATCTGTTAAGTTACAGTTATTACATTGTTTTATGGAAAATGGTGATAAACCTGTAAAAAAACGTACAGACAATTGGACGTGAAATTAGAGTTAAAGATCTACAAATACAGAAAATTGTCATTATAAAAATGTAATATTAATGTAATTTTACATTATGGTTAATTAACTGTAATTTTAAACCTAAAATTACTAAAAAATATCTGTAAATCTGCTGGCATTTCATTGTTTTAATAAAAAACAGGGAAAACCTGTGAAAAATTACAGAATATTTCTTGTAAAATTACTTCCCAGTTCAAACCCATACCCACTTGGCCCATAAATATGCCACGCAGGGCCCATATATGCATTCCCAGTTCAAACCCATGCCCATTTAGCCCATAAAAGTTCTATGCAGGACCTATATATGCGTTCCCAGTTCAAACACATGCCCATTTAGCCCATAACATTTCTACACAGGACCCATATATGCGTTCCCAGTTCAAACCCATGCCCTTTTAGCCCATAACAGTTCTATACAGGACCCATATATGCATTCCCAGTTCAAACCCATGCCCATTTAGCCAATAACAGTTCTATACAGGACCCATATACGCGTTCCCAGTTCAAACCCATGCCCATTTAGCCCATAACAGTTCTATACAGGACCCATATATGCATTCCCAGTTAAAATACATGCCCATTTAGCCCATAACAGTTCTATACAGGACCCATATATGCATTCCCAGTTAAAATACATGCCCATTTAGCCCATAACAGTTCTATACAGGACCCATATACGCATTCCCAGTTCAAACCCATGCCCATTTAGCCCATAACATTTCTTTTTTTTTTTTTTAAAGATTTTTTTGGCTCTAGTGGCCTTTATTGACAGTAAAGGAAGGGGGGCAGAGAGAACGGGGAAGACACGCGGCAAAGGGTCGCTGAGCCGGGAATCGAACTCACAACCAGTCGCACGAGGACTTTAGCCTCTGAACATGGGCCACCTGCCCCAACCACTGCGCCACCGGGGCGACCCTAGCCCATAACATTTCTACACAGGACCCATATATACGTTCCCAGTTCAAATCCATGCCCTTTTAGCCCATAATAGTTCTATGCAGGACCCTTATATGCATTCCCAGTTCAAACCCATGCCCATTTAGCCCATATCATTTCTACACAGGACCCATATATACGTTCCCAGTTCAAATCCATGCCCATTTAGCCCATAATAGTTCTATGCAGGACCCATATATGCATTCCCAGTTCAAACCCATGCCCATTTAGCCCATAACAGTTCTATACAGGACCCATATATGCATTCCCAGTTAAAATACATGCCCATTTAGCCCATAACAGTTCTATACAGGACCCATATATGCATTCCCAGTTCAAACCCATGCCCATTTAGCCCATACCATTTCTACACAGGACCCATATATATGTTCCCAGTTCAAATCCATGCCCATTTAGCCCATAATAGTTCTATGCAGGACCCATATATGCATTCCCAGTTCAAACCCATGCCCATTTAGCCCATAACAGTTCTATACAGGACCCATATATGCATTCCCAGTTAAAATACATGCCCATTTAGCCCATAACAGTTCTATACAGGACCCATATATGCATTCCCAGTTCAAACCCATGCCCATTTGGCCCATAAATATACCATATAGGACTCATTTATATGTTCCCAATTCAAACCCATGCCCACTGGGCCCTTGCCTGTCCCTTATGGGGCCCATGTAATCAGCCCATATGGGCTTCCTATGTGGGTCTCATACTACAAAACTTACATGGGACCCACTGATTTCACCCAGCCAAAGCCCATACCCACACAGAACCCATGAAACCCATCTGGGCCCCACATGTCATTGCTGGCTGGGTCTGCGAACTCAGAGCTACCGAAGACACAACAAGAGCAGGGATGAGCTGTTACTGATAATAAGTTTACTCTGCAATACACAATACTGGAGCAGGTGTAAAAGATGTTGTTCTGGGTCAAATATTGTTATGGTAGCAGCTCAGGGCAACCTTGATAGGGTGGCGAACTGCAAGCTGCAAGAAGGAGCAGAAGGCTGCAGAATCACGCAAAGGATCACATAATGCTGGGATTAATACATCAGTTAAGGAAGCTTTGGGACATACATTGGTACATAGATCATTAGATAAGGGTTAGCTTTAGCTGATTAGCTTTAGCTTAACGAGCTATTTGACCAAATAAACAAGGTAACCTTGGTATTTGGGAGGAGCTGTGTGGTTGAATTGTGTATGTCATGATGATTATGTACGCCTCTGCTGAGATGCCTGAACCTATCAGAATGACTATGTAACTCTTCTGTGAATTATGCATAATCGACTGTATGTGAAACCAATCATGAGTTGATGTGTGACCAAACCAGAAGAGTTATGTAAAGTTTTTGGTAATTATGTACACCTATGCAGATGTGGATAAACCAGTCATGTGAGTTTTGGGAAATTGGGAAATTATGTACGCCTATGCAGATGTGAGTTGTGGATTCTGAGGAAGACCGAACAAGGACTTTGTTAGGGACCAAGCAGTCAGCAAGGAGGAGAACAGGAGTTTTGATTTAAAAAATGGGTTTATTTCCTCCAAAAAATTATATATAAACCAAGAACTTATTATCTAAGTTTATAAAAGAGGTCAACAAAATAGAACTACACTGAAACTCTTAACAACTTAACAAGACACCAACTAAACAAAACAGACCCACCTATAATGACACAGAGGGGAACATATATAGTGGCTTGGCCAAACCAAATAACACACAAGTGGAAAACAGAATGGACAACAAGTACAACTAATACAAAAAGAAACTGACTAAACCCCAAATCCCCCCCTCTAACATAACAGCACATAGTATGGCTTAATGAGCATGCCACAGGATTTAGCAGTCCTCCACGCTTGACCACGCCTTTTGCCTCACCAGGAAAGGTAACTCCTCCACCAGCATGGTAACTCAAAACAAGGAAATAAAGATTAATAACAAAAAATATGAACTCTAACCTTACAGTGAAGAAACATGTGCACTCTATTTAAACAGTGTAAGGTTACAAACAAACAAACAAATTATATATCAAATAAACTAAACCTTTATGTGTTTAATTGAATTGTTTGGGGTGTGGCTGACTGCAAATAAAATTAACCTGTGTGCTTAAAGTAATAAGGGCCTAGTGTGTAGGATATTACCTTCTTCAACTGGCCTGTGTGGCTGTGGCCATCACACACTCCCCCCCTTCAGGACTCTTGCAGGAACTGCCAGAGAGGTAGTCCACTGTGAGATTGTCCTTGCCCGGGATGTGCTGAATACTGAAGTGGAAAGGCTGAAGAGCTAGGTACCACCGAATGAGCCTTCCATTTGCATCTTTCATCCTTTGCATCCACTGAAGAGCTCTATGGTCTGTCTCCAAGGTGAACTCTCTGCCCAGGAGGTAGTACCGGAAAGAGTCAAGGGCCCACTTGATTGCCAGTGCTTCCTTTTCCACCGTAGAATACCGAACGTCTCTGGGGAACAGTTTCCGGCTGATATAGGCAATGGAAGGCGGTCATCTAATGGTCCCTGAAGAAGCACAACCCCCAGGCCTCTATCTGAAGCATCAGTCTGCAGAATAAAATGTTCATTAAAGTTTGGACTGTGCAAAACTGGTTCCTCACTCAGTGATTGCTGGATGTCTTTGAAAGCTGCCACTGCGTCCTCTGTCCACTGGATCTGGTTGGGACACCGTGATCCTGTCATATCTGTGAGAGGAGCTGCTCTGGTGGAAAACTGGGGTATGAAGCGGCGGTAAAAGCCAGCCATGCCCAGAAAAGATCGAAGCTGTCTTCTTGTGTGTGGCAAAGGACATGACTCCATGGCTTGGATTTTGTTCACCTGCGGCCGTATCACCCCATTTCCAATAATATGGCCCAGGTACTCTGTCTCCGCAGCAGCAAAGACACACTTTGATGGATTCATTGTCAACCCGGCAGAGTGGAGACAATCCAAGACAGCCCTCAGGTGTTCCAGGTGCTCCTCCCAGGTGGTGCTGTAAATGACAACGTCATTGAGATATGCTGCACCAAAATCAGTGAAATCACACAGTACCTGGTCCATGAGCCTCTGGAAGGTTGCCGGTGCCCCATGCAAACCAAACGGCAGAACTGTGAACTGGAAGAGCCCCCACGGTGTCCTAAAGTGTACTGTGTCTTGATGTATTGTGCATCAAGATGGCGCCAGTGTGTGTGGCCTGCCGTCTGTCTCTGCCAGTGCTCTGTGTGTTTTTGCTGTTTGTATCGTTTGTTGCTTTGAATGCCAACTGTCTACTGGTGTACAATCGCCAAACACTGCTGGATCTCCGACTTTACGCCGAAGATCTAATAAAGTTGGATCATGGTGGACGTGGATCTGTGCCTCCACTCCTGGCCAGGATCCCAGCTCACCTCTGCCGCACCTTGGGTCCACCTGCTCGGCGTAAACGCTCCCGCCGTCGGGGTAAACGCAGCGGTCGGCTGGTGAGACTGAAGGCTTGCCTGGCGGGTTTTCTTCAGCTTCCTGGACCGAGTTTGGAGCTGTGCCTGGCTTCTCTATTTCCCGGCGCTCACTGGACCCTGTGGACTCCTGGCTGTTACCTGTCGTCGGCCCAGATGAGGTGTTCCAGCCCCGCGGCCCCTGCTCTCCTCGTCCCCGCTGGCGCGGGGTGAATCGCCGCAACCTGCGGCCCCTGCGGCGGGCTCCCCGGACAGCTGATGCCGCGGACCCGCCGATTCCCGCCAGGATTGGCCTGGTGAATGCTAGATCACTAGCGAACAAGACATTCATTCTGAAGGATTTCTTCACATCCCGAGGATTGGATTTTCTCTGTGTGACTGAGACGTGGCTGAGTGTTGGTGAGTCCAGCGCTTTCACTGAACTCTTACCCGATGACTGTTGCTACTTTAACTCCCCGCGGACGTCTGGCCGAGGAGGAGGAATAGCTACTGTTTACAAGAGTCAATATAAATGTAAGCAGTTATCCCTATTATCCTCGTTCACCAGCTTTGAACTGAGCTTATTTGAGCTGGGTCGCTCTCACACAGTGCTGTGTGCTGTGGTCTATCGGCCTCCTAAATACAATAAGGACTTTTTAAATGAATTTTCTGATTTCCTGGCTGAAATTATGCCTAAATATGACCGTGTCCTTATTGTTGGTGATTTTAATGTTCACGTGTGTTGTCCTGATAAGCCAATGGCAAATGACTTTTTAAACCTCATTGACTCTTTTTAATCTTGTGCAGTCTGTGTCTGGACCCACACAAGAACATGGACACACACTCGATCTTGTTTTATCGCATGGTTTACCTGTTCTTAACCTAGAGATTTGTGACGCAGTGTTTTCAGATCATATGCCTGTGCTATTTGAGGTTACTCTTGTCTGTAATACAGTTAAATCTGCCGCTGCTGTTCGGGCGCTGTCGCATCATTAACCCTTCCACTGCCGTTCAGTTTTCGGCCGCTTTTAATCATAACTCTGTCATTCCTGAGTCTGTGTGCAGTACAGAGGAGTTTAGCTCATGGTTTCACTCCACCTGCCAGACTGTTTTAGACACTGTGGCTCCATTAAAAACCAGGCAGCCTAAAATTAAATCTGAGCCCTGGTTAAATGACATGACTCGTGCTGTCAGACGTGAGTGCCGTAAAGCTGAGCGCAAGTGGAAAAAGGACAAACTGCAGGTGTCTTTTCAAATGTTAAAGGACTGCTGGCGTCATTATCAGACAACTGTGAAAAATGCTAAAAGAGAACATTTGTCTAATATTATCCTCTCTAACTGTCACAAACCTCGTGTTTTGTTTAAAACAATTGATTCAGCTCTTAATGCCCAGCAGACTGTTGGTATAGAGACCTCTCCTGTTGTCTGTGAAAAATTTTCTTTCACTTTTTTATTGACAAGGTCTCTTCTACTAGGGCTCTCATCTCACCTCCTGCTTATGACCCCTCAATCTCTGTCACCTGCTCTGCTGTCTTTGACCAGTTTTGAGCCCGTGACACTGTCCTTTTTACAGGAGATTGTTGGTCATTTGAGGCCCTCAGGCTCTCCAAATGATGCTGTCCCTCCTCGACTATTTAAAGAGGTTTTCCCCACTGTTGGAACTTCTGTTCTTGCAGTTATTAATAGCAGTCTCTCCTCAGGTGTCGTCCCTGTATATTTTAAACATGCAGTAGTGCAACCCCTGATTAAAAAACCTGGGCTAGATCCTGCAGCTCTTGCCAATTTCAGGCCGATCTCCAAACTGCCTTTTCTCTCAAAAATCCTCGAGAAGATAGTCTACAGTCAATTAATGGCCTTTCTGAAAGACTACAATATTCTTGAGGTTTTCCAATCCGGTTTTAAAACTCTGCACAGCACAGAATCAGCTCTTTTAAGAGTTTTTAATGATATCTTTTTAGCTACAGACTCTGGGGTGACTGTGTTATTCTTGTGCTTTTAGACTTAACTGCTGCATTTGACACAGTGGACCATGAAATCCTGATCTCTCGCTTGGAGCAGTGGGTGGGCATCAGGGGCATAGCACTGGAGTGGTTCAGGTCGTACTTGGCAGATCGAACTTTCTGTGTCAGCCTTGGCGACTCTGTGTCCTCCTCTGCTCCTCTCTTGTGTGGGGTCCCACAGGGCTCAGTTCTAGGCCCTTTTCTCTTCTCTCTCTATCTGCTCCCGCTTGGCTCTATACTTAGGAAGCATGGGATTCATTACCACTGTTATGCGGATGACAGTCAAATTTATGTTCCGCTTAAAAAGAAGAATGCATACTCAATCACTGCTTTAGTTAAGTGTCTTGATGACATTAAGGCCTGGATGGCTCTGAACTTTTTAAACTTTTTAATTTTAACGAAAAGAAAACTGAAGTGATGGTTTTTGGTGGCACCGCTGGAACACCCCTTCCAGATCTGGGTTCTTTGGCCCAGCATATCAAACCAACCATCACTAACCTAGGGGTAAAAGTGGATTCAGATCTCAAGCTTGACAGCCAGATCAGGGCAGTTGTTAAATCAAGCTTTTATCATTTGAGGCAGCTGGCCAAAATAAAGCCAATTCTCTCAAGGCAACAGTTTGAAATAGTAATCCACGCCTTTGTTACCACTCGGCTGGATTACTGTAATTCACTTTATGTGGGGGTTAGTGCTTCCTCCATCTCCCGTCTCCAGATGGTCCAAAACGCTGCTGCACGTCTTTTGACCGGCACCCGCAAACATGAGCACATTACCCCCATTTTAGCCTCACTCCACTGGCTGCCCATACATTTTAGGATTCATTTTAAAATTCTTTTATTTGCTTTTAAATCCCTAAATGCTCTTGCCCCGCCCTACCTCTCTGAGCTTCTACACCCTTACATACCTACTCGCTCTCTCAGGTCAGCTGATCAGCTGCTCCTGAGTGTGCCCAAAACAAAACGGAAGCTCAGAGGGGACCGTGCCTTTGCCGTTGTGGCTCCTAAATTGTGGAATGATCTGCCTCAGCAAATCAGACAGGCCTCTTCTCTGTCTGTTTTTAAATCGCTTGTCAAAACCTACCTCTTCTCCTTGGCTTTTAACACTTAGCTAGACATTGGATTTTATTTTATTTTATCTTATTTTTATTGCTTTGATTGTATGGCTTTTGCTTTTACTCATGTTTTATGTTTTTAATTTATTTAATTTATTTTATTTAGAATATTTGAGCCATTTTGTCTTTTATTTATTATGTCTTTTATTTATTTTTGTACAGTACTTTGGTCAACTGTGGTTGTTTTAAAAGTGCTTAACAAATAAAGTTGGATTGGATTGGATAAAGGCTGTCAACACCCTGGACCGCTCTGTGAGGGGAACCTGCCAGTATCCCTTACACAGATCTATGGTGGTTAAGTATTTGGCTTTTTCCAGACGTTCAAGCAGGTCATCAATCCTTGGTGTGGGATAAGAATCAAACTGGGAAATTGAATTCAGGTACCTGAAATCTATGCAGAATCTTAAACTACCATCCTTCTTTGGCACCAGGACCACTGGGTTACACCACTCACTCTGTGATGTTTCAATAATCCCCAAGGACAGCATCAGGTCAATCTCCTTTTTCAGAGAGGCTAGCAGGTGTTCAGGGATCCTGTAACTAAGCTGTCTCACAGAAGCACCTTCTTTAACAACAATGTCATGTTCAATAATATTTGTTCTTCCAGGGTTCTCCTGGAAAACCTCTGAATTACAGGTCTCTCTCACCTGGAACTGCTTGTCTTCTGGGAGGTGACTGAGATCGTGGGGTAATAGAGGCCCAGCCAGAGGGAGATATTGCTCATCCACTTCCTCGTCCTCCAGCACGCCTCTGATGAGCATCACCTTTGTCCTATCTGGTTGCTGCACCCACTCCTTCAGGAGATTTATATGCAGCACTCTACTTGACCGTGCCTGTCCTGGGGTTGATATCCGGTATGTGGTAGGTCCAAGTTTCTTTAGGATCTCAAATGGTCCCTGCCATTTTGCCAACAGCTTTTTGTCATCGCTAGGGAGGAGCACTAGCACTTTCTGTCCAGGGTCAAAGGATCTCTGCTGGGCTGATTTATCATACCAGGACTTCTGGCGCCGCTGGGCCTCCGCCATGTACGACTGAGCAAGCTCACTCATTCTCTCCAATCGGTCTCTCATCTGCACAACATACGATATAGCGTTAACAGAATCCCCCCTCTCCCTGCCTCCCTCCCAAATCTCTCTCAGCAGTGAGAGAGGTCCCCGTACTTCATGCCCGTACAAAAGTTCAAATGGAGAGAAGCCAGTGGAGGCTTGGGGTACTTCTCTGTATGCAAAGAGGAGGTATGGCAGCCACTGATCCCAGTCTGTCCCAGTGCTGTTGACAAACTTCCGAAGCATCTGCTTCAGGGTCTGATTGAAGCGCTCTGTCAGCCCATCAGTCTGGGGATGATATGCTGTGGTCCTCAGGCTCCTTATCCCAAGTAACTGGTAGACCTGTTTCAGTAAAGTGGACATGAAGTTAGTTCCCTGCTCAGTCAATATTTCATGCGGGAAGCCCACTCTGGAAAAGAACTGCACCAGACAGAAGGCCACTGATTTTGCCCTTATGGATTTGAATGGAAGAACTTCGGGGTACTTTGTAGCGTAATCTGTTATCACCAGCATATAACGATTCCCTGCCTTGCTCCTCTCCACGGGACCAACGATGTCCATCCCCAGGCGTTCAAATGGGGTACTGATTATGGGTAATGATTGCAAAGGGGCTCTGGCTGGGGTTTTAGCAGATGTTATTTGGCACTGAGAGCAACCTCTACAGAACTGAGAAACATCTCTACTCAGGCCAGGCCAGTGGAAATGGCGTTTAATACGAGCTGTGGTTTTATGCTTACCCAGGTGGCCAGCCCAGGGAACAGAGTGCCCCAAGGCAAGGATGATGTCTCTAGCTGCTTGGGGGACCACTAGCTGCAACACTGACCCCTGTTGCCGGTAGAGCATGCCATTTTGCAGAACATACTCGCCTCCTCTGATATCCAACTGATGCCCTGGCTCCTTCTCCTTTGCTTTCTGAAATAGAGGCACTAAAGTTGGATCAGTTTTCTGCATCTCAGTGGTGTCTGCTGGCATTTGGAATCCCAGAGGTAACTCTGGCTCTGGGGGTTGGTTGGCAGATTCATAACTGTGTGTTGGAATTTTTCCCTGCTTTTTCTGTCTACGAGTTTTTCGAGTTTTCGAGACTTCCCGGGAATCGTCTCCAATTCCTCATTTTAGAAGGGCAGGGCACTGAGAGTTTCAGAGTGAGTAGTGGGTTTTTTTGCCTGTGCCCTGGTGACAGCAACATTACATCTTTGGCTTTGGTCCAACAAATCAAAGAGTACTGGCAGGTCTCTTCCTAGCACAGCAGGAAATGGAAGGTTATCAACAACTCCAATGTTCAAGAGGTAGGTTAGGCCATCTACCTTTATATACATGTCAGCTGTTGGATAATTCTTTTTGTCTCCATGTACGCAACATACAGGTATGGTGTCTCTGGTGCTGATTATATTAGATGGTACAAACTTCCTATGCACAAGGGTCTGATCAATCCCTGAATCCAGTAGAGCTTTTGGAGTTGTTCCATTAACTTCAAGTGCATTTCATTTTAATAGAATGATCTCTCTTCAGCACGGATTCCCTATGAGGACGTGGCACATAGGTTTTGTATGGCCTTCTACTCCACAAAGATAGCAAATTGGCTTTTTGCCAGAAGATTTTAATGGTCCACTAGCTGGCCGGGTTCCCCCAATTGGAGGCTTACCCATACTGGTTGCTTGCCCCTGATGGTCCTGATGGGCTAGTTTGCGGTTGTCCTTTGTGGCTCTCCATGAGTGGTAGCTCCATGGTTGCCCCTTCCTCCGGGCAGCCACAAAGACATCAGCCAGCTTAGCAGCCTCCATTGCTGAATCTGGGTCACGCTCTCGGATCCAGACCTGAAGCTCAGGGGACAACGTTCTCAAATATTGCTCCAATATGATCACTTCACTAATGTCCTTGATGGTTTTACCTTGTGGTTGCATCCACTTCCCAACTCGAAAAGTTCCTTCAGCTCAGAAAAGACTAGGTCCGCTGGTGGGCCGCTGATCACGGGATTTGAGAATTTTAACAGATAGTCTCTGGAATATTGAATGGAGCTGTCAGCAACCCCAGGTGACATGAGGACGCAGCACCGCCAATAAAAAGATCAGAGTCAGATCCACGTCACTAAATCATGACACTATTAATCACACAAAAGTGAGGTTGACCAATTCAAAGTGCACAGAGAGTTTAAGGGTTTAAGCATAAAATAACAAATTTAAAACTGACAGACAAGACAGACATGCTTCCCACTGCTGCCGGTCGCTGCGTCGCACATGCGCCCAGTAAATGCGTACTAAACGTAGTAGTAAATGCGTCTCGGTCAAACAGCGCCCAGATTCTCGAGTTCTGTCTGTTTCTTTGTTGCTTACAGGAGGCTGTGAGTCATTGTTTGACGTTTTGCTGGCAGCTGTGGCCTCTCGTCTGCTGTGGGGTGGATTTTCGCAGAATTTCAGTGATTATTTCTTGATTTTTTAAATTATAATATATTTCTGAAAAAAATCAGCGAAGCACTAAAACCGCGTTAGTCAAACCGCGAAGTGGCAAGGGATCACTGTATATATCAAATAAACTAAACCTTTATGTTTAATTGAATTGTTTGGGGTGTGGCTGACTGCAAATAAAATTTACCTGTGTGCTTAAAGTAATGAGGGCCTAGTGTGTAGGATATTACCCTCTTCAACTGGCCTGTGCGGCTGTGGCCATCACAGACTTTTTGGGGCTGAGGCACGCTGGTTGAGAAAGAGCATAAAAACTGAGGAGAAGAAGAATTCTGTGTTCTTCCGTGGGGCGTCTTCGACGAAGCAGGACCAGCTTGGGACCGAGAGAGCTAACCAACCATCGGAGGGAAATATCTGAAGGATTTTTTCTTCAAGAACAAAGAAGACGCAAGAATGGATTAACCATTTTTTCCAACTCTTGAGGAATATATTTGGAGCCTTTTTGGATTTTACCCTAGCTCACTGCTGGAGAGGAGGAGAAGCCGGATACCAGAGTCTCCAGGAGCACCCACTCTGACCTTGGAAGGACCGCGCCTCGTCTACCTCGCTCCTCAGTAGCCTCGGAAAGCGCAAACTGGCCATTTGCCTACCCCCAACCGTCCTTGGATCAACCAGATGAATCAATTCAAATGAATGAAATTGGAATTATAAGCTACCGTAGTTCCCATTCAGCCTGGATTCCATGGAAAAAATTGGAATTACATGCCACAACCTGGATCAACACAGAAGAACGGAGTTGTCAGCCATAGCTTTACTTTAGAATAGAATTAAAGTTTGTCTTTCCATTTTCCAATCCAATCAGTATTTAATCAATGTATAACCAATGACTGCTGTCGCTTAACCCTGCTAATCTGCTTAATAAATATATAAAATTATCATAAGACTTGGTGATGGAAATTGAATTTGTCCCCACAATTGTGAAGATTTGGGTATGCCTCTGCACTAACTACACAGGTTCTTATTGGTTACTCTAGCCCAATATTGTCACAGATCCTTGGGGCTTGCTGTCCAAGCCACTAAAACTTATCCTAGACGGTAACAAGAGCCCAGATCATAAGGGGGGAGCTGCAGTTAACAAATGTGACCAATAGCTGGACTTTGAGCCACCAGGTTATTCCTCTTAGGTCAGTTATTGGAGGGAGCAGGGTAGACATTTGGATGAATAGTATGCAGTGAGGCTAGGCGAATCCTCCTCGACACCAGCTTAAATAAGTTGAAGGAAATCTAGCGAGGTGAAGCCCCCCTAGACAGCAACTTCTGACCTGATAAGATGGAGAGCTGGTCCCGGTGACAGACTCTGCTAGTCAGAGACTGAACCGCACCTGCGGGATCTGACAACATGTACTCAGAAGGAACCGTCGGAGCCTTCTGAAAACAAAAGAGACTTTCACAGAGGCTGAGAACGATTCGGATGGACTCTGTGCTCTGGATGCAGAGCCAAATGCAAACAATGATGGACATTTGCAAATGGATATGAGCAATGTTCAGTCAGAATTACCTGTCCTGAGGAGATCTGGGTGTCAGATAAAGAAACCTGATAGACTGGACTTGTAAGAAAATGGACTGACTTTTTTTCTCACTGTTCAAAAAAAAAAGAAAAGAAAAGAGTACACAAAAGGGATAAAAAAAAAGATGGTTGTGTAGTGCCTTTATCATCCATGTGTGTGTACATAATTCACCTGCATAGATATGTTGGTCGCAGCATTGCCATACAGTGTTTATTCAGGTTGTTACTAGTGTCTTGGTCTGTGTGTTTAATGTGTTGCGGTCCCTTTAATTGCTGTGACGTTTTTTGGACACATGTTCTGTTATGGATAGCGCCATATTCTTCTTGTTCAGTTTTGACCGGTGGATTTAATAAAAAGGACACACGCTTCTGTGTCTGCACTGTGAGAAGTTGTCGACTCGTATCTTCTCGACTTCCACACTGGTGACCCCGACAGTTGTTTTTACTGGACGTATTCCAGATCGGTCTATCATCATGACCGCACACGCTGTTTCCCTGAAGCTCCCGGAATTTTGGGAATCATCAGCTTCGGTGTGGTTTGCACAGACTGAGGCGCAATTTGCACTGCGTGATATCACCGCTGATGAGACCAAATATTTCTACGTTGTCTCTGCCCTCGGGAGTGCGACAGCATCAAGGGTTGTGAGCCTCATTACAAACCCGCCCGCCACCGGTAAATATGATGCTCTCAAGTCGCACTTGCTGAAGACGTTCGGACTTTCTGATGCCGAGAGGGCCAGCCGGCTTTTCTCTCTCCAAGGGCTGGGCGACAGCAAGCCTTCAGAACTAATGGATCGCATGCTTGATCTGCTGGGTGAGCACACGCCGGATTTTTTATTTCTCCATCTGTTCCTGCGCCAACTCCCGTCTCAGGTGAGGGCTGCTTTGGCCAACACCACCATCACGGACTGCAGAGCGCTGGCCGCGGAGGCCGACAAGTTTTTTCTGGTGACTCAGCAGCATTGTGCAGCCGCGCTCCTCCCTGTCGGCGCCGCCTCTGAGACGCCGATTGACCATCCGTTTACCGCGGTGGCAGCTACACCGCGCCAGCAGCAATCTTCAGGTTTGTGCTTTTACCATGCCAAATTTGGACCCAAGGCGAGACGTTGCCGTTCCCCGTGCAGCTTTGGTAAAGCGGGAAACGCCAGGGCCGGCGCTCAGTAGTGGCCGTGAGCGTCGGCCGTGCCGGCAGGCTGCTTTTCATACGTGACTCCATCTCAGGACGACGTTTTCTGTGCGACACTGGTGCGCAGCGCAGCCTATTGCCCGCGTCGCAGCTGGACGTGGTGGCTGACACCCACGGCCCCCCCATGGAAGCCGCCAATGGCAGTACTATTCGCACATATGGCACGAGACACGTTGAACTGTGTTTTGGAGGTCAACAATTTAGCTGGAATTTTGTTACTGCCAAGGTTGCTTTTCCCCTCTTAGGATCTGATTTTTTGTGTGCATATGGACTACTGGTGGATGTAAAAAACCACCGCTTGATTGACGCTGTCACTTTTGGTTCTTATGCATGCACACCAGGTGCCTCTACTGCCATACACCTCTCCAGCCTGCTCCCTGTCACGGATAGTTTCCAGCAGCTGCTCGCCGAGTTCCCAGCCCTCACGCGGCCCACTTTCTCCTCTGCTACTGCCAAGCATGGTGTGGAGCACCACATCACCACCACTGGTCCACCTGTGTACGCCCGCGCGCGGCGCCTCGACCCGGCCAAACTTGCTGTAGCCAAGGCGGAGTTTGAAACCATGGAGCGCCTGGGGATCGTTCGACGTTCTAACAGCCCTTGGGCCTCTCCCCTGCACATCGTCCCAAAACCGGGCGGTGGTTGGCGGCCTTGCGGAGACTACCGGCGGCTCAACGATGTGACAACGCCTGACCGCTACCCAGTTCCCCATGTCCAGGACTTTTCAGCACACCTTGCCGGTAAGGTAATTTTTTCAAAGGTGGACCTTATCAGGGGATACCATCAGGTGCCGGTACACCCTCTTGACATCCCTAAAACAGCAGTGATCACACCATTTGGTTTGTTTGAGTTCCTGCGCACGCCTTTTGGACTCAAAAATGCAGCTCAGACTTTCCAGCGGTTAATGGACTCAGTCTTACGTGACCTCACTTTTGTTTTTGTGTACCTTGATGATATCCTCATAGCGAGTTCATCTCTTTCTGAACACCTGTCACACCTTCGCATTCTGTTCGAGCGGCTTAGTCAGCATGGCCTTATCATTAACCCAGCCAAATGCCAGTTCGGCCTCTCCGCCATTGACTTTCTGGGGCACAGGGTCACTGAGGATGGGGTGGTTCCTCTGCCATCAAAGGTGGAGGCGGTTACCGCTTTTCCACGCCCGCCCACTGTAAAAGCACTGCAGGAGTTCCTCGGTATGGTTAACTTTTACCACCGTTTCATACCGGGGGCGGCCCACACCATGAGGCCCTAAAACAAAGACAGAGCTCATAACTCATACACCTGCCCCGGAGGCAACAAGGTCCGACTGTTGCTACCCCCTGGATTGCATGACCCTGAACCACAGGGGGTGCTGCCTTTAATTGCAATAGGAAATCCCAGTTCCCGTGTTTTGTGAATGTGTTTTATATGGCAAGTGGGATAACTCTTAACTCCGTTACATGTGCATCAACAGCAATTCCAAAGATAACCACCAGGTGGACCTAGTGAAGGTAACGGACAGGAATATAGTCAGTAGAACTAGGAGTTTAACATGTAAGACGTGTGTGAATATGTTGGCTACGATGAAGTTGGAGTACAAACTCATCTTTGATAATACAAAGATTCATGACAGAGTTTATGAACAGTACGGTGAGATTTAGGGCCAGTTCCAGTTCCTCCCTTAAACCTCAATCTCAACACTCCAAAGTCAGAGTGAGGACTATCATGTGACTTAGAAATGGGACACCTCTTGAGTGAAATTACATCTTTTACACTGTGGGGGGGCGGCCTTATGCCAAAGCTACTTCCAGTCTGTCAAGACAACGATGTTGATGAAGAAGGAGAAGAAGTAGTAGAAGAATTTTATAAATATATATATCTATATATATATATATATATATATAGATAGATATATATATATATATATATACATATATATATATATATATATATATATATATATATATATATATATATATATATATGTATATATATACATATATATACATACATATATGTATATATATATACATATATATATATATATATGCTAATGTTTTGTGAGAAAAGCATATATTCCAAAATATAAGGAACATTGGATGATCTCTCTAAATCGAACCAAACATTTTTGAAAATTGATTTTACAGGAAGGCAGCACGGTGGCTTAGTGGTTAGCACTGTTGCCTCACAGCTAGAAGGTTCCTGGTTCGAACCTCTCTTGCATGTTCTCCCCATGCTTGGGTGGGTTTCCTCTGGGTTTGTCTACATCTGGCCCTGCTATGGACTGGCGACCTGTCCAGGGTGGACCCCTGTCTTTCGCTCAAAGAGATCCCTGTGACCCTGCAGAGGATTAAACGGGCATAGATGATGGATGGATTTTACAGGAGGCAGCACGGTGGCTTGGTGATGGACGATAGATGGGTCTGTTTGGGTCTGGGGGCCACAGACTGTTTGTCAGACGACCCCCAAACTCTGAATTACAACCACAGAACCCTGAAGACAGTGAAGCACGGTGGAGCCAGCATCATGATCTGGGGATGGATCAGTCTGAAGACACTTGAGGAGGTCGTGTTGTCTGATGCTGAAGAGTAAATGTTCTTCAACAGGTGTTTCACCAAAACAACGAGCCCAAACACAGCAGTCAGCAGCAGCATCCTGGTTCCAGACCAGCGTCAGACCTGGATCCGGTAGAGGACTGGAGACATCAGAGATGCTGTTTCTGAGGAGAAACCAGTGGTCCTGGACTGGAACACCTGTTCACAGGTGACTCCATGAACTCAGATGTGGAGCAGCTGTCAGAAACAGCTGTTCTCCAACTAAACATGAGTTCAGAGACTCACAGGAAACATCAGTCTGCAGCTTTAGACTGGAAACATTGGAGAACTGATGTTCTACTGACAGTGGCGTGCACAGGTAGACACCAGGTGGTGCTAGAGCACTTGCCCCGCCCCATCTCTTCGTTTGTCAACGTGAACGCGCAGAGCGGACCCAAATGCATGTGGCAGCAGCATTGGACTGTCTGCAGAGCTGCAGTGTTCTGACCTACCAGCCGCCACCAGGTAACACATCAATGAAGCCTCAGTTACCAAGCTATAAGCTATAAGGACGCATTTATTTGTCTCTGCTGTGAAGTAGCCTGTCTCATACAGCGCCACACAGCCAAGCCTAAATTAGCCAACTGCCCACCTGCTTAACAACCTAGACCCTATCCATAATAAACAACGCTTTGGGCTGGTGGTCCCAAAGCGTCATTATCTGACTACCTGGGAATGAGAACTGCGTGGAGTCAATCTTTCCTCCAGAGTTAGCCCACATATTGCTGCTTTAAAGGTGGGGTAGGTGTTCTTTAAAAAAACCGTTCCAGCAATCCAACTCAAGTGAGATTTCAAAACCACGCCTTCACACGATTCACGACTACATGAACCGCAGGGAGGGAGGGAGGGGTGGGTGGGAGTGCATTGATATTTGATGGACGTATTAGGCAGCCAATGAAAGTAATGATGATCACTATTTTGATTGGTCAGAGTTTTTCTCTGATTATACCCTCTAGACCGGACCAAAACGTTTCTTTTTTTGCATACATTTTATTTCAGTGGGTGCAATGGGAATGTGAAAAGGTTTTCAGGCAATATTGTAAAAAGTGCTGCAACAAAAAAAACACCTAGCC
Source organism: Hirundichthys speculiger (assembly GCA_018398805.1). NCBI lineage: Eukaryota > Metazoa > Chordata > Actinopteri > Beloniformes > Exocoetidae > Hirundichthys > Hirundichthys speculiger. The sequence goes on along the minus strand of JAGFBZ010001568.1, from coordinate 26,328 downwards.
CACCTTTAACATCTGCCGTGATTTATTTGCTAAATAATAAAAAATGAATAAACAGAAAAAGTAGCTGTTGTAGTACCTTAATCATTCACATGTATGTGTACATAATTCACCTGCATAGAGATGTTAGTCACAGAGATGTTTATCAAGCACTTTATGTTGTTACTTTCTATGGAGAGCTAGGGCTGTATGTTGCTCAGAATAATCCGCTGGGCACCTCATCCACACAGACACTCCGGTTAGAGAGCGGGGCCGGACACAATTGCACGGTGAACGTAGCTTTTAATGATCCAGCATTCAAATCCCGATACAACGTCTTCTTTCTTTATATATGCACTGCCTGGTAATAGTGCTACTATTCTGTCATAGATCCGAAATGACATCAATGTACAGAAAATAATAAATCATCGGAAAAAACAATCAAAATTATATTATTATATTCTAAGGACCCCTTAGCTGCCCAACCAAGCGCCTGAGGTAAAAAAAAAACACCGAACATCACTGAACTGCTTCTATATACAACATAACAAGAACACAGTAACAGCAGGGAATTTACAACATTACTAGTGTCTTGGTCTATGTGTTTAATGTGTTACGGTCCCTTTAAGTACTGTGATGTTTTTGGACACACTTTGTTCTGTGATGGAGAGCACCATCTTCTTCGTGTTTGTTGACTGGTGGAATTAATAAAATGACACACGCTTCTGTGTCTGCACCGTGAGAAGTTGTCGACTCGTATATCTTCGCGACTACCACACTGGTGAACCCGACAGTTGTTTTTACTGGACGTATTCCAGATCGGTCTATCATCATGACCGCACACGCTGTTTCCCTGAAGCTCCCGGAATTTTGGGAATCGTCAGCTTCGGCGTGGTTCGCACAGACTGAAGCGCAATTCGGACTACGTGAGATCACCACTGACGAGACCAAATACTACTACGTTGTGTCTTACATGTCTTGGGAGTGCAACAGCATCGAGAGTTGTGAGCCTTCTTACGAGCACTCCCGCCGCCGGTAAATATGACGCTCTGAAGTCGCATTTACTGAAGACATTTGGACTTTCTGATGCTGAGAGGGCCAGTCGGCTTTTCTCTCTCCAGGGGCTGGTCGACAGCAAGCCTTGGGAGATCATGGACGTATGCTTGATCTGCTGGGTGAGCACACACCGGATTTTTTATTTCTTCATCTGTTCCTGCGCCAACTGCCGTCTCAGGTGAGGGCTGCTTTGGCCAACACCACCATCACGGACTGCAGAGAGCTGGCAGCGGAGGCCGACAAGTACACATGATTTACCCCCCCGCCCCCCTCCCCGCGACAATCAAAATCCGCGATCTGGAGCCAGAGCCCCCCGAGCCGGAGCCACCCGAGCCTCAATAATGTGTTTAAAATATGTTTAAAAACTCCCAAAAAGTAGCGAGACACTGCAGTGAAACAAGACAAAGGCTCAACTGTGGTCTTTCTGTTTCCTTCACAGCCTCTGGTCTCTGAACCGTAGTAAAGAAACCGCTGGTATTGTGCTATTTTTGGCTCGTAATTAGCGGCTAACACGCTAACAACAACAAAAGAAACAGTCCGGTTTTCTCTGCATGGAATGGGAACTTTATTCTGGCACTGCAGGAACTTGTAACATCAGACAGGTTGTATTGTTGGGCTCCTGTCGGTTAACAGAGAATGTAAATCTATACACGCTGGGCTGCTGTTGATGCTCACTACACTTTTCATCTAACCTTGTTTTCATTCTGCTTCTGCCGTCCCACGATACACACACTACATTACCCATAAGGCCACCTTCTTAAAGGGTTCAGGCTGGCACACAACATTTCTTCACTGTGAGAGAGCGCGCACAACATCCTGTGATGTTTCCACGATTTTTAAATTTTTTTTAAAAATTACATTATATATTTCTGAAAAAAATCCATGAATAACTAAAACTGCGGAACCTAAACCGCGAAGTGAAAAGGGATCACTGTATTCTATTCTCTCTGCTGTCCTGCAATAGGCCATCTACCAGCATCTACCAGGGATGTCCGCATAGCAGAGAGGCAGAGATGTCAGCGTCCAGAGCAGCCCCAGGTTCATGGACAGTAACAGAAACAGCATTCTCTGATGATCAAAATGAGGGAGAGATCATCAGAGAACAAGAGAAACATGAGCAAGAACCAGCTGTTTGTGAAAGAGATGACAGAATTGTTAAGATAGCTATTATGCAATATCCAACAGATCCTTCGTATGTTGAAGCATTTCACATTAAGTGCAGCCAGCAGTTCCACACGTTTGTGCCCTTATTTTTCACTGAGCACCTGCCCCCCCCAAAATGTCTGTGCACGCCCCTGTCTGCTGAACACTGATGTTGATGGTTCTTCACTTTCTGTAAAATAAACAGGTAACGTTTCTCCCCCATTGGATTTATGATCGAATCTTCAGTGTTCCAGGTGCATTTGTGTGTTTAGAAATGAAAGTTATGTCATGTGACCAACAAGAGACTCTGCAGCCTCTCTGCTACAAACACTTTCACTTTCACTCCTGAGGACATTAGTGAATCAGTGAATTTGTTGGGACCACCCTCAGACCTGCTGTCAGTTAAAATAAGGTTTAAAACTGGAAGTCAGTGCTAATAAGGGTTTTGTCTCTGTGAAGGAAGCTGCAACACTCGGTCCTCCCCCCAGAGACGTGAGACGAAAGTGAAAGTAAACAGGGACATTTGTTGGAAATCAGTGTGTTTATGAGAAGTCACGTGGTTCAGAGGAAGAGGAGGAGCTGCTGCTGTCTGCTGTCTTTTAAAGGCTGTGAGCTTTCAGTTCAGTCAGCAGCTGAGCACAGACGGAAACATGATCAAACAATTATGGGAAAATTATAGTAAGGACATTTCTCTGCAGGATGTTCAGAAAATTGTCGTGATTCCAGAACTAAACATGTGACTTTCTCTGTTTAGGGAAAGCATTTGCAGCTTCTCCTCCTGGTAGACAGCAGAAGCAACTTTTACTAATTATTTCTTGTATTAAAATCCAGAATTTCAGTCATGTGTTTTTAAACATAAAATTGCGACTTTGTGTGATTTTATATCAACTTTAACAAAATATTTGACATCCAGTGATAATTTTGTCATAAAACTGAATTTCAAATAAAATCAGAAATTATTGAAAGAAAATCAAAAATATTTGTGGAAAAATTCTGACTTTCATTCAGTTGCATGTTTTTTAATTTTTAAAGTTGCTTTAGTTTTAAAATCGTGTATTTTGAAAAATCTTGTTTGTATGATTTCAGTGTCATAAAATCACAAATTTAATAATCTGAAACTTTAAAAATATTGATCTTTGTCATTAAATAAACACTTAAATACAAACAAAATCACAATTTTTTGTGCATAAAGTTACCATAATATTTTGAAATTTATCATAATTACAACTTTTCATTCAAAATTCCAGTTTTTTTTTTTTGAAAATTCATGAATTTGGCAACTTTTGTCACTGAAAAGGTGATTTTTGGCAGAAAATCTTAAGTGGCGACTTCATGACATCAAATTATGACTTTTTGTCATAAAATCAGGAATTTTACAAAATTGTGACTTTATGACAAAAATGCCCCATTTTTCTTTTAAAAATCACGTGTTTTTCATCTCAAGTCACTACTTTTTCATCGTCTCTGTCCAGAAATGTTTTCAGCAGTAACGAGGGAGCGATCAGCTTCTGCTTCTTACAAAATCCTTTTTTGTTAAAAATTTGATTTAATTTTTTTAAACCAGCCAATGTAGCACTGCCACATCAGACCACATGGGGGCAGCTCAGCGCTATAAAGTCCACCTGTGATGGGACGGCGAGTCATAACCAGATGTGCCGGACCGTCCTCTCATCACCAGAGTTGTCAGTGACTCTGTCAGAGCTAGACGCCCCCATGTGGTCAGAGGTGGTACTGCTACATAGAGCAGCCGTCCCTGATAGAAAAACTAACATGTTTACAGCGTGTAAAAGACAAAACAGCAGTGAAATCATAAACTGTGAATGTTCATGTGCAGTAAGTTCCAAGTAAAAGAGAGCAGCTGATCATTGATGTATGTTTGTCTTTGCAGAACCAGAGACTCGACCATCTCCTGGTAAGACATGAACTTCCTGAACTTTATTAACAGCATCATGATTAAAACTACGACTGTGATCAAAGGAGCGTAGGTCAGTACAACAGTTGACCGTTAGTGAGCGGTCATGGACCTCTGCTGCAGTTCTGACTCACTGTATGTGGCGTTGAACAAGTCAACAACAACAACCTGATGCAACGAGACGTCAAACGTCACAGAGGACGTACGACAAAACTGTTGGTGTTGATGGTTAATTTCCTGCATCAGTTAAATGAAACAAACAAACTCTGACCTTGAGAACATTGATTTAATGGTCTAACATGACTCTGCATTAGAGGTCTTCGGAACAACCCGACAACCTGAAAACCCGAGGTTCCGACCCGACCCAAATCGGGTCTCTGGTCCATTCAAAAGACGTGACTCTGGGTTCGGGTCTGAATCGGTACAGTTAGTCTCGGTCCGGTCGGTGCTCTCTGACAGGCTGGGTTGCGTTTACTCCAGAGAGGTAAAGATATTGGTGGTGGCAGCTAATGTCAGGACTCGGGGCAGTTTAATTAATTATTAATTAATGTGGCGTGTTTGTCATGAAACAATCGTGTTGCCGTAGCGTGTTATTAGCCTTTTTATTTGTAGAGCACAATTCGTACACAAGGCAATTCAAAGTGCTTCACAGATACATCAAATCACAAGATGGCAAATAGAATCATTCAATACAAGCATAAAAATAATCATTAATAAATTAAATTAAAAATGAAGAGTGAAGATAAAATCCTTTCAGTTGTCTTATGCACAACGGATCACCAACATGACAACGCTGGATGAGAGAACATATTCACGACACGTCCTGACCGGTGTAGGCTATTAGCGTTAGCAGCTGCTACCAATAGCAACTGTATCCACTAGAAAATAACGACGTGAATTTATTGTTGTTTACATCACGTAGCCTATGTAGCAACTGAACTGGTAGAAGAAGACAACTTTAGGTAAGAAAATCAAGTTTTATTCAACGCTAGACAACTTTAACATGAACTATGGGCTGGATTGTCTCGGTTCTATTCAGGTAACTCGGTTTGGTTCGTGGTCGGAAACTAAAGACTCGGGTCGGGTCGTTCTGGGTCCAAATATTGCGGGTCCATTTGGGTTCGGACCCCCAGACTTATGATAATAGCTCGGGTCGGGTCGGTTTCGGGTTGAATTTTCACAGGTCCATTTGGGTTTGGGTCCATGAAAGTCTCCGAGGTGGTCGACGCGCTCTCCCCCAGTCAGGTCTCCGAGGTGGTCGACGCACTCTCCCCCAGTCAGGTCTCCGAGGCGGTCGACGCGCTCTCCCCCAGTCAGGTCTCCGAGGCGGTCGACGCGCTCTCCCCCAGTCAGGTCTCCGAGGCGGTCGACGCGCTCTCCCCCAGTCAGGTGTCCGAGGCGGTCGACGCGCTCTCCCCCAGTCCGGTCTCCGAGGCGGTCGACGTGCCTTCCCCCAGTCAGGTCTCCGAGGCGGTCGACGCGCCTTCCCCCAGTCAGGTCTCCGAGGCGGTCGACGCGCCTTCCCCAGTTCCTGAGGTGGTCTCGGGCGAGGCAGGGCAGTCGATAGAGACCCTTCCCGAGCCGCTGCAGCAGAGTCTCCACCGTACTCCCGGGCTGCCGCAGCAGGGGCTGCAACCAGTTCCTGGCTTCTGTCAGGCGCCGAGGCCGCCCCCCCGGACTTTTCTGGGCCTCCGTCCGGCGCCGAGGCCGCCCCCCTGGACTTTTCTGGGCCTCCGTCCGGTGCCGAGGCTGCCCCCCTGGACATCTGCCCTACGGCCACGGGGCAGAGTGACTCTTTCCTTGGGGTTTTTTGGTTCTGGCCCTCCCTGCTCTGCTCACTTTTTGGGTTGTTTGGGTTTTTTGGACCGTGTGGGAGCCGGTCCATAGGGAGGGGGTACTGTCATGGCCTGGAGCGGCCATGATCGTTTTTCTGTGTTTTGCTGTATATTCTGTGCGTTGTCAAGTTGGCGTCTCCTTGTCTCTAGTGCTTCCTGTTTTACTTTGAAGGTCTGTCTTGTCTCCGTTGTTTTCAGTTTCGCTTCCTTCCTCTTGTCAAGCCTGATTGTCCACACCTGCCTCTCGTTTGTTCCTGTTTGTATATAAGTCCTGTCACTCCCTTTCAGTTTGCTGTCCATTGTCGTCGCTATCCCCTCCATGCCTTTTCCTTGTGTTCACCATTCAGCTTGGAGTCAAGTTAAGTTTGTATTTTTGCATTCCTTGAAGTTTTGGATTTTTGGATTTTGTGGATTTTTGGATTTGTTTTTTGTTAAATAAATACATTTTTGTGTTTTTGAAACCTCCTGCATTTGGGTCCTCCTTCCTCACCCCCACCCCTGTGACATCATCTTGTTTTGAAAAGAAGATGATTGAGGTTTATATTGTGGTTTTCTGCCGTAGAGGTGTTTTCTTGGTCTTCTCTGCATCTTTAGTGTGATGAAAAAAGGGACGAGGCTCCAAAGCTGTCTTTAAATGCATATAAAGTTTATTTGCAGAAAAAGAGGCTTAATACAGACTTGATCAGGTCTGGGAACTTCTCGGGACGAATTTGGTAAGAGGAACAAAGCACGTACATCAGAGGGAAGTTCTTATAGCCATAGCCAGATCTAATTACAGACATGCATGGGATCAATCACGATTTCTTTTAGCAATAGTTTGACAGGTTTTTCCCCTTTGGACAATGACCATCTGGTGTCTCACAATAAGACCCAAACACAGGATATTACTCCCTTTTCTCTTAATTTTGGATTTTCCAAATTTGTAAGCCTGGGAACGTGTCCTTGGGCAGGCTTTCACACAATGGACTGAAACGAACTCAGTGAACTCAGAAATAAGGCCTAAACTGTCAGGCCTTTCACTGTTAACATGCTATTAAAGGGTTGTAATTAAAATTAATATAAAAAGGTAAATATCGTGTACATATCAGATATATATCATGTTTTTCAGACACTACAATATCTCAGTTCCAACCATGAAAGAAGCTTTGACCTTCCAGTCAGTCGAGCTTTGTTTTATCAAATTTGAGAACATTTTATTATTTTCTTTGTATTTTAGTTTGAAAGTCATAAGTTCTGGAAGAGAAGAGGAAGTTCAAAGAAGTTCTTTCCTTTGGTCTTTAATGACATCATGGGTCTGGAGGAGGGGACCAATGAGGGAGTTCATGCCGATGACATCAAGCTGGCCATGAAGGGACACGTGAAGGAGGGTCACAAGGTAACTTCCACCTCTGACAGGTGAAAAACAGACTAAACTATTTAAGCCATTCTATGTAGCAGTACCACTTCTGACCACATTAAAGTTATGTGTCAGGTTCAAGACACACAACCATGTGGTCTTACAAGATGTGCCTGTGTATTGTTGATGGTGCCTTTATCAACTCATCAGATCTGTGCCCCATGTGGTCAGAGGTGGTACTGCAGCTTTAAATGTGTTTCAGAAGTCACTGCTGATACCTCTGTGTTGTGATCTCATTGTGTTTCCACTGTTTTCCAGTTCAACCCAGGACACTGGACACTGATCCAGGCTACAACCACAACCCCTCTGCTGATGACAGAGTCCATGTTCTGGTCTGTGTGATTTCAGCCAACGCTCCACAGATTAAGGTTCTGCAGAAGATGAATGAGATCAGAGAGGCAGCCAGCCGCCTGGGTAAGAACTGAACCAGGAACCTCCTACCTGTGAGGCAACGGTGTCAACCACCGAACCTGTTTCTCCACTCAGTCATCCAGGTCATGTAACTCTCAAAGGCTTGAATAAAGTCAACTGAACTTCCTTTTCTTGGTTCTTGAAGACGTTTCACCTTCCACCCAGAAGGCTTCATCAGTTCAAACAAACTCGTGGTCCATTTGACATAGATAGCAAAAAGGTGGACGAGGCAGCTTTAGGTTTCATCATCTATTCAACAGTCACAATGAAGCCTTGGGTCTCCTACCCAGGAGCTTTGACAACCATTCACACTTTGATTCATGTGTCCAAAACCAGGTGAACAACTGAAAGTGGACAAAAGACGACTCACAGAAGAAACAGGAGGGTTAGTGATTTGGAGGCCGTTGGCCTTCAAGGACCTGGATGGAAGGTGAAATATCTCCAGGATTTGCCTTGATTCAAAACTTTGAGAAAAATCGATCCAACCAGCATGTCCACCTGGGCTTCATCTGGGTTAAATGTGAGCTACTTTGGTACAGAGCAGGCTTGGGTTTGAAATGTCCCTGATGGTTCCAGTATTATGGGTGAGGAGAGTTTTCTCCACTTTAAACCCCCCGAAGGCTGCTGGTCCAGATAACAGACCAGGACATGTGGCCCAGGACATGAGCTCCAGGACATGAGCTCCAGCACATGAGCTCCAGCACATGAGCTCCAGCACATGAGCTCCAGCACATGTGTTCCAGGACTGTGAAAGCAGCACCTGTGAGGCTGGTGAAAGGTGTCCTCTCAGTTATCTTAAACATCTCCCTCAACCACATTCCTGTGTCCTAGAAACCCAACCCTGTCTGCATGAATGATTTCTGCACCGCAGCTCTTAATCCAATAGATTCAGCAACAAGCACATCATCAAGTTTGCTGATGACACTTCAGTTGTGTGTCTCACCAGAAAAGGTGACATGTTAGCATACAGTTGACAGCATGGTGCAACTGATACAATCTCTCCCTGAATCTTGATAACACCAAGGAAATCGACTTCAGGAGGCCCAGGTCAGAGCACCACCCTCCACTAACCAGAAATGTTGTCAAATCGGTCGGTATTATGATGTTCCTCCTGGTGAACTTAAACTCCTGTCTTCTGCTGGACTGTCAAACTTTTTCAGAGACTTGCTTTGCATAATCTTCCAAATGTTAAACCATGGATCTGGTCAGCTGGTCTCTTAACGCAATTGATCAAATTTTCTCGACAAGAAGACAGGGCACAGGAGAGCTGTCTTGCCTGATGGGACATTAGTGGCTGGATACATGATGGACTCATGGAAGGACGGGAGGATCTTGTCTCTGTATATTTAGTCAATCGAGGATGTTGATGATGTGAACATATGTGGACTTCTGATAACAGGATTTCTGCTGTTTGGAGATGGCTGTTACCTGGTGTATCGACAAATTCGAGAAATTAGCAGGTGTTCTGGTCATCGTGAGGCTGGCTGTCATGTGTGATGGAAGATGTCGAGCTGTCAACACTCAGACTGAAACGCTTTGTTCGCTAAACTGCAAACTGGATGTGATTTTTGAACAGAATTACAGACTAGCTGTGTTTTTGAACACACCGGCAGGATGGATAAGAACTTGGAGAAGTCACAAGCTCAGCTTGGCAGGAACTGACCACAAAAATCAGCTGTTTGGAATTTCGCCCGTTGAGATGGAACCAGAGACTCGAAAGACAGACGGAAAATTATCGGAGTCCGTTTGACCCTAAACAATTGTTGTTATCTGTAGTGGCTCCCCTGTGCCCACCTCCCTCAGAAGGCTGCCTCCACCACCCCTCCCCTTCCCCCAAGACACCTGTGGTCCAGATATCAGAACACCTGTGGTCCAGATATCAGAACACCTGTGGTCCAGGTATCAGGACACCTGTGGTCCAGGTATCAGGACACCTGTGGTCCAGGTATCAGGACACCTGTGGTCCAGGTATTAGGACATCTGTGGTCCAGGTATCAGGACACCTGTGGTCCAGGTATCAGGACACCTGTGGTCCAGGTATCAGGACAGCTGTGGTCCAGGTGTCAGGACACCGGTGGTCCAGGTATCAGGACACCTGTGGTCCAGGTATCAGGGCACCTCTGGTCCAGGTATCAGGACACCTGTGGTCCAGGTATCAGGACACCTGTGGTCCAGGTATCAGGACACCTATGGTCCAGGTGTCAGGACACCTGTGGTCCAGGTATCAGGGCACCTGTGGTCCAGGTATCAGGACACCTGTGGTCCAGGTATCAGGACACCTGTGATCCAGGTATCAGGACACCTGTGAACCATGTATCAGGACACCTGTGGTCCAGGTATCTGGACACCTGTGGTCCAGGTATCTGGACACCTGTGGTCCAGGTATCAGGGCACCTGTGAACCATGTATCAGGACACCTGTGGTCCAGGTATCAGGACACCTGTGGTCCAGGTATCTGGACACCTGTGGTCCAGGTATCAGGGCACAACCAAGACCAAACATCTCATCACAAGAGCTTCTTTTGTAGAGAAAATATTGCCGTTAACCGTCCTCTGATGGGTCATTCAATGGAGCAGTTTTGGAAACAACTGGTTTGTGTCTGGACCGTTTCTGTTCAAGGTTCCTGGGTGACCCACAATTCCCATAAGGTATAGAAACTATCATTATCTGAACTCAGCATCTTTGATTCTGCAGGAATTCCTCAAATGGCGATGATGACTCACATCGATGAGGCCTGCGGTGAAATTGAAAAAGACCTGAAGAAGGTGTACAGGAGCAAACACCTGAAGAAGAAGGTGAGTGTCTGAACCTCAGCAGTGAAGAAGATTCAGAATAAGATCAGAAAACATTAAAATGTTGGTTCTCTCATGTTCAGATGAAGGACTTCAGTGCTGCTGTGGGAATCCCCATGAACTGCATCTTCCCTGTGAAGAACTACAGTGAAGAAATTGACCTGGATGACAACATTGACGCTCTGCTCCTGAGCGCTCTGAGAACAATGATCAACTTTGGAGATGACTTCATTGAGAAGATGTAAAAATTGTCTTCAGGGCAGACAGCTTAGATCTGCTCAGTGACAGCCTCATTTGTTGTTTTTGTATGAAAACTGAGAAGATGACAGTAGAATAACACTATTGGTGATTCCACGTGTAACCAAAATAGGCCTGATTATGACTATAAAAGCCTCGCTCTTTTGTTTGTGCTTGGATTTTTCTCCATGATTGGTTCAGAAAATCCCAGAGGCAAGTCTGTATTAAGCCTCTTTTTTTTTTTTTTAAATAAAACCTGTTTTATACATTTAAAAAGTCGGCTCCGGAGCAGCATTCTTTCCTTGACACATTCAGAAACTCGCAGCGAAGATCAAGAGAAAAAAAAGGAGAAGCCTCAAGAGTCACACCTTCGACAGAAACCATGAATAAATGGCGTCACGGACAGTTCCAGCTGCGTTTTTAAAGACCTACAGCTTCTAAAACAGGTGGGAAATAATTATTTTCTCTGTTTTCTTTGGCTGCTAACGCACCGCAAAGATGTGTGCTCTGACTATTTCTTTTTTTTTTTTACCTGTGCACGTTCATGTGTTGTGTCTGCGCTCCACCTACATTTTTTATTCTGCAGAACTGCTTTCTGCGGAATAAGAGGGGTATGAGATATATGAAAAATGATGAAAAGAGATTAAAGTGATAAGAATAAGTCACGAGTTTTTGTTTTTGGAAATATGAAGAAGGGGGTGTGGCATTGATAAGTAGCGTGGTACAGAAGTCTGGTACGGGATGCAGCCGATGGTTAAGTCTGACCAAACTGGAAGGAGACACAGTCTGCAGGTCCAGAGTGGTTCTGGTTCTGGTCCAGAGTGGTTCATCCCTCTGAAGGGCCACTGGCTTGAATAGAACGACTGTTGGGGAGGTCTATGATAATCTGGCAGTAGTCATGGACAGGTGGGTGAATTGATTGTTCCAATGCATGTGTTTTATTCTCTAAAATTAAGTAGTTTAGATTCCCTTTCTCCTCATCTTTAACAGGCATAAATTCCCCCCACACATGATTTTTATTGTGGATGAAACAGGTCTCCATACGGTACAAAGGCTTCACCAGGTGAGATAAAGAAAGCTGCATCAGCAGAGATCAGGAGGCCGAGTACAGAGGAGTAGTGGACAGGTTTGTGGAATGGTGTGACCTAAATCATCTCCAGCTTAACATCACAAAGACTAAGGAGCTGGTGATTGATTTCAGGAAGCACAGGCCCAATCCCAACCCAGTCAGCATCAGGAGCACTGAGGTGGACATCGTGGAGGACTACAAATACCTCGGCGTCCACCTCGACAATAAAATGGACTGGGTAAAGAACACTCATGTTCTTTACAAGAAGGGTCTGAGTCGACTTTATCTTCTCAGGAGACTCAGATCCTTTAACGTCTGCAGAACCATGCTGCAGATGTTCTACCACTCGGTGGTGGCCAGCGTCATCTTCTACGCTGTAGTGTGCTGGGGCAGCAGGGTGAAGGCAGCCGACGCCAACAGACTTAGCAAACTCATCAGGAAAGCAGGTTCTGTCCTGGGAGTGGAACTGGAGTCTCTGGTGGAGGTGACGGAGAAAAGGATGCTGAGGAAGCTCCTTAGCATCAGGAACAACAACTCCCATCCCCTGCATGCCACCCTGGAGACCTGCCATAGCACCTTCAGCCGTAGACTGAGACCACCGAGGTCCACCACAGAACGTCACAGGAGGTCTTTTCTTCCTGTGGCCATCAGACTCTATAACTCCTCCCCCTTCTGCTTGAGGGACAGCTGATAATGCAGGACTGTGTAAATGACTGTAAATAACAATACTATGTGCAATAACTCACCATAAGGAACTTTAACATGTGCAATATATGTAAATAGCAATATCATAGCAGTAAATAGCAATATTATTATAACAACATTATGTGCAATAAGACACAACAGAGGACCGCTTAATATGTGCAATATCTTGCCTGCTGATGTCTGTCTAAGTTGCTTTTTGTTTTCTGTGCACTTCCTGTAATTTTTTTTGAACATTGTTGTTGTAATTTTTGAGCAATACCTGGCACAAGAATTTCCTTCGGGATAAATAAAGTTTTATCTTATCTTATCTTATCTTATCTTATCTTATCTTATCTTTTAAATATGCTGCTCCATCCTCTTGGAATAATTTTCAAATGGACATGAAACTGACTGAACTCATTACTCTGGGTGAATTTAAGTCAGCACTGCGGGAAAAGAGTTCCCTCGATGGATGTAATTGTTTTAATTGATTTATTCTGATGGTGCTGATTGTTTGATTTGTTTTGTCTGATGTCTTTTTAACCAACTGTTGCTATACTTGACCAGGTCTCTCTTGAAAAAGAGATTTTAATCTCAATGAGACTCTTACCTGGTTAAATAAAGGATATAAATAAATAAAAAAATAAACGGACACACAGGGCTGACATGTGTAGCTTGTAATAAAGTAATAAACAGGCCTGGACCTTCGAGAGAGCAAGGCCCAGAACGGTTCTCTGAAATCGGATAGGAGATGGAGCCAGCAGGCTCTCATCCACCTCCAGGATCCTGCTGGAGCTCTGGATGTAACCTACAGATCAAACATGCCATTAATTCTGAACTTTCTGTCTGTTTCAGGTGGTGACACAAAGAGGGAAAAGGCAAGTTGGTTCCATTACATCAGCTGAGAGAGGGGAACTGGTAACTCTGGTCTGTGCTGTTAATGCTGCTGGTGACGCTGCACCTCCGATGCTGGTCTTTCCCAGAGTAAAGTTTAAAGACTGCTTCATGATCAATGCACCTCCAGGAGCAAAAGGTACATCCACCAGAACAGGATGGATGAATGAAGATAGCTGGGCTGAGTTTCTCGGCCACCTGATAAACCACATTTACTGTTCCCCTGACCCCCCCATGCTTCTCATCATGGACAATCTTAAAGCTCACATATCACTCAGGACAGTAGAACTCGTCAGGAGCAATGGTATTGTTATGCTCACTCTCCCACTTCACACATCCCATCATGCACCTCTGGATGTGGCCGTGTACGGTCCGTTCAAAGCCCAATACAGCCGAGCTCTCGATGGGTGGATGAGATCGAATCCTGGCAAAACAGTCACCATCTACCAGGATGGTGACTGTGAGTCAAGCCTTCATGACAACCGTGACACCACAAAACGTGACTTCTGGGTTTAGGTCCACTGGGATTTTCCCAGACAATCGTGACATTTTCCCCGATGAAGCGTTTGCATCATCCATTCCATCAGACCGGCCAAACCCTGAACTACAGCCTGCCACCGGAGATGCTCCACCTCCGGGAGAAGTTATTGAAGGCCTGCACCCTGCAGATGATCCGCCTGAAGATGACCCTCCTCCCGCTGCAGATAACGCAGCCTCCCGTATGAATTCACCCGCTCCCGCTCCAGCTGACATGGATTCAGGACCTATAACTAACCGGCCTGGTTATGTCCCTCCACAGAAAATCATCACGCTTCCAAAGTTCACCCCCAGAAAACAAACCAGACGGAGGCGCGTGAAGACCGCTATCCTCACCGACACTCCTGAGATGCAGGCACTCGAAAGGGCTTTAGAAGAAAGATGTAGCAGGCTGCAGAGGAAGTGCAAAAGAGAGCAGAAAAGGGTGAGCCGATCCAGAGCTTTTAAAAGACATGTAACAGACTGATGAGAAAATGCAAAGGAAGGGCTAAAAATCAGAGCTAATCCCGAGGACGTGAGTAATGTAATCTTAGTTTCCCCTACTGTGGAAGTGGTTATATTCTCTAAGTCTAATAAAACATTTTTTGAATGATGATTTGCATTATTTGTGTTTGTTCAGTCACCTCCAGAGTGGTGGAAAAAATAAGATCGCTTTACCCCAGGGTGGCTCGCTTTACCCCCTTGAAATCTGGGCTTTGTCTCAGTTTACCCCGTTGCTGGGGTAAAATGAGACACTTGACCTCTTTTTATAAAAACAATCCCATTTTCACCGTCTTTAGTCCGGCAAACATTCTGATCATTTCCGTCCTTAGGAAACATCCTAAATTAAGAATTAAGAAAAATGTGTTCATTTTATAGACACATCACTTGAGCTTGCTTAGAGGGCAGGGGGGAGTAAAGACCATCTCACATTACCCCACTCTCCCCTACAAGTTTTGAGTCTGACAGGAGGAAACTTTTGTTAAAATGAACTTATGAGCTTCTTTTGGGGAACACGATTTTGTGTTTGAAAGAAGGAGACTTTTTGTTAAATATTTATGAGCTTCTTTGAAGACTATTTTGTCTGAAAAGGAGACTTTATTAAGACAAAACATGAGCTTCAGAGAGGACTTTTCGTAGGAATAAAATGTTATGTTGGAACAAAGGAGTGACATTAAAATGTATATAGAGAAAAATGTGTATAGTATTTTAGAGGTTTAACTGAATAGATAACTGTTGCTGATGTAAAAGAGTTTGTCTGTCTTTAGGGTGTGGCAGGTTTCGGCATGCTTAGATGTGTGTTCTTTAACGGCCACAGAATGACTGATTCTGTGCTGAATTTTCAAGGGTGGAGCTAGAAAAGTGTGTACGATAGTGCGCCAATAGTCTTTGAGCCCAACCAGGAGGAGGAGCGATTTGTCATGCCCCTTTATTTTTTGAGATTAGTGGCTATGTTTTATAAGGCCATTTAATATCTATTCACACTGTATGTAAACTTAAGATGAAAATACTGTCAGAAATATAATTGACTAGTTGAGAAAAATAAATACTGGAGGTAAATAAATGTTATACTGACAGTTTTCAGTGTCCTGCTTTTGAAGTTGTTCTGTTTGGTAGAATCAACGAACTGTAGCCATGTGACCATAAATTTACACTTTCTCTTTTTCTTTTTTTTTTTGCACTGTGAACAAATGAGACTTTTAACGCCAGAAGTGGGAAAAATCTCAGAGAGAGAAGACTGCCCTGTTGACAACCGGCTCGGACTGAACTTGAACAGGCGAGTCGCTTCTTTTTTATCCACAAAAGTCAAGCCAAAACCTGCTTTTACACAAGTGTGTGTATTTTCTTTAGTTGATGTAGTTGGAACACACATTTTTGCTTATTTCACACATAAGAGTACGAGTTTTTGTGAGATTTATATATACACATGAATTATACACCCATAAAGGCTTTGAAACTGATTGACCATTTAAAATATTTGATTATCTTATGATGTGTTTAACTTGCATTTATTGCCAAAGAACATTTGGCTTTACACATACTTGTTTGGTTGATTGAAATACTATTTTCTTGAGTTTTTACTCTTCTGATTTTTTCCTTTTTTTCTCTGGAGTTGGCAAATTTGTCTTTGTACTCAAATTGTATTTTACAATAACTGATTGGATTTAATAATTTTCAGATTATAATTTAAAATAATTTCCCATTTGCACCCTCTAATGGACGTGTGTTGACATTGCATTTGAAATCTTACTCTGACTCCCCCTAGTGGCCTATTGAATTTATGCAGTTTGTTTGGCTCCCTCTTGTGGCCACATTGCGAATGGATTTTGAGTCACCCTCTGCTGGACAGTTTCTGGAATTGCAAAATTAAATGGGCAAGTGTTTTAGACAATTAAAGACACAGATTTAAAGACTAAATGTGAAAGAATTAATAATACAAAATAAGAAAAGAAGGAAATAATTAACTGTAGTGGCACTCTGGGTCTTCAAAGTTCGTTGTGTCACTTTTGCAGCTTGTTTACAACCAGTATTTGGAATCACTCGACTGAAACCAAGTCTTCTTTTATGATGTTTACTTACAGAACTCAAAAATTGAACATACAGAAAAAATGAAAAGGCTCGGTACAGATCGGTCAAAAAACTGTGCTGCTTCCATCATCTCTAGCTGCAATCTGAACTTGACCTGCATACAACAATACATAGTGGAAGCCAAATTATGTTTCACAGTAAAAGTTTCTTTTTATATTAACTACGTTATGCATTTTACAAAATATAATAATCATTATATGAACTCCTTAAAATGAAATTATGCATATTTAAAACATTCTTAAACTAAATTATTATTCTGTGTAAATTCACAATTAACTGGCTCTTATATTAACAATAAGTGATACTATTAAAATAGAGTGAAATACTTATAAAATTATTCAAGTCAAATAGTTGCTCGATTGTTTGATGAACATTTAACCGATTTTCTATTGGTTAGTTGTTCAATAAAAATAAAACAATTTTAATAATTGATCGTTAGGGAATTCAAATAAACTTTTTAAATGTTTTGAGTTTTTGATTTTCTGATTAGTTTCTCTTGTACGATTACATTATGAAGCAACAAGCAATTGAAATGTCAGCAACAAAAAGTGAGGTTCCTAAAATAACCCCTGTTTAGTTGGTACAGAAACATAATCCACTTATTAAAAGAATTACGAAGACTTCAGAAAAATGGAACAAACATTGGCCGCACATTGCTCAACCTTGGCCAATAGAAGGCACTTTGAACCCAGATGTTATAAATACAATTCAAGTTCTTGTTTAGACCTACAAGGCGCACCAGAAAAAAGGCAAACGTCAAGAGAAGAGGAGATTTGAGCTTGGAGTTTTTAAAACTTTTTAAAAATGAAGGAAGGACAGAAGATCCTGCAAACAAGAAAGGAGAAATGAGGAAATGAAATTGAAGACATGAAATCAGATGCAAAGAAAACAAAGGAGATGATGGCAAAAGATGAAAACTTTCCTCTCACACATCTTCTCCTACAACATTGAGGACCCCTCCACCATACGAAAGAGAACTGAAGAATGGAAATTTGCATCCTCAGCTTCCAGTAATCAGCCAAGAAGCCACTGCAAAACCAAAGATGACAAGTCACGAGCCCTGAGAAAAGGATGGAGAACCAGTGATTCATGTCCCACTTTTCTGGAGAATTCCCTTGGAGCAGAGAATCCAAGAGCCATGCAAGAGCAATTACAAGAGCTACAAACTGAAGAGGAGGAAATATGCAAGAAAGGATCATCAAAAGGTTACTTTTTAAGACCAAAGAAGAAAAACTCATCGAGTAAAATGTGTCCAGTGGTCGTCCGAGGACCACATGTTGACTACAAGCCTTGGCAGAACACAGATCTGACAAGCATATTGGAGAAGCTACCACCGCTCCAGGATGGAGCCCATCCATGGATGTCGAAATTGGAGGAAGTCTGTGTGGGAACCATGGGTGAGGCTAGCCCTTTTTTAGAGGTGCTTCAGCAACCCTAAATTGTAATTCAGCACCCCAAAAACCTGGAGTAAGAAATGTTGTTATTCTAAAATTTTAGTTCGCATTTGACAGGCTTAGATCATGTCCAAAACTTAATCCATAGTTTGTGGTTTAAGTTTATATTTTAAGAATAAAAATGAAAACGACCCCGCCTAATGGTATCGTCCTCTTCTCACTAACGTTACTTGTGGGTTGTGGTGGGGCTCATTGGGTGCTCAGCACCCCTAAAGCTGTGACCCAAGAATCGCCCCTGGTGGGAACACAGCTATGGGAGATGTTAGGAGACTTCTAGCCAACATTCTTGGAGACCCAGAGATGGAAGCGATGCTAAAAGCTGGCCTTGATCATTATATGGGAACTGCTGTGAACGATCCAGAACTGTGCAGGGAACAGAGGCCGAATATAAAGAGCAGAGGAAGAATGTGAGGACTGAACATTTCCTGACAGTCAGACAGCAGCAGCTGAGTGTCATTGGCCCGTTAAGCTGTGATTGGTCAGAACCGGTCTCTGGAAACATTTAAAAACTCTCAGCTGTGCTGCTTCCTTTACTTCTGGTGTTCACTATGAAGGCTTCAGCTCTCTTCCTGAGGTATGGACCAATCCTGGTTAGAAACAGTCTTTTCTAGAAGCTTTTGATGACCTTGTTTTGTATCTCTTCAGGGTTTCCTCTCTTGCTTTGCTGGTTGTTGGGACATGTGGGGCTCATCTGAAAGGTAGGATCTGATCTGCTGGAGAATCACATGTGTAGTTGGACCACCATCAGCCTGAACTGTCTCTTTGCCCTCCAGGATCCAAATCTCCCCAGCAGAGCAGCGGTGGCAGCAGTGCTGGTTCTAGCTATGCCTCCTACCAGGGAGCACCTTCAGTACCCTACAATCCTCCTAGACTGGGCTCTGCACCGGTTCTAGTACACAGTCCTAGCCTCCCTCAGGTCACTGGTCCTGTAGTGAGCAGCGTGGGCTCAGCTACACCTGCTGTAGGGTATTATGTTGGTTCTGCAGGACCTTCTCAGGTGGCAGCTGTTAGCTCTGGTTCTGGTTCTGTTGTAGCCCCACAGGCAGCGTATGTTGTCTCTGGGTCTACAGGACCTTCTCAGCTGGTAGCTGTCAGCTCTGGTTCTGTTGTAGCCCCACAGGCAGCATATGTTGGGTCTGTATTACCTCTCCAGGTGGGAGGTGGTGGATCAGGACAGGCTGGATCTGATCAAGGTAACCAGTCTCTAGAACATGGAATCATTAGCTGAAATGGTTCCACTGGATGGTGTTACTAACTAGAGTCTCTCCTCAGGGCTTGGCTGGACTCTGGAGCCAGATCTGACTCCTGATCAGGGAGGATCAGCTGGCGCTCTGGCTCCTGGTTCTGGTGACCAGCTCTCCCCTTTTCTACCACCACCTGAACCCATCCTCCAGTCAGGACAGACTTCCAGTATGGTGAAGGAAGCTGAACTGGGCAACTACCAGAAGCAGACGGAAGAATTTGGCTACCCGGGCAACCAACTGGTCTCAGGACAGGGCTCTGCAGGTGTGGTGGTGGCAGCTCCCCAGTTTGGTGGTGGTGGTGGTTTCTGGGGTTACCCCTATCCAGCCTTCGACTACAGGCTCCTGTATGGCTGGTACCCTCCTGGAACCTACACTACCTTCAACCAGCACCACGAGAAGGGCAAAGACTACTACCAGGCCATCCACTACTTGACTGAGCATGTTTCTGACAGCCATGGTCCAGTGCAGCAGCAAAAGGTCTTCCAGGCTGTTTCCTAGAGCTCTGAGACCAGCAACATGTGAGAAGGGTGAGTTGAGACACTACCTGTTCATGAGGACTGTCTTAAAGCTGGACTAACATCTGTCACCTTTCAGGTTGGATACAATGTGGTGACTCAACATGCTCCTTGGTCCAATAAAGATCTTGTCTCAGTTTTCAGTTGAAACTGATGTGCACTATTGACATTGAAGCCTAAATGTTCATGGACAGGAATGTCCTAAGGGAAATCATCTGGCATTTTTATGGCAAATGAAGTTTTTTGGGATGACTTTATTGCCCTGCAGAAAAGGGGTCCCAAGATTTACTTTCTAGTAGCCAACCTAGTCAGATGTCGTCATTACAAACCCACATTATTTTCAGCCTGCAGTAAACTTAAACCACTAGACATCACATTAGAAACCCTCAAATGCACAAACCTGCTCCATGTGCAGTCTGCATGACTAATAGCTCTAACTGACACAAACCAGGGATGCACATGGATAACTGTAATTCTCAATTTTAGTAAGCTATGTAATTCAATCAACTCATGGGAGCGTGTCAACAGGTGCAACACATGCTTTCCTTTACAGCAAAGATGAAGAGAACAAAAAGGAGTTCTGTGTGGGACACTTTCGACCAGAAAGGGGAGGTCATTTGCAAAATATGCAGTACAGCACTGAAATACTCAGCAGTACAAGTACAATCCTGTACCACTTAAGCATCCAGCATCAGACGATGGACCAATGCAGCGAACTTTTGTCCTCCATGATGGCCGGGAGAAAGTGTGGCAGTCTGAGAAGATAACGGAAAAAATCTGTTCAATGGTGGAAAAAGACATTTTGTCCATCAGTGTGGTGAAGGGTTTCCAGGAACTAATGGGCTATATCGAGCCTAATTACCAACTTCCATCAAGACCGATTAGAGGCTCCTTTTGAGGAAAAGAACTGAAAACACGACTTGCAAGTTGGTGGCTATTACAGCAGACTGCTGGACCGCGCTCACAACAGAGAGCTACATGACAATTACATGTCACTATATCGATGAGTACTGGAATGCTAATTCTGCTGTCCTGTTAACGCAGAGCATGCTGGGTAGACACATATCTGATATCTTAACAGCTAAACTGGTTGATGCAGTGGGGACTTAGTGGGAAAGTGTCCGTATGTGTTCCACGACGACGTGCGCAACATCGTGGCAGCCAACTCTTCCGGATGGCTCAGCTGGGACTCCAATCCCCTGTTTTCCACTTGCACTCCAGCTGGCGGTAAATGACATTTCTTTTGTGCGTTGTGTTATTGGCAGCATGGAAAGGCATTTAAATCTTATCGGTTAACGGTTATTAATTGTTAAAGGGAGACGGTTAACGGTCATTAAAAAAAATCCAAAATGTGCATCCCTAATACAAACCAAGAACCAGATCTGAGTTAAAAAAGGAATCACTTCCTCCCTTGAAATCTGGCACTGGGAGGAGAGGCCAGCTTGTCAGTGTAGGAACTGGTTGAGGTGCAGGAAGGCTGCACTTCAACCACCTCAACTTAACTGGCTGCATATATGTTGGTTGGTGCCACAATCTGTAAAAGACCTGGATATATACCTTGATCTTGCAGCAGGTGTCGGTTTTTCTTGAGTGTGAATGAGCTGAGTGTGTTGATATGCTGTGTGCATCAACAGCAATTCCACCAGATAACCACCAGGTGGACCTAGTGAAGGTAACTGACAGGAATATAGTCAGAACTAGAAGTTTAACATACAGCGGGGACAATATGTATTGAACACGTCAACATTTCTCTCAAAAAACATATTTCTAATCGAGCTATTGACATGAAATGTTCACCAGATGTCGGCATTAACCCAAGTAATGCACACATACAATGAAATCCAAACATTTATGTCCGTAAATTATGTGTAATAAAGTGAAATGGCACAGGGAATAAGTATTGAACACGCTTACGGAAAATTATTTAATACTTAGTGCAAAAACCTTTATTGGTGATTCCAGCCTCAAGACGCCTCCTGTATGGAGAAACCAGTCGAATACATTGCTCAGGTGTGATTTTGGTCCATTCATCCACACAAACTGCCTTCAAATCTTCAAGGTTCCGGGGATCTCTTCTGTGAACCCGGATCTTCAGTTCTTTCCAAAGATTTTCAATAGGATTCAAGTCTGGTGATTGACTGGGCCATTCTAGCAGCTTTATTTTCTTTTTCTTCAACCAGTTGAGTGTTACCTTGGCTGTGTGCTTGGGATCGTTGTCTTGCTGAAAGATCCATCCTCTTTTCATCTTCAGCAGCCTGGCAGATGACAGCAGATTCTGATCAAGAATGTCTCCATACTTTTCTCCAGTCATTATTCCTTCAATGATATGAAGTCTACCAGAACCACATGCTGAAAAACAGCCCCACGCCATGATGCTCCCACCTCCAAACTTGACTGGTGGTATGGTGTTTTGGGGGTGATGTGCGGTGCCATTTTTCCTCCAAACATCTTGTGTCTTATGACATCCAAAGAGTTCAATTTTGGTCTCATCTGACCAGAGTATGTTCTCCCAGAATGTCATGGGTTTATCCAAATGTTGTGTCGCAAACTCCAAACGAGCTTCAACATGCTTCTTCTTCAAAAATGGAGTCTTGCGTGGTGTGCGTGCATGGAGGCCATGGCGGTTGAGTGCATTACTTATTGTTTTCTTTGAAACAACAGCAGGCCAGCTGACAGTCTTGTCTGGGCCCGGGACAAGATAATGTTAGATGGGCCCTCCCTTACACCACCGCTGTTTTTTTGTTTTTTTTTGTCACTAAACGTCACCAGTTATGTTTGATATATTGTGATGTGTAATGCAATCAATAAGGTATTGTATATGAGGAGAAAATCTTAGCTCTCCATGGCAGCTGAAGTTTTAGTTAAATATGAAAGGACCTGCTAATATTATTAAGATTTATGCATACACATTTTCTAATTCTTATACATACAGGAAAAATAGACCAGGGAAGAATAAATTAGGCATTTTAATTTAAAGAATTTTTTCTTTGTCAACTGATAATACAGTAAATAAACATGTATATCAATCTTTAAATGAAAACTTGAATTGTCAGTTTTATATCTTCAAAACCAAATGAACATCTCCATCTCTTGAATTTAGGGCATGTTGACTTTTTTTCTACTTCAAAAGAGAACAACAAACACGGGAGGCAAAATAGGGCCTTTTTTGAGCTGCTATATGTTAACCAGTCCCTATATATTTTTTCCCGTCCATTGTGGCATGTGGAATATGTCAAATAGTTTGGAAATTGCCTGCCCTCTGCATCTGCCGGCAATTCCTTTGCCCTCTCTGAAAAAGGCCTTCATTTTGCCATCACGCGCACGAGGTTCACTCTATCAGAGTCGGTCATTGTAGTTGGCCATAATGCAGGATCGCTGAAATGTCAGCTGGGATAATCAGTCTCTGATCCTGCTCAGTGGACAGCTCTCTCTCTCTCTCTTCTCTGTCATCGGTAGCCTGCTGCTCCGGACTCGGTCCAGAGTGACACACCCGCTCTTCCTCTTCTGTCATCGGTAGCCTCATTCTGCCCCTCCGCTCCACCGTGACGCAAACCCCCCCCCTCATTAGAGCTGGTCAGTCGGGCTGCATTACAAGTTTGGCTGCACTTCTTACCTTGTAGACCCGCGGCCTTCTCAACATCAAAGTGTGATCTAGGCCAAACCATTTTTGTGTGGGGTGTGAGGGTTCATGATCAATATTTCTCAAGGACAACTAGAAGTATACAAATAAAAAACTTATTGACTTATTACTTATTAAACTGATTGAAAGAATAGTTTTCCACAAACAGGACTATTCTGACATTTTTTTTAAATTCCACAATTTAATGAGGGCCCAGTTGTGGGCCCCCCTCTCCCTGGGCCCGGGACAGCAGACCCGTTTGTCCCCCCCTATTGACCGGCCTGAACAACAGTACCTGCTGATTCCAGGTCTTTCTGAAGCTCTCCACGAGTGGTCCTGGGCTGTTGGAGAACCCTTCTGATGATTGTTTGATGATCTGATGACTCTGTCTGAAATCTTGCTGGGAGCACCTGGCCGTGGCTGGTTTATGGTTATGCAGTGTTCTTTCCACTTCCAGATGATGGCCCCAATGGTTCTCACTGGAACTTTCAGAAGTTTAGAAATGCACCTGTAACCAATGCCTTCAGTGTGTTTTGCAACAATAAGGTTGCGTAGGTCTTTGGACAGCTCTTTGCTTTTACCCATCATGCAATGCTTTTTGTCTAACACCTTGCTGGTGAGAAACCTTTCTAAAAGGCATCAATCAGGACTAAACCAGCTGATATTACTTTGCACTAATAGGGGACAGGTAAACTTTCTAAATACTGAAAAACTCCAGCTGCTTTCTTGGCTTTCCAGACCTTTTTACCCCTCATTTTCTTCATGTGTTCAATACTTATTCCCTGTGCCATTTCATTTTTTTACACATAACTTAATTTATGGACATAAATGTTTGGATTTCTGTATGTGTGCATTGCTTGGGTTGATGCCAACATCCGGTGAAAATTTCATGTCAATAGCTCGATTAGAAATATGTTTTTTGAGAGAAATGTTGACGTGTTCAATACTTATTTTCCCCGCTGTATAAGACGTGTGTGAATATGTTCGCTACAATAAAATTGAAGTACAAGCTCATGGTTGATTATAAAAAGATTCATTCATTCAGCGCTGAAAAGTGGCGACAGAGTCTGCTACAGAGAGGCCAAATACCGGTTTAGCAAAGAACTGAGGAGAGCTAAATCTGTGTATTCGGAGAGACTCCAGCAGCAGCTCACTGCTAACGACTCGGCTTCTGTGTGGAGGGGGATGAGGCAAATCACCAACTACCGGCCTCAAGCTTCCAAGGGCCAAGATGACAAAGCCCTTTGTCAGAGTCTGGCCCTCCACTACGCCCGCTTTAACACCTCGTCAGCTGTGCCCAACCCCCCCTCCCCCCCAGCATCACTGCCTCCACGGACTTCTTATTTCATCAAAGGCAGCCCCCCCCTCCTCCCCCCCTCCACTCATCATCAGTGGAACAGGAAGTGCGCAGACAGTTCTCCAGGCTGAACCCGCGAAAGGCCTCTGGCCCGGATGGCGTGTCTCCCTCACCCTGAGGCACTGTGCGGAGGAGCTGACTCCTGTTCTCACAGGCATTTTCAACTCCTCCCTGGAGTCGTGTCACGTACCTGCCTGCTTCAAAACCTCCACCATCGTCCCTGTCCCCAAGAAGCCACGGACCACTGGACTTAACGACTACAGACCTGTGGCGCTCACCTCTGTAGTCATGAAGTCCTTTGAGCGCCTGATCCTGCCCCACCTCAAGACCATCACCACCCCCCTCCTGGACCCACTGCAGTTCGCCTACAGAGCCAACAGATCTGTGGACGACGCAGTCAACCTGGCCCTTCACTCCATACTGCAGCACCTGGACTCCCCGGGATCCTACGCCAGGATCCTGTTTGTGGACTTCAGCTCTGCGTTCAACACCATCTGCCCTGCGCTGCTACAGGACAAGCTGTCCCAGCTCAACGTGCCCGACTCCCTCTGCAGGTGGATTACCAACTTCCTGACAGATCGGAGGCAGCATGTGCGGCTGGGAAAGACTGTCTCGGACTCCATCAGCATCAGCACCGGATCACCCCAGGGCTTGTGTACTTTCCCCCCTACTCTTCTCCCTGTACACCAACTGCTGCACCTCTAGCCACCAGTCTGTCAAGCTGATTAAGTTTGCAGACGACACCACCCTCATTGGGCTCATCTCCAACGGCGATGAGTCTGTCTACAGGAGGAGGTGGCCCGGCTGGTGTCATGGTGCGGCCACAACAACCTGCAGCTGAACGCTCAGAAGACAGTGGAGATGATTGTAGACTTTAGGAAGTCACTGGCCCTCGGCCCCCACTTGTCCTCACAGACTCCCCCATCACCACTGTGGACTGCTTCCGCTTCCTGGGCACCACCATCACCCGGGACCTGAAGTGGGAGCCAACCATCAGCTCCCTCATTAAGAAGGCCCAGCAGAGGATGTTCTTCCTTGCGGCAGTTGAAAAAGCTCAAGCTGCCCCCCAAGATGTTGGTGCTGTTCTACACGGCCATCATCGAGTCCATCCTCTCCACCTCCATCACCGTTGTGGTACGCTGGAGCCACCGCCAGAGACAGACTGAGGCTGCAGCGCGTCGTGCGCACCGCAGAGAAGGTGACTGGCTGCAGGCTTCCATCCATCCAGGACCTGTACACCTCTAGGACCCAGAGGCGTGCAGGTCGGATCACGCCGACCCTTCTCACCCCGGACATGCACTGTTTGCCCCCCTCCCCTCAGGCAGGAGACTACGGTCCATTCGGACCAAAACCTCCCGCTACATGAACAGTTTCTTCCCTCTGCCATCAGGCTGCTGAACACTAAGTGACTTATTGGACCCTCAAGCGCCATGTTCAGCAGCCTAAGTCGGACTCACAGACAATCCACTGTTTTTGCACTGATCTGCACTGATTTGCACAACTGTTAATTGTACATTACCTACGGTTTTTATTTTTATTATATTTTTATCTTATTCTATTTTTTATCTTATTCTGTGCATGCACAGTATTTTTATTTTTATCTTATTTTTACTCTGTGTTGAATGTTGC
>JAGFBZ010001567.1:0-66404 GCA_018398805.1 Hirundichthys speculiger | reverse complement strand
CTCTTTCTCCGTCCACTCGATAGTTCCCACCACGTCTCCTTCCTCGGTGACTGGGTTCACTGGTAGACGGGTTTGTGTGGCTCCTTTCTGAAAGAGATTAAACTCTGAGTGGGTCAACAGAACATTGGACTGTGACATCTGGCAGCACAGCTGGACCATGTAACCAACAGAACCTCCTGGTGTGGCCTCAGCAGCGATCCAGATGTGGCCCAGCGTTGTGTCTTTGACTTCTGCACACCTGAACCGACCCAGAAACCTTCACGGGCTCGTTAATGACGGTCGTTAATGATCGTCTGATAAATGACCTGGTCCATCTTCAGGACTTTCTAACTTCCAGTCAGTGATTGACACCTGAACAAAGGCTTTGGGTTCTGGTTGGCCCGGTCGACACCATCCAGAACCTGCCAGTCATATGTTTTTATGACGCCACAGTCCTTTTATTTTTCAGTAATTTGTCTTGAGGGAATTAAAACATGTTCCTGTGGAAGAGCTCTGAAGTTCTCATCATCCAAATGGCTTTTTTAGTTTTCCGTTGTTTGAAAAGTGTAATTGTTGTTGTTACTAAAACTATTTATTCATTGGGAACACGGCCAATCAGGAGCTCCAATTACAGCGATTTTCACGACTGGAGACTGATAGTTAAAATAAAAGAGTGAGCTGGAAGATTTTCTCTGTTTCTAACTGGACGTGTTTTTATGGAGCAAGAAAAAAACAACAACCAGCAGATTGATTAAATACTTTAAAATACGGAGGCTCACGTGAAACGTAAGTGCAGAGTTTTGTGACCTTTTTTTAAAGTTAAAATGTCAGATAAATTCATAGGGACAAACATCTAAAATTATAAATAAGAAACTGAAACTAATCTGGTCAGTTTTAAAAATATTGCTCGGTCATAGATAACATAATATTCTGTCAGATGATGAAGAGAGGACGCTGCAATAATCGATCCACAGCGGGTTCAATATTCCTGTTCTGGGTCCCAGTGCTGCCGGGCTGACGGCCCGGACGGGTCAGCGGAGCCTGAACCACCGATGGGAAACCCAGTAACTAACCTGACAGACGTGTTCTTGGACTGTTGGGGGAAGCAGGAGAACCTGGAGGAAACCCATAACCCTGACACATTTTTCACATCATCCAGAGTTTGTCTGATGTTTAAACTCTGCCGAGGCTCAACAGTTAACTCAGTTAACGGTTAACGCTGAGTTGGACCTAAATAAACAGCTGTTAACCTCAAACAAATTCAAATTCAAATTCAAAAATACTTTTTAAAAAAATGCAAGGGGGAAATTCAAGTTTCAGTACACCTGTCTGGTGTACTAGAGGAGCTGCTAGCGTCCAGCGCTCCTTTTCATGCCCGGTCCCGTGGTCCGAGTGCTAACTCCAGTTAACAGCCGTTTAAAACAGTTCCGTTAAAACAGTTAACAGCCAAACAGTTAACCGTTAAACAGTTAACAGCCGTTAGAACGTTAACAACCGTTAAAACAGTTAACAGCCGTTAAAACAGCCGTTAAACAGTTAACAGCCGTTAAAAACAGTTAAAACAGCCGTTCCGTTAAAGCCGTTAAAAACAGTTAACAGCCGTTAGAACATTTAACAGTTAAAACAGTTAACAGCCGTTAAAACAGTTAACACCGTTAGAAACAGCCTTAACAGCCGTTAAAAAACATCGTTAAAACAGTAACAGTTAACCGTTAAAACAGTTAACAGCCGTTAAAACAGGTAACAGCCGTTTTAAAACAGTTAACATCCGTTTTTAGAACAGTTAACAAGTTAACAGCCGTTAAACAGTTAACAGCCGTTAAAACAGTTAAAAGCCGTAAAACAGTTAACAGCCGTTAAAAACAGTTAACAGCCGTTAAAACAGTAACAGCGTTTAAAACAGTTACAGCCGTTTTTTTAAAAACAGTTAACAGCCGTTTTAGAACAGTTTAACAGCCGTTTTTAAAACAGTTAACAGCCGTTAAACAGTTAACGTTTAACAGTTAAACCGTTAAAACAGTTAACAAAACAGTTAACACCGTTTAAAACAGTTAACAGCGTTAAAACAGTTAACACGTTAAAAGCCAGTTTTAAAACAGTTAACAGCGTTTTTTAGTAGAACAGTTACACCGTTAGAACAGTTAACATCCGTTAAAACAGTTAACATCCTTAAACAGTTAAACAGTTAAAAACAGCCGTTAATTTAAAACAGTTAACAGCCGTTTTTAAACAGTTAAAACAGTTAAAGCCGTTAAAACAGTTAACAGCGTTAAAACAGTTAACAGCGTTAAACAGTTAACAGCCGTTTAAAAACAGTTAACAGCCGTTAGAACAGTTAACAGCCGTTAGAACAGTTAACATCCGTTAAAACAGTTAAAGCCGTTAAAACAGTTAACAGCCGTTTTAAAACAGTTAACAGCCGTTAAACGTTAGACAGTTAACATTTAAAACAGTTAATAGCCGTTAAAAAACAAACAGCCGTTAAAAACAGTAACAGCCGTTAGAACCAGTAAACCTCCATAACGATGACCAGTGAGATATCTCCAGGTCAGAGGAGGAAACACCGATGAACCAGACCGTCTCCTCTGGGAAGACCGAGCTCCTTCAGTCCGGCGAGCGACGGAGCCGACCGTCCCAGAGCCCAGTTCATCATGCGGACCGGACCAGGCCGTTGTCGTCTCCCCCGGCGGTGCTGGGCCCCACCAGGTCACCAGACGGCCCCTGCCAGGTCAGCTGACTCATCAGGCGTGTAGACAGCTGGACGGGGGCAGCATGCCGCCGCCGCTACGTCGGGGGCTCCCGTCCCAGCTCAGTGACGCTGCAGCCCGGATCCAGTGGCGGTGGTTGCCGCGGGTAGCAGTTCAGGACTTACTTAGCTTAGCTTTCCCGAACCGGCCTCCAGCGACACCGTCCATGTCCGCGGCGGCAGGTCTCCACCAGCCGCAAGTGGACCGATCCGCCCCCTGCAGACAGTATGTAGACATCCGACCGCAGATCACCACAAACCGGCACAAACTGGAGCGTCCAGCGTCCAGCATAGCAGAGACAAGTCCCGTAGCAGCAGCGAGTAGCCTCCATGCCAGGCGTCGTCCGGGCAACGACGGCTGGTCTGCTGAAGAGTGGATGAGCACCAGCGCCAGTGACGAGAAAGCAACAACTCAGCAGTAAAACATGAACCTGTTAAACGATCTACTGCACAGATGGAAACTCCCCCAGTCAACAGAAGAGCGTAGAACTTCCCGTGTTCAACCCAAGGAAGTTCCCTTCAGACGCTTTCACTGGGGCGTCTGATGAGACGTCAAACTGATTCAGTGATTCTGATGCATAAAAGAAAAACACATAAATAGATGCAGTATTGAGACGACAACAAGCCCTCCACTCATAGAGACTTGACAGTTTCAGTAGGAAACATCAGCCAGCAGCAGCAGCAGAGGAGGTCCAGCTGAGAACGAAGAACCTGTTGGACCGTCACACACCTGGACGGAGACTTGGAGCTCTGAGGTGTTCTGGTGTGACGTGTCGAGCCTCAGTACGCTTTTTCCAAGTCCAAACCAAACTAACCTTTTGAAAATGCAGTGCCTTGTTCTTGAAATCATAGTTCCAGAACCAGAAGAAGCCGTGGTGAAGACCCTCCTGATAACTGGACCCGTACCAGAAGCACCGACATGGTTACGGTGGACTCTGTTTGGGTTCAGGTCTTCACGGTGCCAGAACTTTGATCGGTGCTGTCTGGTAGGTCTTTACTATGTTCAGGAAACGAGTCGGAGCAGCAGAACCTGCAGAGGTAGATGGATGACACCTGGTGATGTCACCAGAACCAGCAGGTTCTTTTCTACTTCTGGTTTGTAGTTTAGCTTTTATTATTTGAGTTCATAGAAGTGAGTGATGCTGGTTAGTACCCTGGTTAGATCCCTGGTTAGTACCCTGGTTAGTTCCCTGGTTAGTCCTGGTTAGATCCCTGGTTAGTACCCCTGGGGTTACCCTGGTTAGTTCCCTGGTTAGTTACCTTGGTTAGATCCCTGGTTAGTACCCTGGTTAGTACCCTGGTTAGATCCCTGGTTAGTACCCTGGTTAGTTCCCTGGTTAGTACCCTGGTTGGTACCCTGGTTAGTTCCCTGGTTAGTTCCCTGGTTAGTCCCCTGGTTAGTACTGGTTAGTCCCTGGTTAGTACCCTGGTAAGTACCCTGGTTAGATCCCTGGTTCCCTGGTTACCTGGTTAGTTCCCTGGTTAGTACCCTGGTTAGATCCCTGGTTAGATCCCTGGTTAGTACCCTGGTTAGATCCCTGGTTAGTTCCCTGGTTAGTCCCCTGGTTAGATCCCTGGTTAGTACCCTGGTTAGTACTCTGGTTAGATCCCTGGTTAGTTCCCTGGTTAGTACCCTGGTTAGTACCCTGGTTAGATCCATGGTTAGTACCCTGGTTAGTTCCCTGGTTAGTTCCCTGGTTAGTACCCTGGTTAGATCCCTGGTTAGTACCCTGGTTAGTACCCTGGTTAGATCCCTGGTTTGTACCCTGGTTAGTTCCTTG
This sequence comes from Hirundichthys speculiger, assembly GCA_018398805.1. NCBI lineage: Eukaryota > Metazoa > Chordata > Actinopteri > Beloniformes > Exocoetidae > Hirundichthys > Hirundichthys speculiger. Next base: position 61,898 of record JAGFBZ010001567.1, on the reverse strand, counting down.
GTTAGTTCCCTGGTTAGTACCCTGGTTAGATCCCTGGTTAATACCCTGGTTAGTACCCTGGTTAGTGCCCTGGTTAGTACCCTGGTTAGATCCTTGGTTAGTTTCCTGGTTAGTGCTCTGGTTAGTACCCTGGTTAGTTCCCTGGTTAGATCCCTGGTTAGTACCCTGGTTAGTACCCTGGTTAGTACCCTGGTTAGTTCCCTGGTCATCAGTGATTAATTAGTCCAACACTCCTGAGGTCATTAAAACACAGACGGAGGTAAAACCAGGCTCACGCTCAGTTATACGTCACAATAAATACATAAGTCGGATGAATCTGTCTGGTTTTATGAAATAATCCTGAACAGCGACTCACTGACGATGAGAAATCATTCATTCATCTAAGGCAGCGATTCCCAAAGTGTGGGCCGCGGGCCCCTGGTGGGCCGTCGCGGTACTGCAGGTGGGCCGTGAGAGGTCATTAAAATTAAACAAATATGTTTTAAATCCTCGATCTTTTTAAAATATGTTTTTAATGACTGTAAAATATTAACGACACGATTCAAAAACATTAAGAAGTAACAAAACAAACCAGTTAATATTCTACTGTCATCTTAACTAAATATGACAAGTGTCACCTTATTTGTTGTCCCCTTACATTAATATCGGATCATGGTTCCTGGTCCTGGATGTTGATCACAGTTGTGATTAAAGGTTTCGGTGGGCTGAGGAGATTTTTCACATTTTAAATTGGGCCGTGGTGTTCTGAAGTTTGGGAATCTCTGATCTAAGGGAAGGAATTAACCGCTGTTGCATCCCTGTTGATCACTGGTGGTACCTGAACTAAATACAGCTGAGTCCTCCCAAAGTTCATCCTTCTCCTCTCAGGTGGGATCAGGTGGGCTCAGGTGGGCTCAGTGGGCTCAGGTGGGTTCAGGTGGGCTCAGGTGGGCTCAGGTGGGCTCAGGTGGGCTCAGGTGGGTTCAGGTGGGCTCAGATGGGTTCAGGTGGGCTCAGGTGGGCTCAGGTGGGCTCAGGTGGGTTCAGGTGGGTTCAGGTGGGTTCAGGTGGGCTCAGATCGGTTCAGGTGGGCTCAGGTGGGCTCAGGTGGGTTCAACTCTCTTTTCTTTTTTAATAGCAGTGATTCTTTGGTCTTCATTTACGGTGAAGAGGAGACAGGAAACAAGGCCAGCAAAGGGCTGCAGGCCGGGAATCGAACCTGTGACCTCCTACTTGTACTTGGAGGTAGTCGTACATGTACTGAGCTGAGTATTTCAGTACTTTCTGCATCTCTGATGTCTTGTGTCTGGCGTGCAGTGTGAATTGATGAATTAATTCAGTTATTCCCGCCGCTGCAGGACCAGACGACGGTACGTCAGTCCCTCTCAGACACCTGAATGAAACCCGACACCGTACGCTGTGATGCAATAAGGCGCTAAATAAAACTCGTCCCACGACTCTCGTTGACGTGATTTCACCCATCGATATCTCAGCAGCTCCAGCTCCACATGTTCATTTTTAATAAGCAGCTTGCGTGTGCAGAGCGGAGCGTGATTTGTTTTAGCGTGTGCGCCAGATTACTACTGAGACAATGACCTTCCGCTCCTAAAGGTTTAAATTCTGAGGAGTTATCATGCAAATACGTAAACTGAAGTGAAACTCGTGGCGGTGATAAATATCGCAGCGACACGGATGTGTAAATTCACAGCAACGCAGCGAGTCTCTGCAGGATCAAAGAGTTCAACGCTGCACCATCTGCAGTCGATTGTTTATGGATCACACTGTCACATGCACTCAGTATACTGGATGACATATGCACATATTTATGAGTTATATTTACACCTGTGTCTCTGTCACAGCAGCGTCTCCGTCTCAGACCTGAAACGCTCTTCGTCTGTAAATCACAACCCTTCATCACCAACAGCAGCCTCGTCTGCATCAACGGAAGATTCAGTCTGAACCACTGAAGCTCAGTCCGACTGTCATCGTACAGAAGCTCAGGTAAGGTCTGGGACTGTGTCCTGGGTCTGGGACTGTGTCCTGGGTCTGGGACTGTGTCCTGTGTCTGGGACTGTGTCCTGGGTCTGGGACTGTGTCCTGTGTCTGGGACTGTGTCCTGGGTCTGGGACTGTCCCCTGTGTCTGGGACTGTGTCCCGTGTCTGGGACCGTGTCCTGTGTCTGGGACCGTGTTCCGTGTCAGGGACTGTGTCCTGTACGTGACGGCGTAGTTAGAGACATCTGTCTGTCCTCTGATCCGTCCTCATCTTAGCTGTGATTCTTGATCATGCAGCTGTGGAGGATAAATGAATGTTTGTCTCAGTGATGTCTGGAGGAGCTGGCAGGTTCTGGCCCGGTCCATCTGTAAACCTGCTGAGCTGCTCACCACCACATCAACACCATGCTGGGCGTCTCAGTGGACGTCTGAGGAGACATCAGCGCTGGAGACTCTGGGATCTCAGATACAGATTTACTGATGCCTGATTTCTCTCCAAAACGATTGTTTTTGTCCTCTTGTTGTTTCTGTTTTCTTCTCTCTTGTTGTTTACGAATTGTTTCCATAGCTACGAAGACTGTCGCCATGCCCCACAATGCAACAGGTGTTCACGACCCCAATAAGCGCACATCTGGATGCACAAATGTTAGTTCCAGATGTGTTTGAATGATGACAGTTTTTTTTCCATTTAAAATGATTTTGGCCATTATGCTCCACCAGAGTAGATCTGAATGAAACTACCAGGATGTGACCCAGCTGAGATCTGAGTCCTCCGGTCCGGTCCGGTCCGGTCCGGTCCGGTCCGGTCCACGTCCCTGCAGCCTTTGATCTGCAGGTTCTTGATGTTTCTACAGGACTCCTGATCCAGATGAATGGATCACCATCTGCACGGGTCGGTTAATTTATGATCCACCTGTTTAGGTCAGACATGTTGGAGCAGGGAAATGTTTACCATCATCCTCATCCTCATCATAATCATCCTCATCCTCATCATTCTCCTCCTCCTCATCCTCATCATCTTCATCCTCCTCATCATCATCATCCTATTCCTCATCATCCTCATCCTCATCATTCTCCTCCTCATCCTCATACTTCTCCTCCTCATCATCTTCATCCACCTCATCATTATCATCCTCATCCTCATCCTAATGCTCATCATCATCGCCTTCATAATCCCCATCCTCGTGGTCCTCATCATCATCATCCTCCTCCTCATCATCCTTTTCCTCCTCATCCATATCATTCTCTTCATCATCATCATCATCCACCTCATCAGTATCATCCTCATCATCCTTATCATCCTCCTCCTCATCATCATTATCAGCAGCAGCCAGCATCAGCAGCAGCAGCATTATTATCAGCAGCAGCATTAGCATGCATCAGCAGCACAGGCAGAATCATCATCATCCTTATCCTCATCATCCTCATCCTCCTCATCCTCATCATCATTATCATTGTGTTCATCATCCTCATCATCCTCCTCCTCATCATTATCATCCTCATCATCCTCATCATCATCATTGTCTTCATTATCCTCCTCCTCATCATCCTCCTCCTCCTCATCCTCATCCTCCTCCTCCTCATCATCCTCATCTTCATCATGCTTGGTCAGACCTTTACAGCAGCACCTGAAAGAAGCTGTTTGTGGGTCTTCTGTGTTCAGCTTCATCTATAAGAAACAAGTGAACTTATTCCACCAGCAGCTGTGCACGTCCACCAGCACGTCCACCAGCACGGACAGGTGCTTCAGAGAAGAAGCATCAGAACATTGATACTTCAGAAAAGAACATCTGACCCAGTCAGATTTCTCACCATCCTCATCATCCTCACCATTATCATCCTCATCCTCCTCATCAGCATCATCCCAGCAGTGGAGTATGGTAGAGGGAGCATCATGATTTGGACTTGCTTCTCTGCGTCGGGGCCTGGACCACTTGTCCCCTGGAGGACATCAAGCTGTCCTCCAGGGGCATTTCTGCTGGACTGTGAACAGGTAGCAGGTCCCAAAGACAACCAGTCACACAGCTGGGGACCATGAAGGACCATGAAGGACCATGAAGGACCATAGAGAGGACCATGAAGGACCATGAAGGACCATGGAGGACCATGAAGGACCATGGAGGACCATGGAGGACCATGGAGGACCATGAAGGACCATGGAGGACCATGAAGGACCATGAAGGACCATGGAGGACCATGGAGGACCATGGAGGACCACGGAGGACCATGGGGGACTATGAAGGACCATGGAGGACCATGGAGGACCATGGAGGACCATGAAGGACCATGGAGAACCATGGAGGACCATGGAGGACCATGGAGGACCATGGAGGACCATGGAGAACCATGGAGGACCATGGAGGACCATGGAGGACCATGAGCCCAAGCATCCACGTGAACCCCCGTCAGGAGGCCTAGTCCGACCCGGTCCGGTTCCTTCCTCTGAGCCCACACAGATCTGATGGGAGGAGCTCCTCCCTGGTGCAGGAAAAGGTTGAACGTCCCTCCTGAACCTCGTGCAGGTCACGATCAGTGTCTGTGTGAGATGATTGGTTATCATCAGAGGCTGGAGGAGACCTGGACGTCTGTCAGATTCTTGTTCGTCGTCGCAGATAAGGAGGCTGTTGATGCCGCTTTAAGGAAGTGTTTTTGGAGATGAGCTCATTCTGCAGACGCTGTCACGTTAGAAACCTGAGCAGATGAGCTGATGGTGTCTCCATGACCACGTGGACATGTTTCCCTACGAACACCATGTCAGCAGAGGAAAACAGATCAACTCCAGAGGAGCTGGAGAGCACGTGTCGGGGGGGCTCTGCAATGTGAACCCAGAGAGCTGCATGGTAATGCGCCTGAGTGTCCATGCATGCGTGAGTGGACTGTCAGTAGTCGCAGCACTGCCAGTACTTCATATTCATGTCCCTCTCTCACTCCATCCCTGCGTCTCTCTCTCTTTCTTTCTTTCTTTCTTTCTCCCTGCGTCTCTCTCACCTGTTCATTTGTCGCTGCTTGACAGTTCTCATTATTGCTTTGGCACTAGCTCAGCATGTCCTGCCAAAGCAAGACACTGAAATGGAATTTGAGAGAAAGAGAGTGTGTGGGAGATTGTAAATGAAGAAAGGGAGGAAGATGCTGACAGAGGGAGGGGGAGGGGGGGGGGGGGAGGGGGGGGGAATCAAGAAAAGGGAATCAAATGAGAGAAAATGAGAAAAAGACAAAGAGACGGGTGGGATGTTGCAGCATAATAAGAGTACTTACCTCTCACCTGAATGACAATGAAGCAGCAGCAGTGAAGGAGGCTTTAACATGGACACGTTACCTCAGACTCGTCTCAGGACCGCCTCCTTCATCTCACCTGGACCACAGCCGGGCCCGACGCTACCTGTGAGACCGTCGGACAGGAGCTCACTGCTACAGAGGACGTACATTTCTGTTCACGCCTCCTTATCTCACTGGACAACTGCCCGCGGTCCTGTGAGACCGTCAGGACAGGAGCTCACGTTTTGCACAGAGGAACTTTACATTTCTGGTTCAGTACCCTGGTGTCCTAACCCTGACCCCAACACCACCATCGACCACCCAACCCTCCTGACCCAACCCCCCTATGACCCAATCATCCCTGACCAACTCCCTGACCCAACCCTCCAACCTCCCTGACCACCCTCCCTGACCCAACCTCCCTGACCCAACCAACCCTCCTCTGATACCCCCAACTGACCCAACCCTCCCTGACCCAACCTCCCTGACCCAACCCTCCTGACCCAATCCTCCCTGACCCAACCCTCCCTGACCCAACCCTCCATCCTCTGACCCAATGACCCAACCTCAACCCAACCCTCCATGTCCCTACCCTCCCTGACCCAACTACCCAACACCCTCCGACCCCGAAAACCTCACTGACCCAACCTCCATGACCCCCACCCTCCTTGACAACCTCCTTCCCACCCAACCTTCCTGACCAAACCCCTCCCAGACCCAACCATTCTGACACACGTCAAACCCAACCCCTCCTGACCAACTCCTGACCCCAACCTCCATGACCCACCTCACTCCTGACCCAACCCTCCTTGCCCCAACCTCCCCGACCACAATCCCTCCCTGACCCAACTCCCTGACCCAAACTCCCAAACCCAACTGCATCCCTAATCACATGACCCAACCATCCCTGACCCAACTCCCTACAACCGATCCATGATCAAACGTCCCTGACCCAACATCCCCCGACCCAACTTACCTGAACCCCCAAACCTCCCTGAACCCCCTGTGACCCAACTCCGACCAAACCTCCCTGACCAAACCACCCAACCCCAATGAACCCAACCCTTCCTGACCCAACACTCTGACCCAACCTCCCTACCCAAAACCCTCCCTGACCCAACCTCCTACCTGACCAACCCCCTCCCAACCGTCCAACCCTCCCCCCAACCCCATGACCCAACCCTCCCTGACCAAAACCTCCTGACCCAACTACCTGCCCAACCCTCCCAGACCCAAACCCTCCATGACCCAACCGTCCTGACCCAACCTCCCTGACCCAACCGCCTGACCCAACCTCCTGACCCAACCGTCCATGACCCAACCCTCCCTGACCCAACCTCCTACCCTCCTGACCCAACCTCCCTGACCCAACCTACCCCAACCTGACCCAATCCTCCCTGACCAAACCGTCCCTGACCAAATCTCCCTGACCCCAACCGTCCATGACAAATCCTCCTGAACCCACCCTCCCTGACCAACCCTCCCTGCCCCCCAGTCCATGACCCAAACCGTCCCTGACCCAACCGTCCCTGACCCAACCGTGCCACCCTCCCTGACCCAACCTCCCTGACCCAACCCTCCTTGACCACCCCCTGACCCAACAACCTCCCTGACCCAACCTCCCTGACCCAACCTACCTGAACCCGACCTCCCTAACCAACCCTCCCTGACCCAACCTCCCGTCCTGACCCAACATCCCTCCTGACCCAACCCTGACCAACCTCCCTGATGACCCAACCCTCCTGACCCAACCCTCCTTGACCCAACCTCCTGACCCAACTCCTCCCTGACCCAAACCCAACTCCTGACCCAATCCTCCCTGAACCCAACCGTCCAGCTCCCTGACCCAAACCCTCCATGACCCAACCACCCCCCTGACCCAACCTTTGACCCTCCTGACCAACCCACCTGACCCAATCCTCCATGGAACCAACCCTCCCTGACCCAACCTACCTGACCCAACCTCCCTGACCCAACCCTCCCTGACCCAACCTTCCTGACCCAACCCTCCATGACCTAACCCCCCTTGACCCAACCCTCCCTGACCCAACCTGACCCCTCCCTGACCCAACCCTCCCTGACCCAACCTCCATGACCAACCAACCTTGACCCAAACCTCCTGACCCAACCCTCCCTGACCCAACCCATGACCAACCCCTAACCCAACCCTCCTCCCTGACCAACCAACCCCCCTGACCCAACCCTCCCTCCAACCCCTCCATGACCCAACCCATCCCTGACCCAACCCTCCCTGACCCCAACCTGACCCTCCCTGACCCAACCCTCCCTGACCCCCATCCCCAACCCCCCTGACCCAACCCCCCAACCCTCCCTGACCCAACCCTCCCTGAACCAACCCAACCCCTCCCTGACCCAACCCTCCCTGAACCCAACCCTCTGACCAACCCTCCCTGACCCCAACCTCCCTGACCCAACCCTCCCTGGACCCCAACCCTCCTGACCAACCCCCTGACCCCACCCTCCTGACCCAACCGTCCATGACCCAACCTCCATGACACCCAACCCTCCCTGACCCAACCGTCCATGACCCAACCGCCCATGACCCAACCCTATCTGACCCAACCCTATCTGACCCTACCCTCCCTGACCCAACCGTCCATGACCCAACCGCCCATGACCCAACCCTATCTGACCCAACCCTATCTGACCCAACCGTCCATGACCCAACCGTCCATGACCAACCCCCTGACCACCTTGACCCAACCCTCTCTGACCCAACCCACCCTGACCCAACCGTCCATGACCCAACCTCCCTGACCCAACCCTCTCTGACCCAACCGTCCATGAATCAACACTCCTTGACCCAACCCTCCCTGACCCAACCGTCCATGACCCAACCGTCCATGACCCAACCACCTTGACCCAACCTCTCTGACCCCAACCCTCCCTGACCCAACTGTCCATGAACCAACCGTCCATGACCCAACCCTCCCTGACCCAATCCCCCTGAACCAACCCTCCATGACCCAACCTCCCTGACCCAACCGTCCATGACCCAATCCCCCTGACCCAACCCTCCCTGACCCAACCCTCCTGACCCAACCCTCCCTGACCCAACCCTCCCTGACCCCAACCCTCCCTGACCCAACTGTCCATGAACCAACCGTCCATGACCCAACAACCTTGACCCAACCCTCCCTGACCCAACCGTCCATGACCCAACCCTCCCTGACCCAATCCCCCTGAACCAACCCTCCATGACCCAACCTCCCTGACCCACCCTCCCCCCTGACCCAAACCTGACCCAACCTCCCTGACCCAACCTCCCTGACCCAAACCTTCCTGACCCAACCCTCCATGACCCAACCCTCCCTGACCCAACTTACCTGACAGTTCCTCTTTTTGAAGTTTCTATCACACTCTTCTTTGGCTTCGCTCTGTTTACGCAACGACGTTCAGTCCAACCAGACGCTGGCTGCGTTACAACACATTTACCTGACACTTCACTTCAACGCGCTGTAAAGGTTTCCAGAGTGCTCACGGCTGATATTCAGACCTTTTAGTTTGGCATTTCCCTAAATTCAGAGGTCGTCTGAAGGAGCAGCAGCGAAACAAACAGTTGAAAATAACTTTTCTACAGGACAGTTTTACACTCGTGAGTGTTTAACAGCACGTCAGCTGGAACAGAGCGAAAGATCTGATGATGTTATCTCATCTCTGAAGCTGCACGAAACACATCCGGACAGAAGAAGCTGAAGGTACTGAGTCTGCAGCTGAAACATCTGAAATCAAAGTTTCTCTCAGCCGTTTGGATCATAAATCCTGGACTTTGAGGATAATTATTCTCAGTCAACCATGGAGCCCTGTCATTCATTTAATGAGATAGTCTGAACATGTGATTGGAAGCCAGATGATAACCGTACTCTTCCATTTTTTTTTAAATTTTTGTTAACAGAAACTAGAAAACAAGAAGGCAACAGCTGTCCAGCTGATCTTCCTCCGTGTCCTCCCTGAACATAAAACCCAGCTGGAGGAACATCCGTCCTGCTTTCCTCTATCTGCTTGTTCAGGTCCCACTTTACCAGGATGCTTGTGATCCCTTTATTATAAAAGTATAGAAGCAAATGTCTGATGAAAGGACCACCTACTCAACTTACGTGCCTCCACAAATTTGGGAGTTTTCCATTTGAATTTGCTGTTTCTCCTCCAGTGTCCAGTAATAGGATTAATGTTTGTAAAGCAGACTCCAACACACCGGACGCTTTGCTCTGAGAAAACCTCCTGCTTTCACTTAAACCTGCTGCAACAGAGACAACAACAGCTGGAGACAAGAACCAAGGAACAGGAGACGTCCTGGACTCTCCCAGTCCTGATACTGGTAGAGACCAGAGACATCTGGACTCTCCCAGTCCTGATACTGGTCCAGACCAGACACATCTGGACTCCTCCAGTCCTGATACTGGTCCAGACCAGAGACGTCTGGACTCTCCCAGTCCTGATACTGGTCCAGACCAGAGACATCTAGACTCCTCCAGTCCTGATACTGGTCCAGACCAGAGACGTCTACACTCCTCCAGTCCTGATACTGGTCCAGATCAGACACGTCTGGACTCTTCCAGTCCTGATACTGGTCAAGACCAGAGACATCTGGACTCTCCCAGTCCTGATACTGGTCCAGACCAGAGACATCTGGACTCTCCCAGTCCTGATACTGGTCCAGACCAGACACGTCTGGACTCTCCCAGTCCCGATACTGGTCCAGATGGCGTGTGATCAGGGGAACATGCTTCTTTCTTCGTCCTAGAATAAAGTGTAATAGCACATATACTCCAGTAGGGGGCGGTGGCGCTCTCATTGTCTCAGTGTAAACAGTATTAGCTATATTGTGTCAGGTTTTTTTTTTTGCATGGACATACGTGAACACGACACAGAGCCGGAGATATGAAGAGACCAAAACCTCAAGAGACACAGCAGAATAATTTTTCTTCTCTGATTGACATGTTCAGTCTCTGTCCCGCCTCCAGAGACTCTAATAACAAGATAAAGAAGATGATACGATCTTAGTGTCTGTAACCTCCAGATCTGCATCTGTCTTTATTAACATCCCTGTTTCTATAACAGCCTTCTCCACCGATTCAACCCTGTCTCCACCTCTTCTCCACCTCCTCTCCACCTCTATATATCTCTATATATTGCAGAATCGATAAACTCGTCCAGCCGTACACATGACTGTCACTCGTCTCCTCTCCAGGTTTTCTTACACCTGCTCAGACTCTGAAAACATGAAGGAGTTTGGCTGATGTTTGATGCAGTTCCAGTTTCACCTGAAACCCCTCTGTCACCTCCTCACTGCTGTGATGCTGTCCTCGGACATGTCTGTCCTCGGACATGTCTGTCTTCTGACATGTCTGTCCTCTGACATGTCTGTCCTCTGACATGTCTGTCCTCGGACATGTCTGTCCTCGGACATGTCTGTCTTCTGACATGTCTGTCCTCTGACATGTCTGTCCTCTGACATGTCTGTCCTCGGACATGTCTGTCCTCGGACATGTCTGTCTTCTGACATGTCTGTCCTCTGACATGTCTGTCCTCTGACATGTCTGTCTTCTGACATGTCTGTCCTCTGACATGTCTGTCCTCGGACATGTCTGTCTTCTGACATGTCTGTCCTCTGACATGTCTGTCTTCTGACATGTCTGTCCTCTGACATGTCTGTCCTCTGACATGTCTGTCCTCGGACATGTCTGTCCTCTGACATGTCTGTCCTCGGACATGTCTGTCGTCTGACATGTCTGTCCTATGACATGTCTGTCCTCGGACATGTCTGTCCTCTGACATGTCTGTCCTCGGACATGTCTGTCCTCGGACATGTCTGTCCTCTGACATGTCTGTCCTCGGACATGTCTGTCGTCTGACATGTCTGTCCTATGACATGTCTGTCCTCGGACATGTCTGTCCTCTGACATGTCTGTCCTCTGACATGTCTGTCCTCGCACATGTCTGTCCTCTGACATGTCTGTCCTCTGACATGTCTGTCCTCGCACATGTCTGTCCTCTTACATGTCTGTCCTCGGACATGTCTGTCCTCTGACATGTCTGTCCTCGCACATGTCTGTCCTCTTACATGTCTGTCCTCGGACATGTCTGTCCTCTGACGTGTCTGTCCTCTGACGTGTCTGTCTTCTGACATGTCTGTCCTCTGACATGTCTGTCCTCGCACATGTCTGTCCTCTTACATGTCTGTCCTCGGACATGTCTGTCCTCTGACGTGTCTGTCCTCTGACGTGTCTGTCTTCTGACATGTCTGTCCTCGGACATGTCTGTCCTCGGACATGTCTGTCCTCTGACATGTCTGTCCTCGGACATGTCTGTCCTCTGACATGTCCTGTACCTCTGCATCCTCATTCCCTGAGCTCAGGCTCTTCCTCTAAATCCACAGAGACACGAGTCCTTCTGAGATGTTCTAGACTTCTTCATTAAAGCAACCATCTGTAGTTCTGTCTCCTGGCGTGTAATCATGAACCTTTTTCTCAACCTTACTTCCACTAGCCTTTTCCTAGATCTTTGTGTTGCTCATCAGCTTTAAACCTCCATAGCTGCAACATCTCTGGACGTCACACTCATTGTTGGAAATCAGCTCTTTAACTGTCAGAGAGCTTATTGATTCTTCATTGTCTTCAGAGCTGCTCTCACTTTAACCTGACTGATAACGGCACTTCCTGCTCTACAGGTGCTCCACTTTCCATTCTCCAGTCTCATTTTATTCATTCATCAGTCCTCCTTCCATCTTATCCCTCATTTGAAAGCACATTTCCATCTCCGTCCTTAATCCCTCTTACCTGCTACACGTTTCCCACGTCCCCTCCATCTTTCTCTCTCACCAATTGGTAGAAATCCTTCGTTCCTTAATGTTCAGCCTCAGATACGACTCATCACTGATGTCACATCACTTTGTACTCCTTGACTTTTTTCATCTCTCTTGCTGTCTCACTTCTTTGTCACTAACATGTGCCTACTTCTACTAATCTGAACACCAACAATGTGCTTACATTATTATACAATGTACCACACACGCACGCACACACACACACACACACACACACACACACACACACACACACACACACACACACTCAATTCAATTCAATTCAGTTTTATTTATATAGTGTCTGTTACAATGTCAGTTGTCTCCAGGTCTTTGCAGAGACCCAGAGCAAATATCATTAACTAAAATTATAATATTAAATCCTAATCAAGGATAATATTATTGCGTCACTTCCTGTCGGTGGTTTGAGTGGTGAACTGTCTCTGATTCGTTCAACCTTTTAAAACTTAAACTAAACTCGAGTTAGTAATAACTCAACACTGTTGTTGTAAATTGTAATCTGAGCACTCGCACGTAGTTTCCGCTTCACACATTTTCCCTGGGATTCTCACTGCCGCTAATTACCGGTTCTTTAGCTTATTAGCCTCTTAGCATGGCTTGCTCCTCTCCCTCCGTTTCTCCCTCTCACTGCTCAGTGTATGAAATGTTTAATTTTTCCTCTACCTTCTTTAGTCAGAATGGTAAATGCATAAAGTGTAGTTTATTCACAGCTCTGGAGGAGAGGCTCAGTGAGCTCGAGGCTCGGTTCCACCAACTAGACCATAGTCCATTAGATACGATAGGTAGCCAGGCTAACGTAGCGGCGGAGCGGCCTAGAGTAGCTTTAGTTAGCAGTTCCCCTGCAGCACCCGAGCAGCCGGCCAGTCAGTGCAGGATTACTCATCATTCCTAGAATATCTAAAACTAGGTTTGGAGGACGGACCTTCTGCTACCAGGCACCTTTATTCTGGAACCAGCTACCAGTTTGGGTTCAGGAGGCTGACACCACCTCCATCTTTAAAACTAAACTGAAAACATTTCTGTTCAGTAAAGCCTACAGTTAGTCTAAACTATAGTGTGTAGGGGCTAATAGTTATAGCTACAGTTAGTCTAAACTATAGTGTGTAGGGGCTAACAGTTATAGCTACAGTTAGTCTAAACTATAGTGTGTAGGGGCTAATAGTTATAGCTACAGTTAGTCTAAACTATAGTGTGTAGGGGCTAATAGTTATAGCTACAGTTAGTCTAAACTATAGTGTGTAGGGGCTAATAGTTATAGCTACAGTTAGTCTAAACTATAGTGTGTAGGGGCTAATAGTTATAGCTACAGTTAGTCTAAACTATAGTGTGTAGGGGCTAATAGTTATAGCTACAGTTAGTCTAAACTATAGTGTGTAGGTGCTAATAGTTATAGCTACAGTTAGTCTAAACTATAGTGTGTAGATGCTAATAGTTATAGCTACAGTTAGTCTAAACTATAGTGTGTAGGGTCTAATAGTTATAGCTACAGTTAGTCTAAACTATAGTGTGTAGATGCTAATAGTTATAGCTACAGTTAGTCTAATCTATAGTGTGTAGGGGCTAATAGTTATAACTATAGTTGTAGTAGCTCAGACTAGAGTAGCTCGTCTTCATCACAGCTTCATCATATCTATGCTGCTATAGGCCTACGCTGCAGGGAGACGCCAACACGATCTGCTGAGAGGTGTCTCCACTGCTCCTCCCCTTTCCTTCCCTTTCCTCCTCCCTTCCTCCTCCTCCAGCTCATTCCATAGTTAATTAGCAGCAGCTCGTTACTGTAACTGTGCTCTATTTTCTTTCCTGTAGTTTGTTGTGCTGTTTTTCCTCCTTTTTTCTCTTTTCTTTCTGTATGATTTCAGGTCAGAGTTTCCTGAGTTTCCTGCTGACCTGCAGTTCCCTCCTCTGTCCATCCCAGCGTTTACCTCCACCTGTGTCTGTAGGTGTGTTCAGGTTGCCGTGGTGACCGGTGATCTAGTCCTCTGACCAATCATTGGGGGAGTTTCAACTTCTCCAGAGAAGAGGCAACAGTGAAGGTCAGTGGTGAGAGTCCAGTCCCCTGTGGTTCTCCTGAGCTGCTGAGCACCTGTTCAGACCCCCCACCGTTCAGCGTCTCCAGCTGTGGTCTGTTAGTCAGGTAGTCAGTGATCCAGGTGATGGTGGAGACATCCAGCTGTGGTCTGTCAGTCAGGTAGTCAGTGATCCAGGTGATGGTGGAGATCATCCAGCTGTGTCTTCTGGAGGGTCTTACATGCTAAAGCAGGTTGAATCATGTTAAAAGCGCTGCAGAAGTTAAAGAGAACATGATCTTCACAGCTGCCTGCTTTGTCCAGATGACTGGAACTCCTTCGTTTCCAGAGGCGTCGCTGGAATCGGTGACTTCAAGGTGTCCGAGCTCCGTTGGTCCTAAAACACTCCAGTACTCTCCAGAACTGGGCTTTGAGTGAAGCGTTAAACCTTGAATGTCTATTTATTTTATTCATTTATTTAAAGGACAATGTGCAGGTACATTAAAAAAGATGGCTGCACCAGAGTTAGCCACAAGCTAACTTCCATCTGTAGTCCTTGACAAACAAAAATAGTACACATTAGGGTTTACGATAATGACAGTTTTCAAATGCAAATACAAGAAACAGACTATTGTACAATGTCATGAAACCGCAATAAAAAGTTAACATTTAAAGCACTCAGGGCCTGATTTACTAAGATCCTGAATAAAGAGTACTAAATTGCGTGTGCACTGAAAAAGTTTGCGCGTGCTGTTGTTGTGTGTTTTGCGGGTGATCAACTAAGAATGCTCGCGCAATTGATAACGGGTGCAAACCGCAGTATTTAAATGAGGTGTTGCGTGTCTTACGGTTTGCGCCATGGAGAGTCTGGATGGAAAGCAGGATAGACGCAAGCGCAAAATGAAATTTGACGAGTTGGAGTTAGAGATATTAGTGGAAGAGGCAAATAAACACATTCATGAACTACAGCAAAGAAATTTAAACATTACCAAAAGAAACGCAATATGGGAGAAAATCTGCGATAGAATAAATGCAGTTGGTAAGACAAAAAGAACGGCAGATGAGGTTAAAAGAAGGTGGCAAGATATAAGGCGAAAGAACTAAAGAAAAAGTGGCCTTTAATAAAACTTCGGCAAACAAGACAGACAGGTGGAGGGCCTGCGGAGGAGATGCCTCTAACCAGCAGGTGCAGCTCACCTTCTGGAGGAGCAGATAACTGGGATACTGGGGTCTGACACGCTAGAGCCAACTGCAGAACAAGGTAGGTGCACAATAAGAAACACTTTTTTCTCCATGAAAACACGTGATTTATTTATTATCACAAATAAAAAAATGAATGTGCCTCCTGTGGCAACCTTTTGCTGAATAATACTCGATTTAACATTCAAATAAAATATTTCTCCTTTTGCATGTGCTTGTGACCGGCTCCAAATCAGCCCTTAAGTTTCAACTATCTGGTTTTCATTCATTCCAAACAAATTTACACGAGTCCAAAGACTCTCTCTCTGCGTATTCTTTGATTTTGGCGATGTCGCCTCCTTGCCACAATAACAGCAGCCATCGGTGCGTAATGCTGGGCAGATTAGCACCTTCCTTTCGAACGTATTAAATACAGACGCAATCACAATCCCCGCAATTACTTTCAGGGTTGGTAAATCTCATTGCGTGTGGTAAATGAACCTATTTGCATTTTCCCCTCCCAGTATTTAGTGCTTTCTGGCGGGTACGCCCCATATTGATTATTCATCAGAGCAAAAGTACTAAATGAACAGCGTGTGCTATTTTGCTCATTTGAGAGGCGCAGTCCTCTTTGCACGCTGTTAGTAGATCAGCTTGCACATTGGTTTGCGGGTGGTGTCAAGTTTGCACACGTTTTTACGCACGCAAACCTTTAGTAAATCAGGCCCTTAGTGCCAGTAAAAATGTTCCACACCTTCAAACTGGCAGCAGTGGTGACAGATGTAGATGATCAACTCAACCCCTTCAGTCCCACGGAGGCATCGGGGGGGCTCTTAGACTTCACACATGGATTCTGGATTTTGGTTTTGATTTTGTTTCAGACAGAAGGACCAAGTCTAATCGGTGTGTTTAAATAATTGTAACACCTGGTGAGGATCACATGTCCTGATACACCTGAAAGAGCTGCGTTCCTTGTTTTCCTCGAGCCAGTCGAGGGCGTTTCAGGAACGTATGCGTGCGTGCACGGAGGAGGATTTACGGGCAACTTAACAGTATTCTCAGCTCTCTAGATAAATACACACCCCCACATGCAGCCATACACTTGAAGAGACTGTATTGATTATGATGAGTCCTTCATCCTTTCAGGTTATTAAATTATTGATCAGAGACAGAGACTTTTAATGGAATCCAAATGTCACGGAGGGTCTATGTGTGTAAATGTATGTGTGTGTGTGTGTGTGTGTGTGAGAAAGACTAGCTAGCATGTAATGACAGAGACAAGCGTTAATGATCAGCCACCTTGTTGTTCAGTCCTGTTACCAGTGGCGGCTGGTGAAAAAAAAATCTTGGTGGGGCTGGTGTGCCAACATTTTTCCCTGCCTAATCTAGCATAAGCATTAAAATGAACAGTCGGAAAATGACAACAGCTCCACAATAATAATTTAATTTCAGTTTCCAGTTTCAAATAAGAAGTAACAATTTACAGCTATATTAGACTTTATGCTATCAAATACTATACAATCAACCGGTAAATTGTCCCTCCGGAAGGATGCTGTGCAGCCTCTCCAATAAGACACCAGCTGTTGAATCCGTACAGCTGTTGGGTAGCTTGATGGATCAATAGAACCGCTCCTGTATATTGTTGCGTCCATCAATGTACATCAGTACCAGGACTAGCTGACATCAGTACCAGGACTAGCTGACATCAGTACCAGGACTAGCTGACATCAGTACCAGACAGCTGACATCAGACCAGGACAGTAGGACTAGCTGACATCAGTACCAGGACTAGCTGACATCAGTACCAGGACTAGCTGACATCAGTACCAGGACTAGCTGACATCAGTACCAGGACTAGCTGACATCATGTCCCCACATTGCTTATTCAAAAACACCACAAAATTTAACACAATTGATTATCTTGGACACAATATTACGGTTTTTATCCACCTCTTCATTGTGCCTTCTTTCAGTAATGTGGTGCCCATCATCTGGCTGCGTTGCTATGCTAATCTCTCCGAGCACAACTAGCTTTACGCAGTTTTCCATGTGAACTTTGGATCTCTCATGTTTCTTGAACCGTTCAGAGGTGCTTTAAGTCAGTTAGTCCAGTCTTTGTCCAAGTCCACATCTGTCACTTCTGAAGAGGATACAGGGGAAACAGAAAAGTTCATTAGCTGCTCCACAACCTGCCAGCCACGTCTCAGGGTTTAACCAACTCTGACAAAAACTCAGTTTGTATGATTTACCTTTCTCCTTCGTTTACTGGAAAATGTTAATTTCAGGCTTGTCGGGTCCCAGCTCCTTAACGAGAAGTTTTTTCTCCGTCGTCCGTCTCACAAAAGGGAACATTAATAATGATTTCACAGAATTAGGTGAAGCTGCTCTTGAACTCCAGTTGTCGCCATCTCTCTTCCTCGTCGCCGTATTTTTTTTTCTCCCGACGTAGGACAGAGTCTGGGAGTCGCTCTACGAAATAAAACTACCGCTGGCCCTTCACCTAGCTCTAGCTCATAAACCTTCACGCATTTTACGTAGCTTTTGGGGCGACATTTCCAGCGCCCCATCGGCATTAAATTTGGTGACGTTGATAGGCCAATTATCAATCATTTTTACCTAGCAACCATAACCGGATTGGCTATTTAGCTGCAGGTCAGGGGCGCTTTGCCGAGCGCCCCGTGAGAGAACGACGCACTGTAGGTCGGTGGAAATTCATTGTTTAATGAGTGTCAGTTGGTGGAAATGTTGTTTAAATTATTTAAATCGCATGTAGGCACACACATACTATTAATTAATCTGATGCTGATCAAAAAAATAAATAAAAATAAAATAGAATAAATATTTTTCCCCTCCACAGCTGGTGGGGCGGCGCCCCAGCGCCCCCTATGGGCCAGCCGCCTCTGCCTGTTACCCCCCCCCTCTGTGCGGGTCACATGTTAAGGCGCTGGATGTGACCAGGCTGTGAAAGAAGACGAGGCGCCGCCGTGTTCACAGCTCTGGACGGACCAACAACCACGAAGACAGACGCTATTGTCCCTTCGTCCCATCTCTTGCTGAGCCTCTCTTCTGGTTCTGCTCGTTGTCCTGCTGGTTTTCCTATTGAGTCTCTCGCTATCACGACTACAATCAGCTATGAACTATCAAAACTACTCCGCCAGTCCAGGCACAGAGAATAAATCAGGACTGTACAAACTTTCCTCCTGAAAATGAAACGATCTGCACAGCAACGATGCAGAATCTCCTAATCTGAAGACCGCCTACATGGCAGGAGGAAGATCATTTATTCACAGCAGGCCTTCGTAGTATTTACCTTAATTTTCCTCAGGCGCCCAACCAAGGTAGTTCAGGTGTGGAGAAGGAAAGGAGCCTCAAGTTATTCATAGACCAGGCAAGAGGCGAAACGGCTACACTCTGCTTAATTTACCAGCTGGATGGCCTTGCTTTCCTTTGAGGGGGAGAAACTAAATCAAATGTGCAATGAAGAACTCCAAACCTTGCATTTTATATACTGTGTTCTTTATAGTAATTGTACATTCAAATTTGAGCTTGAGCCTTTAAGTCTAGTTATCATAGGACAGCTATACTATGATGCAATGATTGTAAGACAAAAAGCACCGGTGAATGATGGGTAATTTTATTGCAGAGATACGACACTGAATGCAACCAGATCATTTTACATCCAGTCAAGTCAAAATATGAGTCCAGAGTATTTTTTTCTCAGAGATGCAACAGACAGAAAACAGCTGCTATATCTTCACATTTAAAGACTGGAGCGTCTGTTTTAAACTGTTACTTATAATTTACATGTCATTAGTTTCAGCGCTGCTATCGAGTATAACCCATTTATTATGCTGCAATCGCTCCAGGGTTGGCTATATTTAAGTTAATGGCCTTACATGAACAAAATACAAACCGCTTCCACAAAAGCTCTGAAGTGTTTTACTAATGTAAAAGAAATAAAAAAAAAATACCCTTATTTAACAGCCACAAAAATAAATACGAGGAAGTGTTTTACTGATGACTTGATCACGTCATTTCAGCCTTCATTTAAACTCTACTTTTGTAATGTTAAAAATTCATTCTGAAGCCTAAACTTGCTAAAACGGCTGCGTCATGCTGTCATGGCTTCTAGCCTCAAATCTTACCGATCTGAGGCCGACGGTTGTTACGGTTCTGGTTCTGGTTCTGGTTCTGGCTCCGTCCGGTAGCTGAGTTTTGACGTCCAGACAGATCTCAAGGTTTCTCTGTTTTCCACTTGTCGTTTAGATAAACTGTCCGTTCTTTCTGTCTTTGTCATTCTGAACGATCCACCGTTCTGTAACGACCTCGCTCTGAATCTGAAACTTAGAGGTTAAACTCGTTTTGCAGCTCCGTCGTTTGTCAGCGTCTTGTTTAACAACCGAATTGACCGCTTTACCAGCGCACAATAATAATAATAATTCTTACGAGTGAGAATATATCCAAATTCTCTTCTTCTTTTTGCAACTTTGTTGTAAAAAATGTATTTTTTCATAAAAAGTTTCACAAATTTGTGACCTTTGAATTAAGATATAACTTGAAAATGTTTATAGATGCAACTTTATATCTTATAATCTTTACATTTTGCCATGAAAATCAAACATTTTTTACTTTTTAACTCTATATTGAGACTTTTGTTACAAAGTTTCCTTTTATCAAAATTGCAGTCTTTTGGTATAAAATTTCAACGGCCAAACTTTTTTGTTAAATCACAAATGTTGTCACAACTTTGTGGTAAAAGGTTAGTTTTTGTCATAAAATCTAAAATTTTTACAAAATTATGACTTTTTCACATCAAATCTCAAAATTTACAAAACAAATTTTTTGACCAAAAAAATTCTACATTTTTTTTAATTGCCACTATTTCACATTTTTGTTGTAAATATCAAAAAAATTGTTTAAAAAAATCAGCTTTTTGAATTAATATGGACACTTAACTTCCAAATTGTTTTTAATCTCCCCTTTTTCTTTAAATATAAATTTCCAACTTTGTCGTCAAAAACTGTGAATTTCACGACTTTTTGACATAAAATCTGTGATTTGTCATAAAAATTACAAGTTTTATGAAATCGTGAATTAATGTCAAAAATTTTCAACTTTTTTGTTTCAATTTTTTTTGTTTTAACTTTTTGACGTCGGCCCGCTGCTACGCTGAAACAGCTCCTCAGGTGGCTCCGCAGAAACGACACCCGTCCAGCCAGAGAGCGAAGGGGGAGGAGCCTGAGCGTCCAAATTCTCATTTAACAATGGCGTCCCCGGGTTTTTAGTTTGTTTTCTGTGTTTTGTCTGCTGGTCATTCGCTGCGATCCTGGATCGGGGGAGACTTAGCTCCTCTTGGTTCATAAGTTCATTAGCCTTGGAAACCCGGCCTCGTGAAGGGGTGATCGGTGGCGGCTGCTCGGTGGCGGCTGCTCGGTGGCGGCTGCTCGGTGGCGACTGCTCGGTGGCGACTGCTCCGGTGGGCTGCTCGTGGCGACTGCGGTGGTGGCGGCTGCTGGCGGCTGCTGGTCGGTGGCGGGCTGCTCGGTGGTGGCGACTGGCTGCTCGGTGGCTCGGTGGCGACGGTGGCGACTCGGTGGCTGGCTGGGCGGTGGCGGGGAGGCTGGCTCGGTGGCGACTGCTCGGTGGCGACTGATGGCGGGTGGCGGCGACTGCTCGGTGGCGGACTGGCGGTGGCGGACTGTCGGTGGCGGCTGCTCGGCGGGCGGTGGCTCGGTGGCGGTGGCGGCTGGCGGTGGCTCGGTGGCGACTGGTCGGTGGCGACTGCTCGGTGGCGGCGGCAATGGCGGCTCGGTGGTGTGGCGGATGCTCGGTGGCGGGTCGGGCGGCTGGTGGGCGACGGTGGCGACTGCTCTGGTCGGTGGCGACTGGCTCGGTGGCGGCTGCTCGGTGGCGGACTGCTCGGTGGGACTGCGACGGTGGCGACTGGGCTGGCGGTGGCGGCTGGCTCGGTGGCGACTGCTCGGTGACAACTGCTCGGTGGCGACTGGGTCGGTGGCGGACTGGTCGGTGGCGGCTGGTCGGTGGCGACTGCTCGTGGCGACTGTGGCGACTGGTGGCGACTGGCGACTGGCTCGGTGGCGGGGCTGGCTCGGTGGCGGCTGCTCGGTGGCGGCTGGTGGGGGCGGCTGCTCGGGGGGGCGGGCTGCTGGGGGACTGCGGGTGGTGGCGGCTGCTCGGTGGCGACTTGCTCGATCGGTGGCGACTGGGCTCGGTGGCGGCTGCTCGGTGCGGATGCTCGCGGGGCTGGTCGTGGCGGCTGGTCGGTGGGCGACTGCTCGGTGGAGGCTGGTCGATGGCGGCTGTGGCGGCTGCTCGGTGGCGGCGGTGGCGGGTGGCGGCTGCTCGGTGCGACTGGTCGGACTCGGGCTGCTCGGTGGCGACTGCTGGGTCGGTGGCGACTGGCTCGGTGGCGACTGGCGGGACTGGCGGCTGGGGGACGGTGGCGACTGCTCTGGCTCGGTGGCGACTGGTCGGTGGGCGGCGACTGCTCGGTGGCGACTGCTCGGTGGCGACTGGTCGGGGCGACTGCGTGGTGGCGACTGGTGGGGGCGACTGCTCGGTGGCGACGTGCTCGGTGGCGACTGGTGGCGACTGCTCGGTGGCGGTGGCGACTGCTCGGTGGCGACTGCTCTGGTGGGGGCTGGGGTGGTGGGAGTGGGGCGGCTGCGGTGACTGCGAGCGTGCTCGGCGGACTGGACGGTGGCGACTGCTCGGTGGCTCGGTGGCGACTGCTCGGTGGCGACTGCTCGGTGGCGCTCGGTGGCGACTGGTCGACTGGGTCGGTGGCGGCTGGTCGGTGGCGACTGCTCGGTGGCTGCTCGGTGGCGGTGGCGTGGCGACTGCTCGGTGGCTCGCGACTGGTCGGTGGCGGCTGCTCGGTGGGGACTGCTCGGTGCTGGTCGGTGGGCTGCTCGGTGCGCTGCTCGGTGCTCGGTGGACGACTGGCGGTGGCGACTGCTCGGTGGCGGCTGCTCGGTGGCGACTGGGTGGACTGGGTGGCGGCGGCGACTGCTCGGTGGCGGCTGCTCGGTGGCGACTGCTCTGCTCGGTGGCGGTGCTGCTCGGTGCGACTGGCGGGTGGGAGGCTGGTCGATGGCGGCTGGTCGGTGGGGACTGGTCGATGGCGGCTGCTCGGTGGCGGCTGCTCGGTGGCGACTAGCAGAATTCAGGCGGAACCACTGTGCTCTGGTGAGTGTGATTTTTTGTCTTTTTCATTCGCTGGTCTGCGACGGAGCGTCGTGGAGTTTTTGTGTTGTTGACTTGTCTGCTTTTACCTGTGTTGACGCTGCTACACCTTTGTTATTAGCGATGCTACGCCTGCTGTCAGAACGTCTAGCTGGGTAACAGACAAGCTAAAGACACTTTTGGACCAAAGTAGTCATAGAGGCGGTGAAAGGCTGAGCAGCTGCTTGACAAACATTATCAACAGCTACACAGCAAACCTGCTGCCGTCCTGCTGATACTCTGAGCTCATTCAGAACCAGTCAGAAACAACAGAGGAGCTGCAGAATAAAGAGATGATCTCATGTACATCTTTACAATGTTAATTCTGTGGTTCTGAGCCCAGGTCCGACCGGTACAGAAGGGTTTCACTAGCAGAGCACTAACTCTTCTGGAGGATATCACAGTGGACAACAGAGCGACTCAGACGGTTCATGGTCTGGTATCCTCAGTGTCAGAATCCAGGGTTCGGACCAGGAACAGGAACAGAACCAAGCGGGAAAAGCTTCAGTGTTTTTGAAACAGGTCACAGGTTTAAATGGGAAAGTTACTGAAAATATGAATATTAACAAAGGTGCAGTCAAAGCACAATCAATAACTTGAAATATCTTGAGGGTCTGCAACAAAATAAGTTAAATTTTAAAACCCTTTTTACATTTACAACCCGAATTCCCAATCAGTTGGAATGCTGTGAAGGGAAAAATATATTTTTGTGTCCTGAAATGCCCTAAATTCAACTCTTTATATATCAATCATGCTATTATCAATTATGATCATGTGTTATCAATTATATTACTGCTGATTAGGGATGGCCGATAATATCGGCCCACCGATATTATCGGCCCGATATTGGCATAAAAATGTAATATCTGTAAATATCGGTATCTGGGTTTTTTATGATTTGTTTTTTTTTTTGTGTGTGTTAATTCCACAACAGGAGATATGGGATGTTACCTAAAATTTTTTTTGAGGAAAAATAGCCCGCATATATCGATATCGGTAGATATCGGTATTGGAAATTAGGAGTTGGACAATATCGGCATATCGGATATTGGCAAAAAAGCCAATATCGGACATCCCTACTGCTGATTATTATCAACTACTGCTGATTATGCACCTTTTTTGGATCAGGAGGTTCTCGGGCCAGAGGTGGAAACTCTGTGTCCTGAGAATGTCCTGATTCAACTCTTTCGTATCAATTCTGCACCTGCTTATGTTTATCAACAAATGTAACTAGAGAGAGAGATGCACCCCCTATGTGGCTCGTTCACACGGGACTGAGCTCCATTAGTGTGTTAGCTCGTGGGGAGTAGATGGGCCCGTCCCTCCTTCCGAGCTCGGATGTTGTTAAAAGACTATAAAGACGGTGACCCCGGAAGTTTGAGTAGAGTCAGCTGCGGGTTTGTGCACGACGCCCAGCCGGGTTTTTTTGGCCACTCTACCGGACTGTCCGGCTCTCCAGTCCTTTTGTGTCGAGGTAAGAGATTATAAGGCCTAGCCCTGATGAACTGTCAGTGATCTGTTTCGCTCTATATTTTGTGGGGAATAAACTTGACACATTTATTCTAGCAAAAGAGCAATTGTGTGTTTTCTATGTGCAATGCTTGCTATCTGTGGGGAATATATATAAACATATATTATTCTAGCAAAAAGAGAGTGTCTGTGTGTTTCATTTTGTACAGCCAACCACTCCGAACCTGATAGATTTTCTCACAAAACACTATGTAAAACACAAATAAAAACAGAATCAATTGATTTTTACAGTGGACAGCAGTGGTTCTGGTTTGGTTCTGGTGTGGACAGCAGTGGTTCTGGTGTGGACAGCAGTGGTTCTGGTTTGGTTCTGGTGTGGACAGCAGTGGTTCTGGTGTGGACAGCAGTGGTTCTAGTTTGGTTCTGGTGCGGACAGCAGTGGTTCTAGTGTGGACAGCAGTGGTTCTGGTGTGGACAGCAGTGGTTCTGGTGTGGACAGCAGTGGTTCTGGTTTGGTTCTGGTGTGGACAGCAGTGGTTCTGGTGTGGACAGCAGTGGTTCTGGTTTGGTTCTGGTGTGGACAGCAGTGGTTCTGGTGTGGACAGCAGTGGTTCTAGTTTGGTTCTGGTGTGGACAGCAGTGGTTCTGGTGCGGATAGCAGTGGTTCTGGTGCAGATGTCACACAGGGTGAGGTTCTTTAAAAATACCGACAGGATTTGAGTTCCACTGTCAAAATGATGTAAGACCTCAAGAATAAAGTCCCAATAGTTAATTTTTCCCCAGAGCTAGCTCTGTTACAAAATTGTTAAAAAGACATGAATTTCTACAAAAGTTAAAATTATTCTAAAAATAATGTAAAATCACAACAGTTCCTTAGGAAGAGTAAGTCCCAGGAGGGTTGAGTTGAATCCATAAAACCTCAGCAGCAACAGCACAGCTGTGTCCTCAGCAGGTGTAGTTCTGGGAACCACAAACGGGTCCAGGTACTACGGAGTACTACAAAGTTGTAGTACAGCCAAGAAAGTTCCTTTACTTAGCTGGGGGAAGGGCGTTGTAGCAAGTCTCTTAGCCTCCGTAGCACCTCCGGCCCGTCCAAGGTTCTGTCCAAGGTTCCGTCCCAGGCTCCGTCCAAGGCTCCGTCCAAGGTTCTGTCCAAGGTTCCGTCCAAGACTCCGTCCAAGGCTCTGTCCAAGGCTCCGTCCAAGGCTCCGTCCAAGGCTCCGTCCAAAGCTCCGTCCAAGGCTCCGTCCAAGGTTCCGTCTAAGGCTCCGTCCAAGGTTCCGTCCAAGGCTCCGTCCAAGGCTCTGTCCAAGGCTCCGTCCAAGGCTCAGTCCAAGACTACGTCCAAGGCTCCGTCCAAGGCTCCGTCCAATGCTCCGTCCAAGGTTCCGTCCAAGGTTCTGTCCAAGGTTCTGTCGAAGGCTCCGTCCAAGGCTCCGTCCAAGGCTCTGTCCAAGGCTCCGTCCAAGGTTCCGTCTAAGGCTCCGTCCAAGGTTCCGTTCAAGGCTCTGTCCAAGGCTCCGTCCAAGGTTCTGTCCAAGGCTCTGTCCAAGGCTCTGTCCAAGGCTCCGTCCAAGGCTCCGTCCAAAGCTCCGTCCAAGGTTCTGTCCAAGGCTCTGTCCAAGGCTCTGTCCAAGGCTCCGTCCAAGGCTCTGTCCAAGGCTCCGTCCAAGGCTCCGTCCAAGGCTCTGTCCAAGGCTCCGTCCAAGGCTCTGTCCAAGGCTCTGTCCAAGGCTCCGTCCAAGGCTCCGTCCAAGGCTCCGTCCAAGGCTCTGTCCAAGGCTCCGTCCAAGGTTCTGTCCAAGGCTCCATCCAAGGCTCCGTCCAAGGCTCCGTCCAAGGCTCTGTCCAAGGTTCTGTCCAAGGCTCTGTCCAAGGCTCCTTCCAAGGTTCTGTCCAAGGCTCCGTCCAAGGTTCTGTCCAAGGCTCCGTCCAAGGCTCCGTCCAAGGCTCCAAGGCTCTGTCCAAGGCTCTGTCCAAGGCTCTGTCCAAGGCTCCGTCCAAGGCTCCGTCCAAGGCTCCGTCCAAGGCTCTGTCCAAGGCTCCGTCCAAGGCTCCGTCCAAGGCTCCGTCCAAGGCTCCGTCCAAGGCTCTGTCCAAGGTTCTGTCCAAGGCTCTGTCCAAGGCTCCTTCCAAGGTTCCGTCCAAGGCTCCGTCCAAGGCTCCGTCCAAGGCTCTGTCCAAGGTTCTGTCCAAGGCTCCGTCCAAGGCTCTGTCCAAGGCTCCGTCCAAGGCTCTGTCCAAGGCTCCGTCCAAGGCTCCGTCCAAGGTTCTGTCCAAAGTTCTGTCCAAGGTTCTGTCGAAAGCTCCGTCCAAGGCTCCGTCCAAGGCTCCGTCCAAGGCTCTGTCCAAGGCTCCGTCCAAGGCTCAGTCCAAGACTCTGTCCAAGGCTCCGTCCAAGGCTCCATCCAATGCTCCGTCCAAGGTTCCGTCCAAGGTTCTGTCCAAGGTTCTGTCGAAGGCTCCGTCCAAGGCTCCGTCCAAGGCTCTGTCCAAGGCTCCGTCCAAGGTTCCGTCTAAGGCTCCGTCCAAGGTTCCGTTCAAGGCTCTGTCCAAGGCTCCGTCCAAGGTTCTGTCCAAGGCTCTGTCCAAGGCTCTGTCCAAGGCTCCGTCCAAGGCTCCGTCCAAAGCTCCGTCCAAGGTTCTGTCCAAGGCTCTGTCCAAGGCTCTGTCCAAGGCTCCGTCCAAGGCTCTGTCCAAGGCTCCGTCCAAGGCTCCGTCCAAGGCTCTGTTCAAGGCTCCGTCCAAGGCTCTGTCCAAGGCTCTGTCCAAGGCTCCGTCCAAGGCTCCGTCCAAGGCTCCGTCCAAGGCTCCGTCCAAGGTTCTGTCCAAGGTTCTGTCCAAGGTTCTGTCCAAGGCTCCGTTCAAGGCTCCGTCCAAGGTTCCGTCCAATGCTCTGTCCAATGCGCCGTCCAAGGCGCCGTCCAAGGCTCTGTCCAAGGCTCCATCCAAGGCTCCGTCCAAGGTTCCGTCCAATGCTCCGTCCAATGCTCCGTCCAAGGCGCCGTCCAAGGCTCCGTTCAAGGCTCCGTCCAAGGCTCCGTCCAAGGCTCCGTCCAAGGTTCCGTCCAAGGTTCTGTCCAAGGCTCCGTCCAAGGCTCCATCCAAGGCTCTGTCCAAGGTTCTGTCTAAGGCTCCGTCCAAGGTTCCGTCCAAGGCTCCGTCCAAGGCTCTGTCCAAGGCTCCGTCCAAGGTTCCGTCCAAGGCTCTGTCCAAGGCTCTGTCCAAGGCTCCGTCCAAGCTCCAAGGTCCAAGGCTCTGTCCGTCCAAGGTTCCGTCCAAGGCTCTGTCCAAGGCTCCGTCCAAGGTTCCGTCCAAGGCTCCGTCCAAGGTTCCGTCCAAGGCTTCGTCCAAGGCTCTGTCCAAGGCTCCGTCCAAGGTTCTGTCCAAGGTTCCATCTAAGGCTCCGTCCAAGGTTCCGTCCAAGGCTCCGTCCAAGGCTCCGTCCAAGGCTCTGTCCAAGGTTCCGTCTAAGGCTCCGTCCAAGGTTCCGTCCAAGGCTTCGTCCAAGGCTCTGTCCAAGGCTCCGTCCAAGGTTCCGTCCAAAGTTCTGTCCAAGGCTCCGTCCAAGGCTCCGTCCAAGGCTCTGTCCAAGGTTCTGTCTAAGGCTCCGTCCAAGGTTCCGTCCAAGGCTCCGTCCAAGGCTCCGTCCAAGGTCCGTCCAAGGGCTTCTGTCCAAGGCTCTGTCCAAGGCTCGTCCAAGGTTCGTCCAAGGCTCCGTCCAAGGCTTCGTCCAAGGCTCCGTCCAAGGCTCCGTCCAAGGTTCCGTCCAAGGCTCCGTCCAAGGTCCAAGGTCCGTCCAAGGCTCCAAGGTCCAAGGTTCCGTCCAAGGCTCGTCAAGGTCCGTAAGGCTCCGTCCAAGGCTCCGTCCAAGGCTCTCGTCCAAGGCTCCGTCCAAGGCTCCAAGGTCGTCAAGGCTCCGTCCGTCCAAGGTTCCGTCCAAGGCTCCGTCCAAGGCTCCGTCCAAGGCTCCGTCCAAGGCTCTGTCCAAGGCTCCGTCCAAGGTTCCGTCCAAGGCTCGTCCAAGGCTCCGTCCAAGGCTCTGTCCAAGGTTCCGTCTAAGGCTCCGTCCAAGGTCCGTCCAAAGGCTTCGTCCAAGGCTCTGTCCAAGGCTCCGTCCAAGGTTCCGTCAAAGTTCTGTCCAAGGCTCCGTCCAAGGCTCCGTCCAAGGCTCTGTCCAAGGTTTCCTGTCCAAGGCTCCGTCCAAGGTTCCGTCCAAGGCTCCGTCCAAGGCTCCGTCCAAGGTTCCGTCCAAGGCTTCGTCTAAGGCTCCGTCCAAGGCTCCGTCCAAGGTTCCGTCCAAGGCTCCGTCCAAGGCTTCGTCTAAGGCTCCGTCCAAGGCTCCGTCCAAGGTTCCGTCCAAGGCTCCGTCCAAGGCTCCGTCCAAGGCTCCGTCCAAGGCTCCGTCCAAGGCTCCGTCCAAGGTTCCGTCCAAGGCTCCGTCCAAGGTTCCGTCCAAGGCTCCGTCCAAGGCTCTGTCCAAGGTTCTGTCTAAGGCTCCGTCCAAGGTTCCGTCCAAGGTTCCGTCCAAGGCTCCGTCCAAGGCTCTGTCCAAGTTCGTCTTAAGGCTCCTCCAAGGCTCCGTCCAAGGCTCGTCCAAGCTCCGTCCAAGGTTCCGTCCAAGGCTTCGTCTAAGGCTCCGTCCAAGGCTCCGTCCAAGGTTCCGTCCAAGGCTCCGTCCAAGGCTCCTTCCAAGGCTCCGTCCAAAGCTCTGTCCAAGGTTCTGTCCAAGGCTCCGTCCAGATCACTTTAGCTCCAACACACCTTTCCTTCCCCACCTGTCCTCCATCAGGCTCAACGGGCCTCTTATCCCTGAGCTGAGGGGGCGTGGCCAGTCAACACTGCTGTTCCACATCCTGATTATATAATTACAGTCCACAACCAAAATATGATATAATGCCATTGTTGAGGGCACAAGCCAAACAAAAACACAGCGAGTCAATCAATCATTAAGCAATTAAAGATGAAATAAAATCAGGATATTAGTCAGACTGACATGGACAGCAGTGGTTCTGGTTTGGTTCTGGTGTGGACAGCAGTGGTTCTGGTTTGGTTCTGGTGTGGACAGCAGTGGTTCTGGTGTGGACAGCAGTGGTTCTGGTGTGGACAGCAGTGGTTCTGGTTTGGTTCTGGTTTGGTTCTGGTGTGGACAGCAGTGGTTCTGGTGTGGACAGCAGTGGTTCTGGTGTGGACAGCAGTGGTTCTGGTTTGGTTCTGGTTTGGTTCTGGTGTGGACAGCAGTGGTTCTGGTGTGGACAGCCGTGGTGTGTGGTTTTGGACAGCAGTGGTTCTGGTGTGGACAGCAGTGGTTATGGTGTGGACAGCAGTGGTTCTGGTTTGGTTCTGGTGTGGACAGCAGTGGTTCTGGTGTGGACAGTAGTGGTTCTGGTTTGGTTCTGGTGTGGACAGCAGTGGTTCTGGTGTGGAAAGCAGGGTTCTGGTTTGGTCTGGTGGACAGCAGTGGTTCTGGTGTGGACAGCAGTGGTTCGGTTTGGTCTGGTGTGGACAGCAGTTCTGGTGTGGAAGCAGTGGTTCTGGTGGGGGACAGCAGTGGTTCTGGTTTGGTTCTGGTGTGGCAGCAGTGGTTCTGGTGTTGGACGCAGTGGTTGTGTGGACAAGCAGTGGTTGGTTGGTTCTGGTGTGGACAGCAGTGGTTCTGGTGTGGACAGCAGTTGTTCTGGTTTGGTTCTGGTGTGGACAGCAGTGGTTCTGGTGTGGACAGCAGTGGTTCTGGTTTGGACAGCAGTGGTTCTGGTTTGGTTCTGGTGTGGAAAGCAGTGGTTCTGGTGTGGACAGCAGTGGTTCTGGTGTGGACAGCAGTGGTTCTGGTTTGGTTCTGGTGTGGACAGCAGTGGTTCTGGTGTGGACAGCAGTGGTTCTGGTTTGGTTCTGGTGTGGACAGCAGTGGTTCTGGTGTGGACAGCAGTGGTTCTGGTTTGGTTCTGGTGTGGACAGCAGTGGTTCTGGTTTGGTTCTGGTGTGGACAGCAGTGGTCCACTCCTCTGCTCTATTTCACCTCTCTCTCTCTGCTCTTCCAGTTTCAGATGGAAGATGGTTCCAGTAAATAAAGCGCCTCCGTCTATTTTCTGGATGTATTTCATTTCCCGCCTCTGTGGGAGTCTGATCACATCCAGGCGACGTGTTAAAGCAGGTGGAGATGAACCTGCAGGCCTGATGTTTTGCAGCATCGTCAGATTCAGGGCGGGGGGGGGGTGGGGGTGGGTGTGGGGGGGGGGGGGCAGTGTGGAAGACAGAGAGGCTCTTAGGTGAATTGTTTTGTTGGATTAATGCTGAGGGTAAATAAAGAGGAATCGGAGGTGTCTATGCTCTGATGAGCTCCATCACTCCAGAGACTTAATGAAATCAGCAGCTCTTCATATTTCACCCGACCACACAATCTGATTAAGACCAAACACAGACACATGGACCTCCACGCACCAGAACCAGGACCAGTACCAGAACCAGAACCAGAACCAGGACCAGAACCAGAACCAGTACCAGGACCAGAACCAGGACCTCCACGCACCTGTACATCAGAACTGTAGACGTACGGCCTGCAGTCATCGACAGAACTGGTTCTGGTCCTGGTACTGGTCCTGGTTCTGGTACTGGTCCTGGTTCTGGTCCTGGTACTGGTCCTGGTTCTGGTTCTGGTTCTGGTTCTCGTCCTGGTTCTGGTTCTGGTCCTGGTCCTGGTTCTGGTCCTGGTTCCCCATCCCGGGTAATAATTACCACTAAAATGATCTGTCTTTCATCAAACTGGTGTCTCCTCCAGTAATTTAAGTCCCATCCTGAGAAGCCTCTGTTTTAACCGGAATGTTCTCCTCTTTCTGTGGGAACTTCTTAATTTTTCCTCCAGTTGAGCGTCAGCTCAGTGTGAAACTCTGTTAAAACAGCTTTTGTGTTATTTATGGGAAGGTTTTCTAACCAGTGACTTCATGATCTGGCTGCTGGTTCTGTTCCACATGAAGACCTGGTTCCAACAACAGTCGGCCCGGAGACAACTGATCAAGCTTTAATTTATGCCTGTTCTTTTCTGGAAAGTTCTGCATCAACTCAGGCCTCGGGCCAGGACCTGTGGAAGACCGTCAGGACCTGTGGAAGACCGTCAGGACCTGTGGAAGACCGTCAGGACTTGTGGAGGACCTCCAGGACCTGTGGAAGACCGTCAGGACCTGTGGAAGACTGTCAGGACCTGTGGAAGACCGCCAGGACCTGTGGAAGACTGTCAGGACCTGTGGAGGACCATCAGGACCTGTGGTGGACAGCCAGGACCTGTGAAGGACCGTCATGACCTGTGGAAGACCGCCATGACCTGTGGAAGACCGCCAGGACCTGTGGAAGACCTCCGTGACCTGTGGAAGACCGCCATGACCCGTGGAAGACCGTCAGGACCTGTGGTGGACGGCCAGGACCTGTGAAGGACCGTCATGACCTGTGGAAGATCGCCATGACCTGTGGAAGACCGCCATGACCTGTGGAGGACCATCAGGACCTGTGGAGGACCGCCAGGACCTGTGGAAGACCGCCAGGACGTGTGGAAGACCGTCAGGACCTGTGGAGGACCACCAGGACCTGTGGAAGACCGCCAGGACCTGTGGAGGACCGTCAGGACCCGTGGAAGACCGTCAGGACCTGTGGAGGACCGCCAGGACCTGTGGAAGACCGCCAGGACCCGTGGAGGACCTTCAGGACCTGTGGAAGACCGCCAGGACCTGTGGAAGACCTCCAGGACCTGTGGAGGACCGTCAGGACCTGTGGAGGACCTCCAGGACATGTGGAAGACAGCCAGGACCTGTGGAGGACCAGCAGGACCTGTGGAAGACCGCCATGAGCTGTGGAAGACCGCCATGACCTGTGGAAGACCGCCAGGACCTGTGGAAGACCGTCAGGACCTGTGGAGGACCGCCAGGACCTGCCGAAGACCGCCAGGACCTGTGAAAGACCGCCAGGACCTGTGGAAGACCGCCATGACCTGTGGAAGACCGCCAGGACCTGTGGAAGACCGCTGTGACCTGTGGAAGACCGCCATGACCTGTGGAAGACCGCCAGGACCTGCCGAAGACCGCCAGGTCTTGTGGAGGACCTCCAGGACCTGTGGAAGACCGTCATGACCTGTGGAAGACCGCCAGGACCTGTGGAAGACCGCAAGGACCTGTGGAAGACCGCAAGGACCTGTGGAAGACCGTCATGACCTGTGGAGGACCGCCAGGACCAGTGGAAGACCGCCATGACCTGTGGAAGACCGCCAGGTCTTGTGGAGGACCTCCAGGACCTGTGGAGGACCTCCAGGACCTGTGAAAGACCGCCAGGACCTGTGGAAGACCGCAAGGACCTGTGGAAGACCGTCATGACCTGTGGAAGACCGCTGTGACCTGTGGAAGACCGCTGTGACCTGTGGAAGACCGCCAGGTCTTGTGGAGGACCTCCAGGACCTGTGGAAGAATCGAATCACATATTCATTTTTACATTCTGGTCTCAATAAACATATTTATCAATGCGTCTTCCCTCTTGTGGTGTTCCTGCGTATTTACTGATCAGCAGCTATCTGGTCTCCATGGAAACAGTCCATTATAGTTGCTGTTTTCTCCCGTTCCTTCCCAACGCTGACTGGCCTGCAGCTGTAGCTTCTCTTTACAGGGGGCTAGCTTAGGCTAGCTTATCCAGCTAGTCTTGGTTAGCTCTCTTTCTTTGGGCTAGCTAAGCTAGTCTGGTTAGCCTTCTTTCCTGGGGGCTAGGTTAGGCTAGCTTATCCAGCTAGTCTTGGTTAGCCTTCTTTCCAGGGGGCTAGCTTAGGCTAGCTTATCCAGCTAGTCTTGGTTAGCCTTCTTTCCAGGGGGCTAGCTTAGGCTAGCTTATCCAGCTAGTCTTGGTTAGCCTTCTTTCCAGGGGGCTAGCTTAGCTAGCTTATCCAGCTAGTCTTGGTTAGCCTTCTTTCCAGGGGGCTAGCTTAGGCTAGCTTATCCAGCTAGTCTTGGTTAGCCTTCTTTCCAGGGGGCTAGCTTAGGCTAGCTTATCCAGCTAGTCTTGGTTAGCCTTCTTTCCAGGGGGCTAGCTTAGGCTAGCTTATCCAGCTAGTCTTGGTTAGCTTTCTTTCCAGGGGGCTAGCTTAGGCTAGCTTATCCAGCTAGTCTTGGTTAGCCTTCTTTCCAGGGGGCTAGCTTAGGCTAGCTTATCCAGCTAGTCTTGGTTAGCTTCTCTTCCAGGGGGCTAGCTTAGGCTAGCTTATCCAGCTAGTCTTGGTTAGCCTTCTTTCCAGGGGGCTAGCTTAGGCTAGCTTATCCAGCTAGTCTTGGTTAGCCTTCTTTCCAGGGGGCTAGCTTAGGCTAGCTTATCCAGCTAGTCTTGGTTAGCCTTCTTTCCAGGGGGCTAGCTTAGGCTAGCTTATCCAGCTAGTCTTGGTTAGCCTTCTTTCCAGGGGGCTAGCTTAGGCTAGCTTATCCAGCTAGTCTTGGTTAGCTTCTTTCCAGGGGGCTAGCTTAGGCTAGCTTATCCAGCTAGTCTTGGTTAGCCTTCTTTCCAGGGGGCTAGCTTAGGCTAGCTTATCCAGCTAGTCTTGGTTAGCTTTCTTTCCAGGGGGCTAGCTTAGGCTATCTTATCCAGCTAGTCTTGGTTAGCCTTCTTTCCAGGGGGCTAGCTTAGGCTAGCTTATCCAGCTAGTCTTGGTTAGCCTTCTTTCCAGGGGGCTAGCTTAGGCTAGCTTATCCAGCTAGTCTTGGTTAGCTTCTTTCCAGGGGGCTAGCTTAGGCTAGCTTATCCAGCTAGTCTTGGTTAGCCTTCTTTCCAGGGGGCTAGCTTAGGCTAGCTTATCCAGCTAGTCTTGGTTAGCCTTCTTTCCAGGGGGCTAGCTTAGGCTAGCTTATCCAGGTAGTCTTGGTTAGCCTTCTTTCCAGGGGGCTAGCTTAGGCTAGCTTATCCAGCTAGTCTTGGTTAGCCTTCTTTCCAGGGGGCTAGCTTAGGCTAGCTTATCCAGCTAGTCTTGGTTAGCCTTCTTTCCTGGGGGGGCTAGCTTAGGCTAGCTTATCCAGCTAGTCTTGGTTAGCCTTCTTTCCAGGGGGCTAGCTTAGGCTAGCTTATCCAGCTAGTCTTGGTTAGCTTCTCTTTCCAGGGGGCTAGCTTAGGCTAGCTTATCCAGCTAGTCTTGGTTAGCTTCTTTCCAGGGGGCTAGCTTAGGCTAGCTTATCCAGTAGTCTTGGTTAGCCTTCTTCCAGGGGGCTAGCTTAGGCTAGCTTATCCAGCTAGTCTTGGTTAGCCTTCTTTCCAGGGGGCTAGCTTAGGCTAGCTTATCCAGCTAGTCTTGGTTAGCCTTCTTTCCAGGGGGCTAGCTTAGGCTAGCTTATCCAGCTAGTCTTGGTTAGCCTTCTTTCCCGGGGGCTAGCTCAGGCTAGCTTATCCAGCTAGTCTTGGTTAGCTTCTCTTACCAGGGGGCTAGCTCAGGCTAGCTTATCCAGCTAGTCTTGGTTAGCTTCTTTTACCAGGGGGCTAGCTTTGGCTTTTTTGCGATTGTTGTTGTACGGTGGAGTGAAGTGAATAGATTTTAAAATGTTTATGAGGAAAAAAAATTACAAATATGAAAACGAAGGACGTTCTTTACAATATTATACTTAATTTTAGTTCGTTTTATAAACACATTATACAGTTTCAGTTAGTTACCGTTTTTTTAAAAACTTTAAACTTTAAAAAACTTTTTATTTTATTTCAGTTAACGGAAATGTTTTTTTTAATTCTAGTTTTCGTTATTTCGTTGGTTTTCGTTAACGATAATAACCTTGCTGCAGGTGTGGGGGATCATCCAGACCTCAGCAGGTCACCTGGCTGACTCACAAACACCTTCCACTGAGTTTTGCACCATCGATTGATTTTTGTGCCAATATAACACAATCAATAAAAGTAGAATATGGTGAGAAGCTGTGACATTAGATAAAGACATTTAATAAAGTTTAGATTCTTTGCCACTTTAGACACTGTAGTTAGTAAAAGTTACAACTGTTACAGCCCAGATCATCAAACATCATTAACTACAGCTGATATTCTCTCTTCTACATCTAAACACAAACATCTCTAAGTTCTGTGTTAAAACTAAAAACACACCTTTCTACTGTTTCACTGCTTTTTCTGTTTTCAAGCTTTTTAAAGAGTCACCGTCAGTCTCATAATGATTTTATTACAACATAACAACGGTGTAAATGTTATCAATTAAACGAAAAAGAGATCTCTGAATTCATCCGAGGACATCTGAGGCTTTTTCTCTCCCAAAACTAGACTTGTTGCCGTCAAAGATTCATATTAAGATAAAGAAAAACATGCAGCATTAAATTCAACAAAGCGGTCATGGATGGGAGCAGGTAAAATAAATAAAGGTTTCAGCTGCAGCTCTGAGACTCTGAAACCTTTTATGTCTCTGATATCAGCTGATTAAAACCACCTGCTCTCACTGGAAAATGTGAAATAATTACAAAACCCAAGACTTTATATCCATGCAGATGAAACTGAATGTTGCCACGCAGCACAGGTGTGAAGGTCATGGAGGTGAGGCGGGGGGGGGGGTACCTGGCAGAGGTACAGGGACATTTGGAGACATGACATCCATGATGGTTTTATACCACAACTAAGGGTGAATTCCAATTCCTCCCTTAACCCTCAATCTCAACCCGATTCTTAGAAAGTCAAATTGAGGGACCAGTTTAAGGGCTGTATCGCCCTCAAAATTGAGATTTTCTGACACCACCCTTGGTAGTAAGGGCTATCCAGAAGGCACTGGGTAATTTAGCCAAGACATCTTCGAAAAGAATGGTGACAAAAAAAGCTAGCTACAAATGTAAGTATCTTCGTATATCTTAATGATATAAATGTTACGAAACCATTTTATTGTCTTTGTTTTAGACTTTTTTCATGGATTAACATCGTTGTTGTGTAATATTTATTTTTTTACTTTACGATGTTTGCCGTCAGCGAGTTCCAGTCGCCGGCGGGTCCCGGTCTGCTTCACGTTACTTGTATACCTTGTTGTGTAGCGACGGAGGACTGAATAATGTTTCCTCTATTGTGTTATTTGCTAATATTATTTAGAGAATATACAGCGCTCTTTTCAATATTATCCCTGAGTCATTTCAGGAAATACAGAGACAACACGACTCTGATACATTTCAGTCTGAAGACGTAACTGCACTGAGGAGTGTCCCATTTCTAAGTCACTAGATAGACCTGACACTTACTTTAGAGGGTTAAGATTGAGGGTTAAAAATTGAGGGTTAAGAGAGGAATTGGAATTGGCCCTTAGTCCTCTTCTGTTCCTGACTTTAGCCAAGCAGACATTTTGTTAAACAGCTATAAAACTGTGACTTGAGTGAAAGTCCCCGTAAATCAGCAGTGACTGGGATGGACGGCCCAGCCTGGTTCTGGTTCTTCTGGCAGCACCAGCACCCAAATCTTTTTTTTTTTTTTCTTTTATTTAAAGATTTTTTTGGCTCTAGTGGCCTTTATTGAAAGTTGAGAGACAGGAAGGGGGGCAGAGAGAATGGGGAAGACATGCAGGAAAGAGTCGCCGAGCCAGGAATCGAACTCACGACCAGCCGCACGAGGACTGTAGCCTCTGTATATGGCCGCCTGCCCTAACCACTGTCCCACCGGGGCAGCCCACCCAAATCTTTCAAAGAAACAGACACCCCCCTTTGGACTGTTAAATTTCCTGCATTGCACACCTCTGAGGTGGAAACCAGCAGATCTGAGGTGGAAACCAGCAGATCTGAGGTGGAAACCAGCAGATCTGAGGTGGAAACCAGCAGATCTGAGGTGGAAACCAGCAGATCTGAGGTGGAAACCAGCAGATCTGAGGTGGAAACCAGCAGATCTGAGGTGGAAACCAGCAGATCTGAGGTGGAAACCAGCAGATCTGAGGTGGAAACCAGCAGATCTGAGGTGGAAACCAGCAGATCTGAGGTGGAAACCAGCAGATCTGAGGAGGAAACCAGCAGATCTGAGGTAGAAACCAACAGATCTGAGGTGGAAACCAGCAGATCTGAGGTGGAAACCAGCAGATCTGAGGTGGAAACCAGCAGATCCCGTGGAGATGGTTGTCGTCCAGCTGGCAGCCCTTTAGCTGCATCTTCCACAACGACATTAAAACATGAAGAAAAACCAGGGTGCATTGTGGGTAAACTGAGCTGAAGCGAGACCAGGACCAGGGTTTCCTGACGACGACACCAAAGACTGAGGAACCTTCAGTGTCTTCTACAGATCTGGGTCCACTAGAGACCCACAGGGAGGCTGAATGGGTCGGAGATCTACTGGAACCTGTTAGGGTTACCATGACGATGATGATGGTCGCTCCAGCGTACAACCTCGGAGCAGATCACCCCAGCGGGGTATGTGTTAGCGTGAGACGATGTCAGAGATGATTCCCCAACGGTGAACAGCTCGACTCAGCAGGTGATGCTGAAGGAACAAAACCAGCAGCTCGACAGAAGAACGAGACGGTTCTGTTTGATCATCGACACATCGCTGATCAGTTATCAATCACACAGACAAACGTTACAGAGAACATTTCTACAAGCTCCAAAACTTATAAAAACGACTCTGCAGCTGAGAGCACCTTCACCTGTCGAACATACAACACCTGAGGACACGGTTGTCAAAGAAATGTATGAGTGTAATGGTGTGATGTTGTTGCGCTATATTATGAACAGGAAGTGGAAGCGCACTTTTATTTTGAAAGACAGCACTTTTTCCGTCAGTTTTTCTTTTTTTTTTTTTTTCATTCCTTTGAATGTTATTAATGTTATAAAGAATTGTGTGTTTAAATATGTTCATTGTTATGTTTGAAATGCTGTAAAATCCTTATTCAACTGCAATAAGGAGCAAATACAGACGTAGCTGAGGATAGAGCTGGTGATACTGGGAATCTAGGAATCGATCCGATACCAAGTAAATTCAGGGCCAGTATCGCCGATACCGATACCAATACCGATACTTTTTCATATTAAGCTTAATCTATCATGAAACTGCCGACCTTTTGGCGTTTTTGTGATTTTCATCTTTGGATTATTTTGTTAAAACCTAGGATAACATTTCGTCAAACTTTATAGGTGACAGCAAAATACTTTATTATCACAATTAACATTTTTGTGTAAATATTGATTGGAGTTAAATTGTTCTGTTAAATGATTTTATTTTTCCTTTTTGGAATTTTTGTTTTTTTTTCTTTAAAGGTTTTATTGTGAGGGGGGATTTCACTTTATTGTTTTCACTTTTATTTCTTTTGGGTAATTCATTGTGAAGTTTTTTTTGGAATGTTTTTTTTAATTTTTTTTTTTCTTTTTGCCTTTAGTTTGTTTTTTTGAGTTTGCGTTAAGTTTTTAATTCTTTTTTCCTTTTTCTTTTTCTTGTTTTTTTTTCTGTTTTTTTTCCTTTTTCTTTTCTTTTCTTTTTCCTTTTCTTTTTTCCCTTTTTTTTTCCCTTTTGTCTTTCCTTTATGTTTCCTTAATGTCTTTTCTAAGTGGGCGGGGCTGGGGGAGGGGCCAGACTAAGTCTACCTGCATGCTTGTTTGGCCGATGCCTCTTAGCCGGGGGGGCGGGGGGGGGGGGGGGGGACACAGTGACAGTGTGTCAGAAACAGACTTTAATGAATTCTTAGTGTTGTGGGAGAGAAAAAAAAAGCTTGAGTATCGATCTTTTTACACGAGTATCATTCGATATCAATACCAGAGTTGGTATCGATATAATCGATATTTGGATCGATCCGCCCTCCTCTAGCTGAGGCAGAAACAGACGATCAAGGTTGAAGGAGACAGCAGCAGTTTCCAGTAACCTTTGACTCAACCAGAACCCAACGGAAACAAAGACGGTGATTTCAGTTCTCAACGTGGCTCATAAACTCAACAAAATAAACACAGTTTAGTGACAGAATCACTTTTAAAGCTCTGGAGATAAATCCAACAAACACTCCACAGATGTCTTTTTGTCCCAGTCAGAACCACGATGACGTACTTTCTTCGTGTAACATTTGCATTTCAAAGATGTAAAGACGTTTACGTCCTCTAGGTGTCGCTAGTGGGGCTTTTCACTTCGAGTCCTGTTTATTTATTATTATTGATCACAAACCGTATTGCGTTTTGCAGGTCTCAGCCAATTCCATCCCAGTGCTTTCTGCAGAGTGGAGCTGAATTAGAACTGGGGGGAGGTGCAGCTCCATTAAGACAACAGTTAAAGTAGCGGTGACTACAGTTATTAGTCAGCAGTGAGGACAGCGCCAGACATGTGACCACGTCCTCCATCCCTGAGCCTGAACGCCGCTGTAGTTGTATCAGCAATCACGCTTCTACCTGTGGAGATGTCGTTTTCCCGCCCCGAGGATGATGACTTGTTTCTGCCCGCGGTGATGAGGAGCGTACCTGCGGCGGCGGCGTCTCTACTCGGGATGGAAAGAAGACACGCTGTGTGAGAATTGCATTTCCACCTGACTGACTGCGGCAGATTTCATCACGACGCTGGCTGTGTGCAGTTACAGCTGGCGTTAAGGGGCTTTTCCTTTTCCAACTGAAATATTCTCTTACACGGAAAACATAATAACATAAAAACATAACATATTAATAGCTGGTTAAAACACAACCCCGTAACTTTTTCTCACTTTCCTCTATTTATTGCTTTCTGTGATCTCTGAGGGCTTAAACGCAGCGGGCCATCAGCTCTTAATGATGAAAGACAAACCCCACCGCTGTGCACTTCAGCTACTGCTTTACTGTTACTGTAATGAGACTGAACAGGCTGTGTGTGTGTGTGTGCGTGCACGCGCACGTGTGTGTGAGTGTGTGTGTGTGGCCACATTCTGTTATCATTGTCTAATGGTTAGACTTAAGGGCTCAGATGAAGATTCAATTACTGCGGCCTGTTGTTGTTCACAGTCCATGGAAACACACACACACACACATGCAGACACACACACACACACACACACACATACAGGCAGACAAAATCAAGCACACCCGTCCTCACACAACAGCACCAATTTATACACACTGTCACAAAATTACACACACACACTTCATATAATGGCCATAGTTCATTGACTCAATGAAATTTGAATGCCCTCAACACAAAGATAAAGGAGCACGAACACACACACACACACACACACACACACACACACACACACACTCAACAACAAAGTCATTTGAGAACCCTGAAGGAGCAATATCCAAATCTGCCAAGAGAAAAAGAATGATAATTCTATTGAGAGTCAATCTGGGGGCGTTTTGTGATTAGGGTTATTTATTTGCCGCTGCAGTACAGTCAGCAGCACCGCTAACGCTAACGCTAATATCGATCTGTTTTAGGATATGAAAACACCTGCAGGCACCAAATCATTCCTCACACCCCCCCCCCCCCCCCATAACACTCATTCAATAGCTCCATCTCAACTTCTCCTCCTCCTCCATCTCTTCACTTCCTCTTTCTCTTCGGCCCGGCTCATATCTTCTTCTCGGATCGGATCGGTCAGCTGAGGGAGGGAGGACCTGTTCTGGTGTTGGACCGGTTGTTGGTGTTGTAGAGATCAAACTAGTTCTCCCTCCTGCGACAA
This sequence comes from Hirundichthys speculiger, assembly GCA_018398805.1. Lineage (NCBI taxonomy): Eukaryota > Metazoa > Chordata > Actinopteri > Beloniformes > Exocoetidae > Hirundichthys > Hirundichthys speculiger. Next base: position 21,347 of record JAGFBZ010001567.1, on the reverse strand, counting down.
CAGAACAACAGATCCAGTTTAAAACAGAACTGGGATGGTTCTGGTTCTGGTTTACTCTGTCTCTGTGTTTCTGCCAGCAGGAAGGTTCTCTGACCAGACTAACACGAATCCTCTATCTGGACCTGGTTCTGGAACTTCTCTGTTTTTCCCAACAAAATCTTCACATTTTCCAAATGTGAAGATTTTGTAATCTAATGAATCTTCTGAATTCATCCATCTGGATCATCATCATCATCTGGATCTGGATCTGGATCTGGATCTGGATCTGGATCTGGATCTGATCTGGATCTGGATCTGGATCTGGATCTGGATCTGGATCTGGATCTGATCTGGATCTGGATCTGGATCTGGATCTGGATCTGATCTGATTCTGGATCTGGATCTGGATCTGGATCTGGATCTGGATCTGGATCTGGATCTGGATCTGGATCTGGATCTGGATCTGGATCTGGATCTGGATCTGGATCTGGATCTGGATCTGGATCTGGATCTGGATCTGGATCTGGATCTGGAGCTGGATCTGGATCTGGATCTGGATCTGGAGCTGGATCTGGATCTGGATCTGGATCTGGATCTGGATCTGGATCTGGATCTGGATCTGGATCTGGATCTGGATCTGGATCTGGATCTGGATCTGGATCTGGATCTGGATCTGGATCTGGATCTGGATCTGGATCTGGATCATCTGGATCTGGATCTGGATCTGGATCTGGATCTGGATCTGGATCTGGATCTGGATCTGGATCTGGATCTGGATCTGGATCTGGATCGGATCTGGATCTGGATCTGGAGATCTGGATCTGGATCTGGACCTGGATCTGGATCTGGATCTGGATCTGGATCTGGATCTGGATCTGGATCTGGATCTGGATCTGGATCTGGATCTGGATCTGGATCTGGATCTGGATCTGGATCTGGATCTGGATCTGAGTCTGGACCTGGATCTGGATCTGGATCTGGATCTGGATCTGGATCTGGATCTGGATCTGGATCTGGATCTGGATCTGGATCTGGATCTGGATCTGGATCTGGATCTGGATCTGGATCTGGATCTGGATCTGGATCTGGATCTGGATCTGGATCTGGATCTGGATCTGGATCTGGATCTGGATCTGGATCTGGATCTGAGTCTGAACCTGGATCTGGATCTGGATCTGGATCTGGATCTGGATCTGGATCTGGATCTGGATCTGGATCTGGATCTGGATCTGGATCTGGATCTGGATCTGGATCTGGATCTGGATCTGGATCTGGATCTGGATCTGGATCTGGATCTGGATCTGGATCTGGATCTGGACCTGGATCTGGATCTGGATCTGGATCTGGATCTGGATCTGGATCTGGATCTGGATCTGGATCTGGATCTGGATCTGGACTGGATCTGGACCTGGATCTGGATCTGGATCTGGACCTGGACCTGGACCTGGACCTGGACCTGGACCTGGACCTGGACCTGGATCTGGATCTGGATCTGGACCTGGATCTGGATCTGGATCTGGATCTGGACCTGGACCTGGACCTGGATCTGGATCTGGATCTGGATCTTTTCTGCACCTGGACCTGGACCTGGATGGTTACATGGATGTGCTGTGGAACAAAGATTCACTTAGTTTTTTCAGCAACTGTAAAACTTTTTCTTTTATTTAAACCAAATTATCTCCAAAGTATTTTTGTGTGAAATAAAGAGCAGCTCTGTGTCATCGTCTGTTTTATTACGTTGTAACCGTTTTAAACGCTGGTCTCTCAACTATCTGGAAATAAAAAGGAAACAGGTATGTTAACTGTGATTGGTCACATGATGTTGAAGCGTCTCTCCTGGATCATAATAACGTCTGTTCTCAAACGGATCTTCAGATGACCTGAACCAGAACTTTTCTCCATAAAGAGAAGGTCCAACAGTGACCCTGCTGGGGAACTTCCACGGTGTCTTCGGTGTTAAAACTGTCAGACCTCCTTTGATTCTGGTTCCTCCGTGTTTCCAGCAGCGCGGCCGCCGGGCTTCAACCACGACTCCACTGTTGTCATGGTAGCAGTGATTGACAGGTGATGCTCTGAGGCACCTGCCAGGTTTGGTTTGGGGGACACTCTGGGCTTCTTAGGATGATTGGCATCCTGAAAATAAAGTTCAGGTTATAAACTTACCCTGATGTTTTATTGGAATGTTTTTTTGGAGAAACCACACGGATGCTCCTCTCTGAGAACAACCGCCACAGAATGAGGTGGATTTTCAAAATAAAATACCACAACAGACGCGTCACCGTGACATCAGCCTGTGGAGGTTGTGTGTCAACAGTTCAGAGGGTTTTTGTTGGGATCCTCTTTTCTCTGTTGCTGGGTTGCTTGAGTGCTCGTGTGTCATGTGGGTGCGTGGACCCTCAGCCCCCCCCCCCCCCCCCCCCCCCCCCCCCCCCCGCAGGCCCCTGATGCACCTGGCTCGCTCTTGCTTCATCCAGTTTTCCGTTAAATACCCCGTCCTCCCTCCATCCCAGACAGCTCAGTCTTGGTTTGGTGTTGGACCTCAGGCTCTACATCCTGTCTGGTCTGTTTAGCAGCTTATTCTCGTTTCTGCTTCCTCAGGAATTTCTGTGGCGTCCAGCCACAGAAATCCTCCTGTTTGTGTTAAATACAGACTCGGTCCTGCTGAAGTAGTCCTGGTCCTGGTCTTCAGTCAAAGTGAGACATCAGGTAAACATTTTTAAATGAAGAGACTGCCTTCAGGTAAACCTGTAATCTCATGGATCCAGTCGATGAGGCAGAACCTTAAAAATGCTCCCTGACACCAGGATGAGGACCATCAGGGTCGCCATGACAGAAACATCACACCGGAGCACGTTTTTGCCTTTGACTATAAAACCATTTTAGTAATGAAACAACACAGCTTGACCCCTGACCTCCAAACAAAGACTTTACAGAGGTGACAGTCTTTACAGCAGACGGTTGGTCCAGCGTTTCTCCTTAAAAGCTCCATCAGAGCAGGACAGAGAGCTGTTATCACCATGATGACTGTTATTTTCTCCTAAAGGAGGAGGAGCTCTGTTTTATTAATGTCATCCAGAGGCAGGCTGTGATTTGCCACAGCAATGATGATAACAGAAATTAAATACTTGCGTCCGTGTAAATTGTGTTTCCGTAGATGTAACTGAGGCAGAGTGAAATCATCAGGAGCAGTTTTACCAGGTGAAGGGTTGGTGGGTCCAGTAGAGATCTCTCAGATCTCCTTCCTGGAGGCTCCAGCTGGATCATAGACCGTTAACACGGAGGCAGAAGTGGTTTCAGTTCACTGAAATGAATTTAGTTCCAACGTTGTTACGACGTTGACATGAACACAACAGTCACAGACTGGATTTGGTATTCACTGCTGCTGATCCATCTCTAGATGCTTTCACGGTCAGGGACTCTTCATCCTGCTGAGTCAGTCTATCAGGTCATCTTTGATCTGTACTAGTGACCAGGTGAGTGGAGCCACAGAGGTTTCTTCCTCCTCAGCCATGCCCCAGCTGGATCCTGATTGGCTGGAGGGTCTCAGGTTGCTCATCTTTGGACGGTGGTCTTCTCTGGAACTGTTCTGTCTTCAGGAGCATTTTCCGCTGCTGCTTGGTCTGCTGTGACTTTTATCTCTTTTATATATTTTATTTCTGCTCTGGGTTGGTCCTCGCAGGTGGAGGTAAACGCTGAGGTGTGGTTGAGATCAGCTGCCTCAGTCGTGATGTCATCACCGCTCAGATTTTAATTAACTCTTTGTTGGTGAATGTTAACTCCCTTTGGTCTTCGTCTCTTTCTCAGACTTGAGGACCAGTTATTTTTACTTGTATTTTTACATGTATTTACTGGAGGTCCTGGTGAAACATTTATCTCCTGTTCCCGTAGCAACAACATGCTGCTGTGTCATTGACAAACTCCAGCTGGTGGGGAGGAGACACATTTATCAGTCCGGACAGACACCAGTGATGAGATAAACGTTTAATTACAGCTGTTTTAAATAGATTTTTCTTCTTTTCTTTCTTAAACAGTGGAATTTCCCTGTAACTGTAACTGTAAATAAGAAAAATCTAATTGTATTAAGTCAAAGTTGAGCTGTCAGAGCACAAATGAAATAAATATTGATGTTGAAGCGCTCATGTCTGAACCGTATACGTGAACATACGTTGATGAATTAAAGGTTCATTCTGGTCTGGACCAGGTTCATTAAAGGTTTAATTAAAGGTTTAAAACCGTTCTTTATTTGCTTGGTTGGTTATCCAGTGAAGATGTTGACGTTCACAAAGGTCCATCCTCATATATAAAACCGGTGTCCATTGGCACATGGTTTATTGTATTTTTAGTTTATCTTAGTTTATAGTTTAACTATAGTTAGTTTATAGAGTCTGAAAACAGAGATGAGTGAGAACCTGTCGTGGGCTCATTACTGAATGTGGATTTAATGCTGTTTTAGTGATGAAATGTTGTTGTTGTTGTTGTTGTTGTTGTTGTTGTGGTTCCTGAGGCCTGCTGAAAGTAGAATTTAGAGAAATCCAAATCCTGCTTTGGTTCCGGCTCGTTCAGGTCCATGAGCGCCGGGCCGGTTAGCAGGACGTGACCGGGTCGGTCCGGCTGTAACTGGACTGACCCGGTCTAACTGTAACTAGTGTTAATTTCACTAAATTAACAACAGCTTATAACGGAGACGTATGAGATTAAACACCAACTATTAAAGAAAAGAGGGATCAGTAATTAATAAACTTCCAGACAGCAGACTGAACAGGTAACAGCTCAGTTTATGGGATAAACTTAAAGAGATCATCTACAAAACAACAAAACTCTTAATGTCGGTCATGAAGTTGAGAGGCCCAGACTACACTGGAGTTTAATTTAATGAAGAAAGGTAATAAAATATCAAAGAAGCCTTCCTCAACTTTTATAATTACATCCTAAATGGACTGAATATAATGAGGATCATAATGCTGAATTACAACTTTCCTGTAAAAACTAAATGTAGACAGGTGAGAGAAAGGTAACAGGAGAGCAGCAGAACCACAAAAGTGGTTATTCTGGTCCGGACCAGAATAGATTCATTCTGGTCCGGACCAGGATAGATTTATCCAGGATAAATCTATCCTTGGATGTGTGTCTAAACTGTTGTCTTCTATAAAGCACATCTGCATGTTCTTCCAAGTCTTTCCAAACAATAGTCACTTATCTGGTACGACTGTATGACTATAACTACTTTAATCTAGTCAAGAGATCAACAAAAGCATCTATATACAGTCACTAGATTTAGAATGAGATTTAAATGTAAATTCTCCTTAATCTACAAGTCATCAGTATCTTGTTAATAAAGATATTTCAGCGGAGACCAAATGGAGGGCTGGAAAAGCAACGTTCTCAATCCCAAACCCCAAACCCCAAACCCCAGACCTAAAACCCTTAACCCCAGACCTAAAACCCTTAACCCCAGACCTAAAACCCTTAACCCCAAACCTAAAATCCTTAACCCCAGACCTAAAACCCTTAACCCCAGACCTAAAACCCTTAACCCCAGACCTAAAACCCCTAACCCCAGACCTAAAACCCTTAACCCCAGACCTAAAACCCTTAACCCCAGACCTAAAACCCTTAACCCCAGACCTAAAACCCCTAACCCCAGACCTAAAACCCTTAACCCCAGACCTAAAACCCCTAACCCCAGACCTAAAACCCCTAACCCCAGACCTAAAACCCCTAACCCCAGACCTAAAACCCTTAACCCCAGACCAAAACCCTAACCCCAGACCTAAAACCCCTAACCCCAGACCTAAAACCCTTAACCCCAGACCTAAAACCCTAACCCCAGACCTAAAACCCTTAACCCCAGACCTAACCCTACCCCAGACCTAAAACCCCTAACCCCAGACCTAAAACCCTTAGTTCAGCAGGCTACGACCAGGCAAAGCTGCAGGCCCTGATGGTCTCAGTCCAAGAGTGCTTAAAGGCTGTGCTGTACAGCTGTGTGCGGTCTTCAAGCACATCTTCAACCTGAGCCTGAGCCTGATGGTCTTCCCCTCCAGATGGAAAACATCCTGCATTGTTCCTGTCCCCAAGAGAAAGCACCCAACCACCCTCAGTGACTACAGACCAGTGGCCCTGACCTCACACGTCATGAAGTCAATGGAGCGTCTGGTTCTGAAGCACTTACGCTCCCTGACCAAAACATCACTGGACCCCCTGCAGTTCGCTTATCAGCCTCGCATTGCTGTGGAGGACGCCATCCTCTTCCTGCTGAACAGGGCTTATACTCATCTGGAGCAGGCCGGCAGCAGCACGAGAGTCATGTTTTTTTACTTTTCTAGTGCTTTTAACACCGTCCGACCTGCCCTCCTGAGGACTAAGCTGCTGGACATGCAGCTGGATGCTCCACTGGTGGCCTGGATCACCGACTACCTCACACGCCGGCCACAGTATGTGAGGCTGCAGAACATCTCATCAGACCCAATTGCGAGCAGCACGGGGGTTTCCTCAGGAACGGTCCTGTCTCCATTCCTGTTCACACTATTCACCTCGGACTTCAGATACAGCTCACCGTCCTGCCATCTGCAGAAGTTCTCAGACGACTCTGCCATCGTGGGCTGCATCAGCAGAGATCAGGAGGCTGAGTACAGAGGAGTAGTGGACAGGTTTGTGGAATGGTGTGACCTAAATCATCTCCAGCTTAACATCACAAAGACTAAGGAGCTGGTGATTGATTTCAGGAAGCACAGGCCCAATCCCAACCCAGTGTTGGGCCACACCATGTGATCACAGAGACAAAGAAAGACAAAGGAAATCTTTAAAAAACTCTAATCCCCAGCACTCCTTGCAAGTTCACCACCTAGGTGTGAACGTGATGTCACGGCCTCTCAGTGGCCGCGAGCCCTAGTCTCAGCGGGGTTCCCCAAACGAGGCGGATCGCAGACCCGCCACTTAAAAACAGAGTGAACGCGCTGATCGCTCTAGATCGCTCTCTTGCTTCTCCGCTCTCTGACCTGCACCCACGAAAGTCAGGACAAGCCGAGCCGCTCCTGCGACCACCGCGGAGCGTAAACTCTCTTGCTTCCACCCTCGCTTCCACTCCGGCCCCTCTCCTCTTCTCCTGGACTCCACTCCTGACTCAAGGAAACCTTTCCTGGCCGCAGCCCCGAGCCAGCGACCACGAGGCCTCCCAGTAACGCGCCAGCCAGCCGCCGGCTACAGAAAGACCGGTCGACGCGCCCCATACCCGTACCAAGAAGTGACCCGCGCATCGGCGTGAGAGAGGCACGGTACCCGACGGGAGACGCTGCTGCAGAATGCGCTGAACGGAGGATCGGTCACGCCGCCTGCACCCCCCACTGGAGCCGAGGAACCAGGCCCGGACGAAGCAGAGCCGCTCCGGAACACCCCCGGAGCGTGAAACGAAAGACCGACGAAGCCGCCCCAAAGCACGATCACCTTTTCCCCGGACACTTCAACGCCACCGATCGCTTCCCAGAGCGAACAAGTAAGAGGCTTTAGTGTTCTGGGCAGAGCTTAGTTAGCTGTTTACCAATACAGTTTTCTGTGTTTGTACATGTTAGAACCGGACCGTCGGTCCGCCGTAATCCATACACTGTATCATTGCCGGCAGCAACCCCGCTCGCCGTTCTCGGTTCAGAACCAGAGCAGCTCTGTGGAGTGATCCACACTGCTGTATCTGTGAGAGCGACGGGTCGCGGTTGCTGGTCACAGAATTACTCATTTAATCACCAGTTACTGGTTACGATTGAGCCCACCGGTCCTCGCCGGTGCGTGTCTGTCCACGTGATCGCGGTGTTTCCTCGCCATCAGCTGGTCGCGCTGTGATTTCAAACAACAGTCAGGAGAGAAGTGCAGAGTTGCTCCGCGCTCCTCGACCTGTGGAAATCCTCAGAGCGATCACTGCGGTGGCTAGAAATCACCTTTATTCGTGGACTGTGTTCTGCCTTTCCTCTGTCTCCATACTAACACCTTCGGGCGAGAACACCACGTGATCTCGCCACCATCTTGTGCCGGCCTATCGCGCGAGTCGGCGGCCATCTTGGTTAAGGCGGGACCACAACGTGACTCCGTCCGCCATCTTGGGCGCCATACCGCGAGACCCGGCGGCCATCTTAAAACACCCCTCTCATACCCATCCACACAGACACACACACACACACACACACACCACACACACACACACACACACACACACACACACACACACACGTGTATATAGGTTCACACTGGTTTCCTTTGAATGTTTGATTTGCTTCTGTTAGCTTTAGTCATCTTTTAGCCAGTAGATATCAGGATCTTAATTCAAGTGTTTGTTCCTTTAAATATTTGTGTTAATAAATTCTGATATTCTAATGAGAGAAGTTGTCTGTGGTTATTTTATTACAGTTTTGCAACATTGGCTGGTTGAAGAGGTCTGTGCTCGGACTCACATCTTCTCTGTTGCTCGATAGCGCCACACCTGGTCACAGGCTGGCACGCATCGAACAACAGCCATTTTGAGACTGATTATGCCATTTAGTCCTTTTTCCTGATTTATCAGGTGGTGCCCCGTTTCATTTTATTAAATTTCTGGTTATTAGCAACTGCCCCTCAAGACGGTTGATAATAACCCTTTTTGGACTAAACGAGCACATTATACGCCTTATTGCACAACATAAATGGTGCCCAGTGTGAGGGCTACTAACATACCAGCTTTGCTGCGGGTCTGTGTAAAATAATTGATTATTTTAAGTCATAATAATTTCCCAGAAATTGTCATCCTTAATTTATTGGTACTAAGTACCCAACTTCTCAGAACTAAGCAACATGAGTAGTCCAAGAGCTAGCGAGAGGGAGGCTAGGGTCTCCCCAAGCCCAGCATACATGGACTCGCAAGAGGTAGTCGCCCAGCTCATCGATCTCTCGTTAGACGACCGAGATCTGTTAAACAGTTACAACCTCTCAACCTGTGATAACAGGATACAGCGGTTGGTCAGTTTTATCAAGAATCCAACCAGACGAGCCAGTATCTCAGAGGTGCTGGGACAGCTGGCGTTTACTATGGCAACGCAAAGCTGAGCTTCAGGTTACAGAACACATAGATCAGCTTAGGCGACTGCAGCAAAAATATGAGGAAGAGCAGGACCTAAACTCAGTCCTGCGACGAGAAATCACAGACATGAGGGCGGAAATCAACAGGATCCAAACAAAGGATCGTGAACGTCGACAGAGGACCAACTCTGATGACCCCCCCTCGGGCACCCTAGGCCCGGAGGGGGATGAGAGGTCAGACTCACCCGTCAGCCAGGAAGACGCCTATGCTGGTCTTTCTCCGCAGGGAGCCTTCAATGACGGGCCAGCCCCGGCAGCTGCTACCCAAGCGAGGCTAGCAGCTCGCCCCCAACCCTCAGAGTGCCAGGGTACGCGTGGGCAGGTCAAAGCGCCAACGCTAGAGTGGTGTGACATGCGAGGCCCCGCGAGGCCCTCCCCCGTCACCCCCCTCCCCAGGCCTGAGCCAAAACGTTGGGAAGCGCCTGACAGTGCAGCCTCCGATCTAGTAACATGGGATGGCCATCAGGAGCCCCCATCTAGACGAGCAGCACATGCCGAGGGCTCAGTTCCGCGAAGGGCCATGACAGGCAACCGCAACCACAAGGCAGCCTACCTGGACAAGTTGACGTCACCTCCCCGCCCCCTCCCCGCCCTAGGCGTGATGATCGACGACACAGTGGTCTCCGCCCCCTCGAACCGGAACTTAACCATGAGTTCCACACATCACGCAGTCACCCGATACGGCCGCTCTCTCCACCCCAGTGGAATGAGCGACCCTTGCCACGATACAACGACCGCATGCCCTGGGAACACTCTGATGAAAACTCGGAGGATTCCAGCTTGGCCCACAGGCAGGGTCTTCGAACCCGCCAGCTTGAGTCTCTTGCCAGAGATATCGAGCGGTTCGATCCCCACCACAGAGAGTCGAACATCGACGACTACCTCCGGGAGGTGGAACAGTGTCTGCTTGACCTTCCCCAGGCCTCGCCCCGTGAGAAACTAAAATTGATTTGGAAAACTACGACGAGGAGCGTCCATGTTTTCATAGAGACCCTCCCGCTGGAAATCAGGGAGGGCTATTCGGCGCTCTGCCGAGCCCTGCGGGAAGAATACTCCCTGTATACAGACCAGACCTCAGCAACTATCGGCGCATTTGCTATTATGCAAAAGAAGTCTGAGTCACCCCGGGAGTACTACTGGCGTCTTCGGGCCGCCTACTTCCAGGGGCGTAGTGCACCAGGCTTAGAGGAGGAACAAGCGTTTAAATCGTTGTTTGTTCACAATCTCCACGAAAGCCTGAGGGTTGATGTCACTATGCAGTGTAAAACCCGAGACCTCCCAATGCGAGAAATTAGGAGGTATGCCCAATTTGCATGGGAAGCACGGGCAAGCCCAAACCGGCTTCCAGAGAGTGGTCCCCAGGTGTTAGCAGTTCGGACAGGCGAAGATGACACCCTGGAACATATGGACTGGGAAATTCTCAAGTGCTCCGCTGAGCCTGACTCAGGGCCCAGGAGACGCCGCCAGCCTCGTCTGCCTGAAGATCAGAAGGCCCAAGTAGGCGGCCCCCGGCGCCAGCCCTGGAGTCAGGCAGAAAGCTGGCCCGAGAATGATGCCCAGACAGGGACGGGAGACCACTCTGACCAGACTCTCACACGACCAGGTGAGCACGAGGGCGTAAGCCTAAGCTACACCAAGAAAAGGGGGAAGCGAAGGAGGGAAGACGACCTCCTCGAGCGCATGGTCAAAGCAATGCAAGAACTTGCTCAAGGGTCGGGTCCATCCAATCCTCCCAAGGATCGGGAGACCCACCCACTACTGGCGTGACTAGGCCGGGTCATCTCCCCAACAACCACTGAGGTCTACCTCGTGGGATGGGAGAGAGAGCCGGGAGTTCACGCAATGGTGAACACTGTCCCTTCCATGACAGGTTGCACCCCTTTGCTGACGTTCTTGGGCAAAGTAACCTGCAGGGGACCTAATAAGGGCGCAGCCAGTATTGGCAGCTACTTCCACCTTCTTACCCTCCTGGACCCAGGTTCTGAAGTTGACCTCCTGGGATCCGCCATGGTCAACAAGGTCACCAGAGCTATACTTTCCCTGGGCAAACCTCCCCGTACGGAGCACGGTAGTGTGAGTATCATCAGCCTCACGCAGGACAAGTCCCCCATCACAAAGAGGGTGTGGCGAGACATAATCCTCAGAGGTCATGATGGTGGGGGGGGGTATGCCTGCCCCAGAACTGAACCCAACCATTATAGGCTGGGGCCAAAATCGCGTCAGCATACCGGGATTGCAGTACTGCTCATTGCACCCCAACAGGCCAGCAGGGGGAGTCTGAACCAGCTAGCGGTATGCTCCCACACCAATTATGCCTCACCTGGCTCCGCCTCTAGCTCTCCAACCTGGAGGGAAAGTTGCTCCCCACGTCAGCGAAGGGGGGTGACATTCCCTCAGTTCCATCCACAGGTGGAAAGAACTGGAGGCGGAGGACTGGTTAACACCTCTGTGGCAGAAGCTGTGGCGCCGCATGACCACCGCAGTGCAGAAATTGAGGCGATGAACGCGTCTCAGGGTTATGATTCTGCTGGCGACGATGCCCTCGAGCAGCAACCCCCATCCAGGGGCACCTCTGATGGCCCCCCCACTGTCGTGTCTAACCCCCTCGCTGGACAACCGACCTGCACTGAACACGCCATCGGTATGGTCGCATTCGGCCTACTTCTCAGGATCCTCTGGATCCTCGTCACTGGCCTAGTATGTAACCACCTTGTAGATTTACAAGCCAGACTTGGCTCCTTTATGAAGCCTCGCCCGACACCAGACCCAGTGGTGACTATCTCAGTCGACTCTGGCGCCTGCCCCGAGTCAGCTCTCGAACCTGACTAATTAGCCCGTAATGGTGCTCGCTCCTCCTCCCTCAGCAGTGGAACCAGTTCCACACTTGGAAGGGGGGTGGAGTATCTTTGTGGTGGATGCATGTTCAACTCACCCAATTTGCATGCATTAACACCTAACACCATTTCATTTTCAATCCAGCAGGTATCGCAAACCAGACAACGACACAAGTCTGGATTGAACTTTTATTTTTATTCAATCGCATATTTATTTTTGTTGGTTTGTTTTGAAGGACACACATGCACCTCAAAACATCACACCAGTCAATTCCAGAACACCATTGGAATCGAACACACCCACTCACCTGCTTCTCTAACCTTTTCTTCTTCACCTTTTTTCAGTTTTATATCACTGTTTATTGAAGTAGATATTAGCACACGTAGATAAGTAGGTCTGATGAAGTCTCTGCCCAGACGTTGCCTCTACTCTGCCCAGATACTAAGCCTCCAACCTCTTGAACTGTTTTAAAAATGAACTTTGAGTTTTTCCAGTCCCAGGCAAAACCGGACGGTGTGACACATGGACTGTTCGACCCGTGGGTAGTCCCAAAGACTACGACCGGCATCCCAGTCTTCGGAACTAAGGGGGGATGTTGGGCCACACCATGTGATCACAGAGACAAAGAAAGACAAAGGAAATCTTTAAAAAACTCTAATCCCCAGCACTCCTTGCAAGTTCACACCTAGGTGTGAACGTGATGTCACGGCCTCTCAGTGGCCGCGAGCCCCTAGTCTCAGCGGGGTTCCCCAAACGAGGCGGATCGCAGACCCGCCACTTAAAACAGAGTGAACGCGCTGAGATCGCTCTCTTGCTTCTCCGCTCTCTGACCTGCACCCACGAAAGTCAGGACAAGCCGAGCCGCTCCTGCGACCACCCGCGGAGCGTAAACCTCTCTTGCTTCCACCCTCGCTTCCACTCCGGCCCCTCTCCTCTTCTCCTGGACTCCACTCCTGACTCAAGGAAACCTTTCCTGGCCGCAGCCCCGAGCCAGCGACCACGAGGCCTCCCAGTAACGCGCCAGCCAGCCGCCGGCTACAGAAAGACCGGTCGACGCGCCCCATACCCGTACCAGAAGTGACCCGCGCATCGGCGTGAGAGAGGCACGGTACCCGACGGGAGACGCTGCTGCAGAATCGCCTGAACGGAGGATCGGTCACGCCGCCTGCACCCCCCACTGGAGCCGAGGAACCAGGCCCGGACGAAGCAGAGCCACTCCGGAACACCCCCGGAGCGTGAAACGAAAGACCGACGAAGCCGCCCCAAAGCACGATCACCTTTTCCCCGGACACTTCAACGCCACCGATCGCTTCCCAGAGCGAACAAGTAAGAGGCTTTAGTGTTCTGGGCAGAGCTTAGTTAGCTGTTTACCAATACAGTTTTCTTGTGTTTGTACATGTTAGAACCGGACCGTCGGTCCGCCGTAATCCATACACTGTATCATTGCCGGCAGCAACCCCGCTCGCCGTTCTCGGTTCAGAACCAGAGCAGCTCTGTGGAGTGATCCACACTGCTGTATCTGTGAGAGCGACGGGTCGCGGTTGCTGGTCACAGAATTACTCATTTAATCACCAGTTACTGGTTACGATTGAGCCCACCGGTCCTCGCCGGTGCGTGTCTGTCCACGTGATCGCGGTGTTTCCTCGCCATCAGCTGGTCGCGCTGTGATTTCAAACAACAGTCAGGAGAGAAGTGCAGAGTTGCTCCGGGCTCCTCGACCTGTGGAAATCCTCAGAGCGATCACTGCGGGGGCTAGAAATCACCTTTATTCGTGGACTGTGTTCTGCCTTTCCTCTGTCTCCATACTAACACCTTCGGGCGAGAACACCACGTGATCTCGCCCACCATCTTGTGCCGGCCTATCGCGCGAGTCGGCGGCCATCTTGGTTAAGGCGGGACCACAACGTGACTCCGTCCGCCATCTTGGGCGCCATACCGCGAGACCCGGCGGCCATCTTAAACACCCCTCTCATACCCATCCACACAGACACACACACACACACACACACACACACACACACACACACACACACACACACACACACACACACACACGTGTATATAGGTTCACACTGGTTTCCTTTGAATGTTTGATTTGCTTCTGTTAGCTTTAGTCATCTTTTAGCCAGTAGATATCAGGATCTTAATTCAAGTGTTTGTTCCTTTAAATATTTGTGTTAATAAATTCTGATATTCTAATGAGAGAAGTTGTCTGTGGTTATTTTATACAGTTTTGCAACATTGGCTGGTTGAAGAGGTCTGTGCTCGGACTCACATCTTCTCTGTTGCTCGATAGCGCCACACCTGGTCACAGGCTGGCACGCATCGAACAACAGCCATTTTGAGACTGATTATGCCATTTAGTCCTTTTTCCTGATTTATCAGGTGGTGCCCCGTTTCATTTTATTAAATTTCTGGTTATTAGCAACTGCCCCTCAAGACGGTTGATAATAACCCTTTTTGGACTAAACGAGCACATTATACGCCTTATTGCACAACACCAGTCAGCATCAGGAGCACTGAGGTGGACATCGTGGAGGACTACAAATACCTCGGCGTCCACCTCGACAATAAAATGGACTGGGTAAAGAACACTCATGTTCTTTACAAGAAGGGTCTGAGTCGACTTTATCTTCTCAGGAGACTCAGATCCTTTAACGTCTGCAGAACCATGCTGCAGACGTTCTACCACTCGGTGGTGGCCAGGGTGAAGGCAGCCGACGCCAACAGACTTAGCAAACTCATCAGGAAAGCAGGTTCTGTCCTGGGAGTGGAACTGGAGTCTCTGGTGGAGGTGACGGAGAAAAGGATGCTGAGGAAGCTCCTTAGCATCAGGAACAACAACTCCCATCCCCTGCATGCCACCCTGGAGACCTGCCATAGCACCTTCAGCCGTAGACTGAGACCACCGAGGTCCACCACAGAACGTCACAGGAGGTCTTTTCTTCCTGTGGCCATTTAACCCCAGACCTAAAACCCCTAACCCCAGACCTAAAACCCTTAACCCCAGACCTAAAACCCTTAACCCCAGACCTAAAACCCCTAACCCCAGACCTAAAACCCTTAACCCCAGACCTAAAACCCTTAACCCCAGACCTAAAACCCCTAACCCCAGACCTAAAACCCTTAACCCCAGACCTAAAACCCTTAACCCCAGACCTAAAACCCTTAACCCCAGACCCTTAACCCCAACCCATTAGGCAGAGGCAATGGAAAAAGTAAGATCAAAAAGGATGTTGAGACTTGTAAAAAAACAAACAGGTAAAGTATAAACAGACTGATGAAGAATGAGATGAGATGATGATGATGAAGACAAAAGAATGATTAGGAAGTCATAAAGAGACCATAAAAAGATGAAAGCAGCGGTGCAAACATAGATCTACTGGACGGTCTGTGGGTCAAACTGGGGAGGATGGGATGAGTAGATGAGGAGATGGAGAGGAAGTCGGGCCTCAGCGAAGTCAGATCCTGTAAATCCTTCCAACCTGTAAATAATTCATAAACACCTCTTTCCATGCTGATGATCCTTTTATTTTATTACTCACATCCGCTACAGACTGTTGACTTGACTCCTGAGCTCAGTGTATCAGTGTATTAGTGTATTAGTGTATTAGTGTATTAGTGTATTAGTGTATTAGTGTATTAGTGTAGCGCCCGTACACGTCTGTTTAACACCCCCCCCCCCCTTCTGTCTATCTACCGGTGCTGTTTTATTCTCAGTTCTGATCCACTCTCCTTGATTTTCTGGTCCTTGAACTCAACATGGTCCATTTAAACTAGACATGATGGCGGCGCGTTCAGGGATGCTTCAGCGTGGTGGACGTAACGGCAGAACAGACTGGGCTGGACTGGACTGGGCTGGACCAGACTGGGCTGGACCGGACTGGGCTGGATCAGACTGGACTGGAACAGACTGGACTGGACCAGACTGGGCTGGATCAGACTGGGCTGGATCAGACTGGGCTGGACCAGACTGGGCTGGATCAGACTGGCCTGGATCAGACTGGGCTGGACCAGACTGGGCTGGATCAGACTGGCCTGGATCAGACTGGGCTGGACCAGACTGGGCTGGACCAGACTGGGCTGGATCAGACTGGCCTGGATCAGACTGGGCTGGACCGGACTGGGCTGGACCAGACTGGACTGGACCAGACTGGACTGAATCAGACTGGGCTGGATCAGACTGGGCTGGACCGGACTGGGCTGGACCAGACTGGACTGGACCAGACTGGGCTGGACCAGACTGGGCTGGACCGGACCGGGCTGGATCAGACTGGGCTGGATCAGACTGGGCTGGACCTGACTGGGCTGTATCGGACTGAACACAACAGGACTTTTATCTCCACCTGGAACATCTTCAGACAAACATGTCCAGAACATTTAGATGCGGTACCAGTTCACAGAGAACCAAATACTGAAATCAAAGCGTTGTGGTAGGAAGAGTATTTTGTCATCATCTATGTTTCTGACTCTAAACTCTACATTCAGGTGTTCGCGCTGATTACTGCTGACTCTCCTGTTTCCAGGTGTGCAGAGGCAGCTACGATTGATTTTTTTATTCTTTTAATGACACAAGTTTAACAACCACGGCATCTGACACGGAGGCTTCAAAACTGACAGCTCTAAAACCAGGCTTCCCCTTAAATCATGCAGGGATCCGTTTCCTGGAAGACGCTTGTTCAAAACAACCGGTCCGACACCTTTCTGCATTTGGGTTCTGCAGGTCCGACGGTCGGTTGAGTCTCGTGACGCAGCTGGAGAGCTCATCCCTGAAACGGAAAAAGCTTCAGTCCCGAGCAGGCGAACAAAGAAAGTGAAGCGTCAGAGCATTTCGTCTGCTCTAAGCCTTCTGCCCCCGTCATCCGTTCACGCCGCCTGGTGATTAAAGACTGGGAGATAACACGCCAGATGCTCTCCGCTGGGACGCCACCAGAAACAAACGGCATCAAAGGAATCACTAAAGTTCACTTTCAATTATTTAACTGCCATTTAAAATTAAACGTACACAGTATGTTCGAGCCTTAGAGTGAGAATTCAGAGAAGGGGAAACTTCACGGTCCATCACGGTCCAGGAGACGTTAGCGCACACGCTAACTTTAAAACACAAAACAACACTGAAGGAGATGCTTGTCAGACGTGTCAGACTGGTTCATGTTTGCTGTAAGTTGTTTAGATCATTACAGAAGTTTAAAGAAGAAGAGGGTGTACTTTCTGCTTTGATTCTTGACATGCCTAATTACTCTTGTTCATTATGCCTGTTACTTAGCAACAAATTAAGCTACGGCCGTTGAGTTAACATTTGAGTGCGCTGCCTTGAGACATGTGTGGTGTGGGATTGTTATAAAAGATTTCTCAACAGCCTGAGGTGCCAGACTTTGTTCACAAACGAGCAACTCACAGCACAGTGAAACCAGCGTGGTTCACATCCAGAGTCTGTCCTACTGAGCTGTGTCCTCAGCGTCCACTCTGGGACGGCGGACACTCGGGACTGATTCACGCCAGCCTCAGTGGTCTCCAGAGGGAAATCATGTTCTCAGTCGCTAATACAGAGTAACTTTTCACAAGATTATGCTGCAGTGAACCTGAAGACCGAGGAGAGACAGAGGATGTGGAGTTTTCTGCAGCGTTCCTCCGTCCAAGAACGTCTCCAGGGACTCCAGAGCAGATAAAACTGAACCCTCCACCACAGACAGACTGACTAAACACATGCTGCCAACGCTGAAGGACCGGAGCTTCCTGGAGAGGTTTTCCCTGGAGGCAGAGTCAGCGTTGGATCTATAGTCCAGTCTGTGGTCCAGGTGACCCTAACCCCTAACCCCTAACCCCCTAACCCTAACCCCTAACCCTGACCCTAACCCCTAACCCCAATCCCTAACCCTGACCCTAACTCCTAACCCTAACCCCTAACCCTACCCCCTGACCCTGACCCTAACCCCTAACCCTAACCCCTAACCCCTAACCCCAATCCCTAACCCTGACCCTAACCCCTAACCCCTAACCCTGACCCTAACCCCTAACCCTAACCCCTAACCCTGACCCTAACCCCTAACCCTAACCCCTAACCCCTAACCCCAATCCCTAACCCTGACCCTAAAACCCTAAACCCCTAACCCTAACCCTAACCCCTAACCCCAATCCCTAACCCTGACCCTAACCCCTAACCCTAACCCCTAACCCTACCCCCTAACCCTGACCCTAACCCCTAACCCCTAACCCCAATCCCTAACCCTAACCCCTAACCCCCCTAACCCTAACCCTGACCCTAACCCTAACCTAACCCTAACCCTGCCCCTAACCCTAACCCCTAACCCCTAACCCCAACCCCCCTAACCCTAACCCTAACCCTCCCTAACCCTAACCCCTAACCCTAACCCCTAACCCCCTAACCCCCTAACCCTAACCCCTAACCCTACCCCCTAACCCTGAACCCTAACCCTAACCCCTAACCCTAACCCCTAACCCCCTAACCCCCTAACCCTAACCCCCCCTAACCCCAACCCTAACCCTGACCCTAACCCCTAACCCCTAAACCCCCTAACCCTAACCCCTAACCCCTAACCCCCTAACCCCTAACCCTAACCCTAACCCTAACCCCTAACCCCTAACCCCTAACCCTAACCCCTAACTCCTAACCTCTAACCCTAACCCCTAACCCTGACCCTAACTCCTAACCTACCCCCTAACCCCCCCTAACCCCTAAACCCTAACCCCTAACCCTGACCCTAACCCTAACCCTACCCCCTAACCCAATCCCTAACCCTAAACCTAACCCTAACCTAACTACCCTAACCCTAACCCTAACCCTAACCCTAACCCTAACCCTAACCCCTAACCCCTAACCCTAACCCTAACCCCTAAAACCCCTAACCCCTAACCCTAACCCTAACCCCAAACCCTAAACCATAACCCAAATCCTAACCCTAACCCTAACTCCTAAACCCAATCCCTAACCCCTAACCCTAATCCCTAACCCCTAACCCCTAACCCTAACCCTAACCCTAACCCCTAACCCTAACCCCTAACCCTGAATGAGCTTCTGCATCCTCCCTTCCTTCTTGTTCACGCTCAGTAACCCTGGATGATCCGTCTCAGCGCTGCAGTAGAAGCCTGAGGTGAACAGCCTGAATAGAGTCCAGTCCACGTGGCGCCGGCTCAGTTAACAACAGCTATAATCATCATTGTTATTTCAGTGAGACAACCGGGTCCTAAGGAGGGTGACAGGACCAACACGGGAACATCTGATGCTGTTTATGATATCTGAGCTGATGTAGACGCCATCGGGAGGAGGGAAGGTGTAAGTAGAGATCTGAAACCAGCTGGAGACTTCAGTGGAGGCTGTGATGGAGATGAACTGGTCTCTGATTGTCACAAACCGGGGGATGGTTAGCAGGCAGGTGGTCGGGGGGGGGCAACAAGTCTGAGATCTATTGAGGCCATTTAAGGCTTGGAAGGTGAGAAATGAGATTTTGAAATCAATAAATAATCTGAGAGGGACCTATTTCTGGGAACACGTGGCCCAGTTTAGAGTCTGGTGGCAGCGTTTTGAACCAACTGGAGATGCTGAAGGGATCCCTGATAATCTATGACGACTGCATCACGACAGTCAAGGAATGAGTAAACACAAGGTAACAGAAAAGACGGGATTTTAGACATCTACTAAGATGTAAAAAGAAAAAAATCATGTGAATATGTTTGTTTTGAGCATAAAAACTGATCTCTATTTCTAGCAGTTCTTTATATAGACTTTGATGATAAACAACAGGTCTGAAAGAACATTAAAACATTAAACATCTTCCATCAGCTGCCCATATGTGGAGAAGAAAAGGGGACCCAGGACTGATCCCTGGGACACACCTGGAGGACGAACGTTAGTAAGAAGGAAGACGTTCAGGGAGACAGACGAGTAAAAACCTGACAACTCAGCCGTTTATCCTGAAGCAGGACTTTAAATGATGCAGGAGGAGACTGCAGTCAGTGGCAGCACTTACATCTCAAATAACAAAAGTCAAGCGTTTTCTTCCATCTGAGCTTCTTAATGGTCATCGATGACTTGAACAAGTGCTGTCTTCGTTCTGTGAAGTGCTCTCAACAAAACTGTGCAGTAAGCAATAAAGGCCTCTTCATCATACGTATCCAGATCATCAGTAGCACGGGTGCAGATGTTGACTTCTGGTCCAGACCAGAATAAATCTGGTGCACCTCCACACCGTCGCAGATGTTGACTTCTGATCCAGACCAGAATATATCTGGTGCACCTCCACACCGTCACAGATGTTGACTTCTGGTCCAGACCGGACCACTAGCCGCTACTTTTGTCCCACTGCTTTAAACCATGAGGTTTATACAGAGATGCAGCTTTTCTATGAATGTTTCTTCAGCCCTCAGGGGGCGCTCTAGCAGGAAGTGGAAAAACCAAAAAACAAACCGAGTAGTTAAAGGTTATTCTGTTTTTGTTCAGTAGCCTATGTTGGCTATGCTACTCTACATTCATTTAGCATCAATACCTGTTATTATTGGACAAACTGGTTAATCCAGGTGTGTCTGACCATTGTAGCTACTCAGACACACCTGGATTTATCAGTTTGTCCAGTCAGTTTGTTGGTTCCTCAGCGGACTTCAGGGTTCTGAGTGGACCCGCCGCAGAGGTAAGGTTTTAATAGCAGATGTGGACCAGACGCAGCGTGGAACCAGCAGGTCCACGATCCGGCTCCAAAGAGGATCCGGCACTGAGTGCAAGTGTTTCATGGGTCCGTTCCGGATGTCTTTGCTGTGTGGGGGGGGGTTTTGTGGAGGAAATTTTTATTTGGTTTATTCATCCTGTAATTTTGTTCATTTTATTTGTCTCTAACAATATGTT
Organism: Hirundichthys speculiger; assembly: GCA_018398805.1. NCBI lineage: Eukaryota > Metazoa > Chordata > Actinopteri > Beloniformes > Exocoetidae > Hirundichthys > Hirundichthys speculiger. The sequence goes on along the minus strand of JAGFBZ010001567.1, from coordinate 577 downwards.
TAAAAGTGATTTGTCTTATTTAACAAGACCAATACACATCATAATCAATAAAGACCAAATGTGTTTTACAAAAGTCAAGCACGGAGGTCAGCTGTGATTCTGAATAAACATTAATTCAATCAGCATCAAGTAAATAACTTCTTGGTCAAGAAACTGTATAACGTCCCTAAATCCAATCAGTCTGTTTTAAGACAAATGTCCCTTTGTCTTAAAACAGACAGCAGGTAGTGGGACAAATGTCCCTTTGTCCTCACCGCTACCTGCTGTGATCCACTCTGTATGCAAACACCTGTAGAAGAATCAACACCTTTTGTCTTGTATAAAAGAAAACCCTCATCTCTGTCTGACAGAGATTCAGTTTTCTCTGTAATGCTGACTGACAGCTCTCCTTATGTGCACATAAGACTTTTGTATTTTTGTTTCTTTTCTCTTTAATAAATTCTATTCTGATTTTCTCATCGAGATCGGATCTTATTTTTTCCACAACAGTTTCAGTACACAGGAGGAGGAAAAATAAAGCAACTTGGTTTTAGTGTTCAGGAGAAAAATGAATAAAAAACCATCAATGACTTTTCTG
>JAGFBZ010001566.1:0-100754 GCA_018398805.1 Hirundichthys speculiger | reverse complement strand
AACCCCCCCCACACACACTCCATCCCCCTGGTCAGGACGGTGATTCAAAGACTCATCTTCAGCAGCATCAGTGTGATGAGATGAGACGGTCCTCACCAAAAACCAGCAGCAGCCGGATGACAGAAAAACTCTGCATGTCTGAGAGGCCCATCAACCCCCCCCCCCCCCCCCCCCCCCCCCCCCCCACTCGTCTCGTTCACGATATTAACGAGTATGAGGACGAACAGAAACCCGCTCTTGCACCCGCACGTCATCCAGCCTCGTTGTCATGGAAACGGACGCATCATCATCCCGGTTCCTTCGCTTCCGTGACATCTGTTTATTGAACGGATGCAAATGCAGCCTCATTTATGAGCTTTTTTTTTTTTTTTAGACTTCTGCTTCATAAGCTTCACTTCTTCTGACTTTCTCTGATGTAACACTGGGAGGACATTGTTTTAACATCTTTTCTTCTTGTCCAGTCTATTAAAAACAACTCCTTTTAATGTTTTACAGTAACACAATAAACGTTCATTTTGACCTTCCGAGGTCTTAAAACGAGATAAAAACAATCTTATAAATTTAGATGAGAAACAAGACGTGGCTTATTTTATATTTTCACCGTTTATTTAGCGTTGAGATGTTTTTTTTTTCTTTCTCTTAAAGTCCCACCCGGAGCTGGACAATAGTTCAGGAACAAAATAACAACAGAAAGTGTTTCAGTCATGATGATATGACTTTTAAACACATTTCTGATACTTTGATATAAATTATTCTTATGGCAAAGCCCAGATGTTTGTTTGTTTGATGATGTCATGTAATCCTTTTATTGGACGAGGCTTTATTGATCGTATCATATCAACTAAAATTAAGAAATATATTGTGATATAAACTTTGGCCAGATTGTCCATCACTAAAGCACTTCAGTCACAAACTCTGACCCACGACCTCAGGCTGAGCTGGAAACTTGTGTTTGAGCTAGAGGTCTTCGGAACAACCTGACAACCCGAAAACCCGAGGTTCCGACCCGATCCGAATCAGGTCTCGGTTTCATTCAAAAGGCCTGACTTCGGGTTCGGGTTGGAATCGGTGCAGTTAGTCTCTGGTCCAGTCGGTGCTCTCTGACAGGCTGGGTCCATGTTTACTCCAGAGAGGTAAAGATATTGGCGGTGGCAGCCAATGTCAGGACTCGGGGCAGTTTAATTAATTATTCATTAACGTGGCGTGTTTGTCATGAAACAATCGTGTTGCCGTAGCGTGTTATTTCCGGTTTGCCCGGCAGCTGTGAAGCACAACGGACCGCCAACATGACAACGCTGGATGAGAGAACATATTTACGACACGTCCTGACCGGTGTAGGCTAATAGGTTTAGCAGTTGCAACCAATAGCATCTGTATCCATAAAGAAAATAACACATGGATTTATTGTTGTTTACATCACGTAGCCTATGTAGCAACTGAACCGGTAGAAGAAGACAACTTTAGGTTAGAAAATCAAGTTTTATTCAACGCTAGACAACTTAACATGAGCAACTATGGGCTGTAATGTCTCGGTTCTATTCGGGTAACTCGGTTCGGTTCGTGGTCGGAAACTAAAGACTCAGGTCGGGTCGGTTCCGGGTCCAAATATTGCGGGTCCATTCGAGTTCGGACTCCCGGACTCATGATAATAGTTCGGGTCGGGTCGGTTTCGGGTCGAATTTTCATGGGTCCATTCAGGTTCGGGTCCATGAAAGTGGACCCGTGATGACCTCTAGTTTGAGCTAAAGAGGCCTCCCATTCCGCCAGGCCGTGCATCGTTGGCTGTGAAGGAGCACGAAAACTCGGGGAAAAGAAAGTGGCGCTAAATTCAAGTTGTTTTGCTGGAGGGACGCGCTGGAGAAACTATATCGCCCGCCTGGCCCGGGAACGCCTTGGTGTCCTCCCGGAAGATGCGGAGGAGGCAGCAGGGAGAGGGAGGTCTGGACGTGTCTGCATCCCAAATACAGATAAGTTAACGGTTGGGTGGACAGTAGAACGATGGACATCGCCTTCATCCTTCCCAGATTCACGGGCAACAACAACAACAGCTTCTCCAGTCAAGTCAGCTTCATCTACAGTGATCCCTCGCCAGTTCATGCTTTAAGTTCCGCTGATTTTTTACAGAAATATATAATATAAAAAAAAATATCAAGAAAAAATTGCGGAAACATCAGAGGATGTTGTGCGCGTTCTCTCGCAGCAAAGAAATGTGAGCCAGCCTGGCCCCTTTAAGAAGGTGGCCTTATGGGTAATGTAGTGTGTGTGTCGTGGGACGGCAGAATGAAAACGAGGTTAGCCGGGGGGCTCCAGTTGGCGGATTTTGATTCTCGCGGGGGGGCGCCGGTCCCCATTAACCGCGAAAAAATCACTGTATATAACACATTTTAACCAAAGTGCTTCACAGAACAAGAGGCAGAACATAGGAAAACACTATATATCATATATATATAATAAAATAATATTAAATCGAAGTCATGAAATCTCTAAGATCACTGCTGATGTCTTTCCTCCTCGGAATTGTGTTAACACACATCTGAACATCCAACAAGCTGCCAAAACCTCTTGATCCTTTAATCAGGTGTATTTGGTTTGATGGTTTGATCAGCGCCACCTTTTCTTCTACCGTTGGATTTTCATGGCAGATTTTTTTATTTCATTCTTGTCACATCACTCGGCCTTCAAAAGCTCGAGAAGATGCTGCAGAAAAAAATCTTCCCACTGCGCCCGAAGACCTGAGTGAGCTCCTCCACAGTGAGTGGGAGCTCACAGCATCAGTGCATGAATACAAAGCCTACGCGCTCTCCTGGTGCATGATGGGAAGTGCTCCCAGAGCCACAAAGAGCAGCTGCACACTTTCTGCCGACTCACCCCGGAGCCCGGGGCCCAGTGCCGCGGCCTCACGCACCACGGTGCCAGCTGAGGTGGCGAGAGAGACGCCAGCTGGGTGTTTACTAGCGGGAGAAGTGGGCCGTGCCCCACATATGTCATCCCTGTGTGAGTTAACGTGGCGTTGAGTCACCCACCAACTCGCCGCGGTGGTTTAAAAATAGAGGAAGGAAACGTCGCCTGCAGCGGTTCAGCATCCGCTGCTACAACAACACGAGCGGCAGCGACAGAGAGGAGAGACATGGACCTTCCTCTGCTGCCTTTTTCAGTCTTCAGCTCTTTTATCGCAGGTGATAAATGCAGCTAAACCTTTGTGAACCACATGACAGAGATGCTGCTGATCAGCTCTGACTCCTGGGTGGCAGCTGAGGTTTCCATGGTGAGGTGCAGCGCAACGCTGAATCTGTCTGCAGAAGAACAAATTTAATTTATTTTCCACCGTGAGCACCGCAAGGTATTTCCACACACACATGCACACATGTCAGCGTGACATTAGTGTTCAGGGAATTAAAAACAGTATTTCGGCAGAAACCCTGCTCTGGTTTTGTATCGTATCCTATAAAGGAGCTGGACGACTTGACTTGGAGGCAGGAGAGTTCCAACGTGGGAGGAAAAAAAGAGATTTTCCTCCGTTTAGATGAGAAATTGAGGCCAGTTGAGTGAAAACTCTGGGCTCTGGAGGAGGTTAGAGAAAAATCTTCTCAGACTCAGCTACACTGTTCCTGAACATTTCCAGGCCAAAGTTCTTCCCTTCATCCATCTCCATCCTCTACATCCTCTTCTCTCACGCCAACAGACTTCATGTCCTCTTTCACTACATCTATAAATCTCCTCTTTGGTCTTCCTCTAGATCAGCCATTCCCAAACTTCAGAATACCAAGGCCCAATTTGAAATGTGAAAAATCTCCGCGGCCCACCAAAACCTTTAATCACAACTGTGATCAACATCCAGGACTAGAAGCTACGTTCTGATATTAATGTGAGGGGTCAACAAATAAGGTGACACTTAGAATAACACCTAACTGGTTTGTTTTGTTACTTCTTAATGTTTTTAAATCATGGCGTTAATATTTCACAGTAATTGAAAACATATTTTAAAAAGATTGAGGATTTAAAACATTTGTTTAATTTTAATGACCTCTTACGGCCCACCTGCAGTACCATGACGGCCCACCAGGGGGCCGCGGCCCACACTTTGGGAATCACTGCTCTAGATCACGTGTCAAACACAAGGCCCGCGGGCCAAATGTGGCCCGCCATGTCATTTTATGTGGCCCTTCAGCGCTTGTGCATTATTGGCTTAAATTTTAAACTGATATTTTAAGACATAAAATAAGCTTATGCCGCTTTAAAGGGCATAGTGACAATAAACTACATCTCCCATAATGCATTTCGTCATTACTCACAACGATAACAGTTTATCACCATGAGCAAGAACTCAAGATGATTTTCAGAACTGATGGATTTAGGAAAAACCTCTACAAACTAATCCCAACATGTCAAAGAAAAGAAAAATTGATGCACAAGGAAGGCAGTTTCATCAACAACGGGAAAGCGAATACAAGTTTGTATCTCAAGGTGAAAAAAACCATATGTCTTTTGTGTTATGAGGCGGTGTCAGTCGTGAAAGAGTTTAAGCTACGTCGGCATTTTGACAGAAAACATGGAAAAAAATACAAAATCTGTTATTTAACAATACAATAAGGTGTAGTTTAATATATTTTGAATTACATTGCATTTTGTTACAATCGTGCTGTCAATCTGGCCCTTCGAGGGCCACCATGATGCTGATGTGGCCCTCAGTGAAAATGAGTCTGACACCCCTGATCTAGATGTTCCTCCTCCTGCTTCCTGCTCCCACCACAGATCACAGCGTTATCTGGAAACATCATGGTCCACAGTGATTCCCGTCTGACCTCATCTGTCAGTCTGTCCATGACCACAGCATTAAGAAGAGGCACAAAGCTGATCCTTGATGCAGTCCCACCTCCACCTTGGAGTCCTCACCACTGTCTTCCAGCTCTCATCCATGTCCTGCACCACCTGAACATACTTGTCTGCTCCTCCAGACCTCCGTATGAGCTCCGTAGCTCCTCTCTCTGCACCGTTACCTGCTTTCTCAAGATCTGCAAAAACACGATGCAGCTCCCTCTGACCTTCTCTATACATCTCAATCATCTTCCTCAAAGCAAATGTTGCATCGTAGTACTCTTTTTAAAAAAAAAATAAAAAATAGGAAGGCCTCATGGTCCTCACAGCAGCAAAGAAATGTCGCTTGGAGTTGCAGTTTCTGCCTAAACGGCTGCATTTTGAGACACTTTTGTGCACTTTAAGTCACCTCACCGTCCAAATGTCACCTGCCGGTCAGAGCTCTTCACCGCGGAAATGTCAAGATCAGTAGTCTTCAGTTGCTCGTTTCATTCAGAGGATCAGTCAATCAGAGTTGTTATCTTAGCTCAGGTGTGTGTTAACACAATGCCAAAGAGAGAAAAGACATAAGCGATGAACATTCGTTGTCCTTCAAGTCTGTGAAGGGTTATCATTCCATTTCCAACCTGTTTGAAGTGTCTCATTCTGCGCTGAGAAAGATTATTCACCGTTACGAAACATTCAAATTAGTTGCCAGTGGTCCCAAGAGTGGCCATCCCATCACGTTCACCTCAAGATCAGACACGCAGTGGTAAGAAAAACCGAAAAACGGAAACCCGGGAACCACATCTGAGACTCTACAGGCCTCAGTCGCTAAATGTTAAAGTTCACTAAAAAACACAGTCGCTAAGAGAAAGCCCTTCTAGAAGAACAACCTTAGATTGGAAAAGTTAAAAAAAAACACATCAACACAAACACTGTGGAACATGGCGGTGGAAGGAGGATCGTTTAAGCTTTTCTTTTCTTTTCTTTTTTTTTTTTTGTCATTCCAGGACCTGAACAGCTTGAAACCACTGAGTCTAAACCAAAGTTTAGAGGTTAACTGTGAGGCCATTTGTCCTCAAGTTAGTTGGTCTGAAATGGCCTCATTTCACAGGTCGATCACTGTAAGAACATCGATTCAACAGTCATCGATTCAGCTCGTCATCGTATGGAATGAACACACCATTCTTCACGTCGTACCCGAGGTTGAGCAAATGCAAATACTGCAGTGCAAGATGTTGTAATCTCGGACGACTGCAGGAACCGTACAGTGGCGGAGGAGCTCTAAGAGGGACCTTAAGAGAGCAGGGCAAAACCGAAAGCTTGCAGACCTCATGAAAATGAAGGGAGGGAGTTGATGGCCGAAGCAGCCAGCGCCTGTTGTTGTATTGGGATCTGCACTGATTATGCAAATTAATGCTTACAGGTTCGGTTCCAGCAGGTCCCCATGAGCCTGTATAGCACTGAACGTGAATGGATAATCGATGGATGGATGGATGGATGGATGGATGCTTACATGAAGCACGTTGAAATCAGTCTCACTCAGCTTTTAACTGGTACGTCCTATTTGCATACTTTCAGGATGTTACTGTTGATCTTATTCTCCGGTCATTTCAACACCGTGGGACCTTCAAAACCGAACATCTTAAGCATAAATTACATGATTAAGCTGTTGTCAGACCATCCGTCTGAGAAGCAGGAAGACTTTCCATTAATACATTTTTTTCTCCTAATCCTGATCTCGTGACCGTAAGGTGTCCCTTTCCAAATGTCAAATGTGTTTTCTTTCACTCGTCACTTGTTGAAAGAAGAATATTGCCTCTCGTCATGAAAACATAGAGCTTGTTAGTGGCAACAGAAACCAATTTACACCTACGGGTACTCAACAGCCTGTTGGTGTTCAGCAGCAGCGTGCGGTTTAAAATAGTCCTTCCTGTTTCTCAAGTGTTCCTTATGGATGACAGCATTGACGACATGAGTAAGAACGGCTGTAAAGGACCACAAAGTCTCTTCAGGAGCGAATGAGGAATGAACCAGGGATGAAGCATGTGCGGAAACACGGTACACCTCATGATTCAATCATTTTACAGATCCACCTTTAGCAGCCATAACTTGGTGAACTGTTTGACGATATCGGTCTCACGTCGCTGTGAAGGCATTTTGGGCCCATTTTTCTTTACAACTTGGGTTCATTGATGCTGACGGGCATTTATGTAGCTCTCATGGGGTCCCACCACACTGTTTCAGTTTGTTATGGACTTCAACTGGACCACTGCAACACCTTTTTCTTTTTCAGCCGTTCCCCTCTAGGATACTTTGGTATGCACACCTTGATTGGACTCGTCTGCCCAAAGAACATTGTCTTGTGGTTTGTTCAGATGCAGCTTTGCAAACTGAAACTGTGCTGGCATAATATTCTTAAAGACGAGACTCTTTATTCTGGCAACCCAACCAAACAAACGCTTTTCTAGTTTTACTTTACTGTCATGAACGTTTCGTACTTCTTCGGCTTCGAGTCGAACTTGCTGGGACGTCCACTCCCGGGAAGACTAGAAACTGTCTTGAACGTTTTCCACCTGTCTTTCCCACTGTGTTTACGTGATGTTAGAAAAAAAACTCCTTATTGCATAAGTCAAACGGAAACTGTAGACTCAATATGCATCCAAACAACCTGACTGAAATCAAACGAAACTGTCTAACACACGGGTGGCCAACCCCGGTCCTCGAGAGCCTCAACCCTGATTCAAATGAATGGATGATCATCGGCTTGTCATTCAGGTCCGAACAGGCCTGTTAAGGACCCATTCATGTGAATCAGCTGCGTTAAAGCAGGGAAACATCTAAGACATGCAGGGTTGTGGTTCTCGAGGACCAGGGTCACCCCTGGTCTAACACATCCAGACGATGCGGGTTGAAACCAGGCCAGTTCCTGCATGTGAATGTCTCAACTGGGCCGATATCAAACTAACTGACCTACAAATCCTGTGCACGCTCCACAGTTCCCACCCCAGGCTTTAACTGGGAGATACTGGGAGAAACCGATCTGTTTCCTTCACATGCATGTACTTCTGGACAAAGAGAGTAGAGGTCTTCGGAACAACCCGAAAACCTGAGGTTCCGACCCGACCCAAATCGGGTCTCGGGTCCATTCAAAAGACGTGACTCCAGGTTCGGGTCGGAATCGGTACAGTTAGTCTCGGGTCCGGTCGTTCCTCTCTGACAGGTTGGGTCTGCGTTTACTCGAGAGAGGTAAAGATATTGGAGGTGGCAGCTAATGTCAGGGTTCGGGGTAGTTTAAATAATTATTCATTAATGTGGCGTGTTTGTCATGAAACAATCGTGTTGCCGTAGCGTGTTATTAGCGGTTTGCCCGGCAGCTGTAAAGCAAAACGGATTGCCAACATGATAACGTTGGATGAGAGAACATATTTACGACACGTCCTGAGTGGCGTAGGCTATTGGTGTTAGCAGTTGCTACCAATAGCATCTGTATGCACAAAGAAAATAACGACGTGGATTTATTGTTGTTTACATCACATAGCCTATGTAGCAACTGAACCGAGTAGAAGAAGACAACTTTAGGTAAGAAAATCAAGTTTTATTCAACACTAGACAACTTTTAACACGAGCAACTATGGGGTGTATTGTCTCGGTTCTATTCGGGTATCTCCGTTCGGTTCGTGGTCGGGACTAAAGACTCGGTTCGGTTCCGGGTCCATTTGGGTTCGGACTCCCGGATTTATAATAGCTCATGTTGGGTCAGTTTCGGGTCAAATTTTCATGGGTCCATTAGGGTTTGTGTCCATGAAAGTGGACCCGTGAAGACCTCTAAAAGAGAGGAGTCCAAACAAATGATCTAGTGAGCACACTCACTGCAGAACGAAAGAATTGGAGCTGAAAATGTCTTTGCCAGGATCATTGCTGATGTCTTTCCTCCTTGGCATTGTATAAGACACCTGAATACTTCCAGAACTGCTTTTATAGAGGTGCTCAACTTGCTGATGATCAATTAATCAAGTACGTTTTATCAGCAGCCCTCCCGTTAAAGAGTGTACTTTAGTTTTCCACTTACTGCTTCTGCAGTGTCGACTGTCCACTGACCCATCTTATGTCGTATTTGCCTGATTTTAAGACCTGGAAAAGACCAGATGAGTATGACGCTGATACTTAAAACCTTTGAACTGTCAGTTGTGTTCGTCTATAAAAACCAGGCAGACAGAACCGAGACTCGTGGAGGGAACAATAACGACACAGTGGCCATGAAAATGAGGGTTTCTTTAACAGACTGCAGGGAAGAGAAGCTCCGGAAAGACTCCTCTACCTTTTGATTGCAACAAAGTCTGCAAACCGAGGTAACAGGACGCGTGTTTCAACTGTGCAGCCGAGCCCTTTCCTGTAAAAATCCGCAGTCTCGTCCTAATGTTGACAACCACACCAGTCGGTCTGAGCCACGCCTCTATCCAACCAGCACGATCCCCACTGCTGCCCATCCAGTCTACCCACACCCCCGCCGGATCCTGCTGAGCTCAGCGCTTCGCCTCACCCACCCTTAGGCGTCGCGGGAGCTGACGGAGCAGAGAGCTGTGTCGGGGGTTACTCTTTACTCCGCAGGAGACTCTGACAACGCAGAGAATAAAACATGAGCTCGCTCTGTCAGCTCCGACTGGATGAAACTGGCGTCCGTCACACAACCTCGTTACGGCGTCGGCGATGACCTGAGCCGCTCTGCTGAGGTGGATGTTCTTTATTCTGGATGAAAGATGACACCGGTTCAAATGTGTCTAAAAAAAATGCTCACAGTTGAGCGCTTCCAAAAAATATGAAATGATATGCAAGTCAGCACCCGTGTCTCTAAACCACAAGTTGATATTTTGATTGTTCAGCAGAATTGAATTTGAATCAAAATTAGTTGAGATTATTTTCTTGTAATCAGTTTTCAGAGATACAAAACTCCACCTTCAAATGCTGACATTTCCTTCTTCTCGCTGTTGCAATCATTTTAGCATCATTTTATGGGAATAATGATGAGTCCATTAATGGACAAACCTCTTCCTGGTCCCTCTCTTGTTTTTCCTCCTTCATCATCACTTTCTCGAGTCTCTTATGCTGACCAGTGACTGCGCTCTGGACGACGAGGAAAAACCCTTAGAAAGACTTTTAAAAGACTCACATTCATCTCCCTGTCACATCTAAACACTGTTGGCGATCTTGCGGGAGTCACTGTTTACACGACTACCGCCAGAGTCCTTTTCAAAACCGTTAAGCATGAGGTTCAACGTTAGTTTCCTTTTTCAGGATGTCTAGTGCAGCTCTGTGACATCGCTGGTGTTTGACAGTGTTGTAAAGTGATACGTAGTCGTTGCTAGAGACAACTGCGATGGGATCCCAAGGTTACTTTGGGTGGTTTTTGCAGATCGTTGCAATAAGGGATCCTGACAGTCAACAAGACTTCCTAAAAGTACCGTACTATCCGGACTATAACTCGCACCAGAGTATTAGTCGCATCTGTCAAAAAACACATTGTGAAGAAGAGAATATATAAATATAAGTCTCATCAGGCAATAAGAGCGGGTGATAATAGCATCGTTGATGAGCCCCTTCCAGCAGCAGCTGTTCAAGGACCCTTCTGTGGACTCGTTCCTCCATCTGTGGACTCGTCCCTTCGTCTGTGGACTCGTTTCTCCGTCTGTGGACTCGTTCCTCCACCTGTGGACTCGTTCCTTCGTCTGTGGACTCGTTTCTCCGTCTGTGGACTCGTTCCTCCACCTGTGGACTCGTTCCTCCGCCTGCGGCTCGTTCCTCTGTCTGCGGAGTCTGTGGACTCGTTCCTCCGTCTGTGGACTCGTTCCTCCTTCTGTGGAGTCTGTGGACTCGTTCCTCCGCCTGCAGACTCGTTCCTCTGTCTGCGGAGTCTGTGGACTCGTTCCTCCGTCTGTGGACTCGTTCCTCCTTCTGTGGAGTCTGTGGACTCGTTCCTCCGCCTGCAGACTCGTTCCTCTGTCTGCGGAGTCTGTGGACTCGTTCCTCCGTCTGTGGACTCGTTCCTCCGCCTGTGGACTCGTTCCTCCTTCTGCGGAGTCTGTGGACTCGTTCCTCCATCTGTGGACTCGTTCCTCCGCCTGTGGACTCGTTCCTCCGCCTGCGGACTCGTTCCTCCGTCTGCGGAGTTTGTGGACTCATTCCTCCATCTGTGGGCTCCTTCCTCCGCCTGCAGACTCGTTCCTCCACCTGTGGACTTGTTCCTCCACCTGTGGACTCGTTCCTCCGCCTGTGGACTCGTTCCTCCGCCTGCGGCTCGTTCCTCTGTCTGCGGAGTCTGTGGACTCGTTCCTCCGTCTGCGGACTCGTTCCTCCGTCTGTGGAGTCTGTGGACTCGTTCCTCCGTCTGTGGACTCGTTCCTCCTTCTATGAACTCGTTCCTCCATCTGTCGACTCGTTCCTCCATCTCTGTCCATCTTTCAGTCCGTTGTTCTCCTTCTTTGATTGTTTCATAGTCTGGGGCGCCGAAAAGGGGGGGTAAAGGATACGGATTATAGGGGCCCATGATTGAGGGGGGCCCAGAGAGGCCCCTAATGATGATCAAAAATAGCATCAACAAATTTCGCCGCTGTGTTGGGGGGCCCGGTAAAGATTCTTTTCATGGGGCCCAAAATCCCTAGCGGAGCCCCTGTTCATAGCTGTCAGAGGTTCCTCTGCTTTTCTTTAGTCCCTGACAAGTTTCTCATCACTCCAAACTTTCTGCTGCTCCATTACTGTTTTTAGCTGCAGATTTTATCATCTTCAGTTTAAACTCAGAAGTAGAGCTTTTTTCTTTTTGGTGTCATATTTCTGTTCTCTCAGTCTTTATGGTTTACTTTTTTTTTTCAGCATCAGTGTTCAGTTGTCGTGAGTGTAGACGATGTTCTGTTGTTGTCAGGGGGACATGGAGGATATTATTGATATATAAGTCGCAGGACATCATCAGACAAACTACTAAAAAAATACGGTAGCCAACACTCCTTCAAAATAAAAGTCAAACTGGTGTTTTAAAATGTAAACCAATGAACTGATGAATTGTTTTAACCCTCTGGGCCCCCTGCTGGCCATTTCAGTCCAGTTCTTTGTTTTTGTTTTTGTTTTACCATTTTTGTAAAAAATTTACCATGGGTATGGATATTTTTAAATGGAAAGCGACAAAGAGTAGCAACAAATATATCAATGGTTGAAACTTAGGAAGATTATTTTTTTGTATTGTTATTTAGAGCATTAAATCCTAAAGGTTAAGTAAAATGGACTTTCATGTTAACTCGTGACTTGAAAATTCTAATTTTTAACATTTTCTACCAGATTATGTTATTTGTCAGTTTTGGGCCAAAGGAGTGATTTAATTGTAATTTTCTTAGTTTCCACTAGGGGGCATGAGACGGCTTACTGCACTCCAGCGGAGCGAAGGAAAGACATAATATTGACATGGGTGTAATCTTTAGAAACTGTTTAAAAAAAAATCAACTTTCTCTTTCTGTCCCTGAAAGGTTAGTGGTAGTATGTAATCTAACTGGTATTTAAAGGGTTAACGTTCTGAATTTGCATAAAACTTTGGTCTTCGTGAACAGGGCCGATGCAAATTTTTAAAAAACAACTTGACGAAAGTGGAAAAATCTTTTGATACATATTAATTTTTAGAGCATTTGAGGAATGCAAACAGGAGGACAGCAACACACTGAGCCAGAGTTTTATCTTCTTGGCTTTCCGTGTGCATAAATCACTGTGCATAAGGACTGGCGCTGATGTCAATCAGCTACAGACCTCAGACTGGGCTGTCAACAGATAAAACAGGAAACAGTCATTTCCCAACAGGTGCAAACTAGGGATGGAATGGTTAGCGGTATTACGGTAAAGCGCGGTAAAATTTTACGCGATAACTCACATTTCGTAAACGTTACCGTTGCGTGTTGATCGAAAAAGGACCGGAACGATGTTCTTCTGATGCAGTTAAAATATTAATTTATTCTGTTAACTGATCCAACAACCATGATGCCGGCAGTTAGCACCACAGCGGTCAAAAACCTTTTGCCCTTCCGGGTCCAACACCTAACCAATAACAGGCAGCTACCTTTATACCTGACCCTCAGGTAACAACACAGCGACACCCACAGACACACAGAGTGAACTACAATTCAGAACAACATATTTGGCTCCTTTACAACTGTTTCTTTATTTGCACATTTAAACTTATTTAAGTTTCAGCCTAAAGTCCAAAGTTTATTTCATTTGAACTTGTGCTATAATTTTTGTTCCTGATAATTGTTTGCATATTTTGACCTACTATGGTTGTTAAAGTGTTTATTTAAATTTGCACCAGACAAATCAGTTTTGTTCCTGTTATTAATTTTGTTCATTTAAAATAAAACCTCTTTCTGTGCCAGTTGTTTGCCCTTTTAATGTGAAAGTTTCATTTTGGCTTCTGATGTTTTAGTATGACAAAGAAAATCACAAAATTTTGTGAAATTATTTAAATGTATGTGTTTTGGACAATTGTACAGCAATTAAGAATACCGCGATAATATTGTAAACCGTGATAATTTGGTCACTATAATTGAGATATCAAATTTTCCATATCGTTACATCCCTAGCGCAAACAAACTGGATAACAAGTCGGGATGGTCCGGGATGTTCTGTGATACCACTCCGCTCCTCTAGAGGTGCTCTGACGCATCATTACCACCTTTGTTGCCCCGCCCCCTTAGTCGTCAGGAAGAGGTATTGTCAGCATTGCCAGATGTACGATAATTATCGTATTTGTACGATAATTTAACCCTGTGTACGATGTACGATGTACGATCAATTGTAAAAAAAAAAAAAAAAAAAAAACAAATGTACAATAATTTCGACCTTTCCATGAGACGCATGTTTAGCTATTTCAAATTAAAAGCTTTTAAGCAACAAAATGACGGGGCACTTTTATTGTGAAGCGGCCGTAGGAAGTGAAATGTGTTCATGTAGTGTCACTTATGAGCGATAGGTGGCGATAGTGTGCCAAAAGTGGGAGGCCAACTGCTGTAATGCTAATGTGAAAAAGTAGGCTCTGACAACTCCTATCACTACAATAAAGACCAAACACAGCCGAACAGCGTTGCCAGGTGTACGATAATTATCGTATTTGTATGATAATTTGGTCCTCTGTACGATCAATAATCCAAAATAAGGCCAAATGTACAATATTTTGACTATTTCAAATTACTGCCTGCAGCAGCAACTGTCTACCGGAGTTTTTTTTTGTTAATCCTGAAGGCATCTGTTCCCATGTGACATGTTTCTAGCCAATCCATCAATTTATTTGTAACCACCCAATCGTGCTTTACTGAGCGTGAGTTATAAACGTTTGTCTCAAAACAACGAGCATGATAGGCTGAATGGACTGAATGGTCAGCTTTGCCCACTATTTAACACTAGAGTGATTATATTTGACTAGAGCGCATCATTGGGCTTGTTATTTTGGTTATGACAGATGTACGATGATTTCCCTCAAAATACGATAATTTTGAGTCTCTGGTACGATAATCCTACATTTTCCACCTGGCAACGCGGCGACGAAGTGCATACAGTGATCCCTTGCCACTTTGCGGTTTGAATACTGAGGTTTTAGTGTTTTGCGGATTTTTTTCAGAAATATACAATATAATTTTTAAATAAATTTAAAAATCGCAGAAGAAGAAACATCACAGATTATGTGCGCATTCTCTCACAGTGAAGAAATGCTGTGAGCCAGCCTGGCCCCTTTAAGAAGGTAGCCTTATGGGTAATGGTGTGGCCTTATGGGTAATGTAGTGTGTGTGTCGTGGGACGGCAGAAGAAAACGGGGTTAGATGAAAAGTGTAGTGAGCATCAACAGCAGCCCAGTGTGTATAGATTTACATTCTCTGTTAACCGACAGGAGCCCAACAATACAACCTGTGTGATGTTACAAGTTCCTGCAGTGCCAGAATAAAGTGCTCGTTCCATGCAGAGAAAACCGGACTGTTTGTTTTGTTGTTGTTAGCGTGTTAGCCGCTAATTACGAGCCAAAAATAGCACAATATCAGCGGTTTGTTTACTACGGTTCAGAGACCAGAGGCTGTGAAGGTAACAGAAAGACCACAGTTGAGCCTTTGTCTTGTTTCGCTGCAGTGCCTCGATACTTTTTTGCGGTTTTTAAACATATTCTAAACACATTATTGAGGCTCGGGGGGCTTCGGCTCCAGATCGCAGATTTTGATTGTCGCGGGGGGCACCAGTCCCCATTAACCGCGAAAAATAAGGGATCACTGTACAGTGTTAGCTGTATCATGGTTGGATTTAGTGTACGATAATTTGGGATAAAATACGATAGCTTTGGGGTCTCTCTACGATTATTTTATTTTCAGCATTTGGCAACACTGGGTATTGTTACACCGGGTGGCTCTGTGACATTTCAAGACTGAAATGTTCATATGTGAAGTATTATAACAAGCTGCATTCAAAGGAGCGTTTTCCTAAAACTCATTTGATTTGAAATAGTGAAATTATGGCGCTTGTGCTTGGATCAAACATTGAAATCATTGTCAGCCTTGTTTGATATTTGATATCTAATTTAATGGTTAATCAGTAAACATTTCCTCACACGTGCGTTTCTGGATTAAAACAGCTGGCAGGTTTGTCGCGCGCCTTTCTATTTATAGAAATCATATTTGTCCCGTCAGTTGCGTAACTTCAGGGTCATTTAGAGAGTTTTTTCTAATCCACGTCCACACACGGTTTTCACACGAGCACCGACGCTGCGTCGCCTCTTCTGACACCTCCAGGTTGGAAGACCAGTGAGGGGCATCGATAGAGGCCTCTCACATCAACACTGCACCATCATTTAACAAGATCAGATCATTATCGTGTTGTTTTAGTGAATTTGCGCTTTGACAGCCTAAGAAACTGTTGACGTGGTGAAAGCTGCACCACCTGACAGCTCGAGGATGATTAGGATGATTTCCTGTTTTACATTTGACTAATCCCCAAAAGCTTGAAAAAAAGGCGACAGGACTTAATTTTCTTGGCTCCTGATCACGTTTTACCTTTAATCCAGGGAGGCTTTGTCGGTTCAAATGAGGCCGGTTTAAATCTGAACCGACTAAGCCTTTTGGATGAAAGGAGAAACACCTTGAAGAACCAAGGAAAAATAAGCCCAGTCCATTTAAATTCTGCTCCAGCCTTCCAGGACCAGGATATTAGATTTTACCATTTTAGGGCAAAAGTGGAAAAACATTATCGGAATTCAGTATTTTTTTCTGCCAGAGTAATGTGCCTGAAACTGTAATAAAATAAAAAAAATAAAAACGTCTTCAAAATGCCATTAATACCAGACACAATGTATCAAATGTTATATCTTTTTTCCAGATTTGCATAAAAATAAAAAAGGATCATCTTGGAGTAATTTGGTCAGAGTCACCTGTAAAAAACGGTCTGAAACGCACCGTTTCTTCAGTTTGCATCTCTGAGCTGTTACATGCAGATCTCTGGATCATCATCTACTCACGTCGCACGCGGCCGCTTCACGGTCCCCTCACACGCAGCCGCCCGTCGGGAGGACTTCCGTCTGCGGGCAGATTCCTCCGGTGACTCCGGCGGTCCGCGATGCTGAAAACCAGCAGCCGGGTCTGATCGGTCCGCGGCGGTCTGGGAAGGGTCTCCACACCCTCCGCCCGGTGTCACCGCGACGGGTGGACGCAAAGCTCCGAGGGAAAATAAATAAACGGATAAATAAAGGAGCAGCGGAGACGCGGCGTCCTGCCTGGAGGGCGGCGGGGAGGAGAAACGCGGCTGCCGTCGTCCTTCAGCGGGGCGGATGGAGCGGAGGGAGGAGCGCTGCTGCTGATGAGGATGAGGATGAGGATGCAGGCGGAGCGGCCTGGTCCAGCTCAACACCTACACGGCGCTGCGTTCAGGAACCCGTCGTACACGGCAACGTCGGCGGACGCGGCGTGACATTAAAATAAAAATAAATCCCTCTGCTTTGTTGTGTCCGCGGAATGACGACTCGTCGGGGTTGGTTGTAATCTAAAGCCCGTCTTTGAAATAGTTTATCACCGGCATCCTCGCTTCCGGGATGACTTTCTATCGGGAAGGAGGTTTTTGTAGCAGTTCCTCCACCGACCACTGGGGGCTGGCTCCAAAACAGAGCAGATCCCCCCAAACACATTTTCATCATCATTCGTTTATTTAACTTTATTTAACTAGGGGACAAAAACAAACAAACAAAAAAAAAACTCTTGAGATTTAAAATGTGTTTTTTTTCACGAGGGCTCAGACGGGCAGCAGCTCAGAGCAGCAGTTGATACAAAACACAAACAACACAAATATACAGCATATGAATGAGATGTTCACTGAAACTCCACAAAAAGGCCACAAAATTATTAGACTATCAACACTAAGACCTTTGAAAAACCATTATTACTGTGATGCTGCACAGTGTACGTGGAATAGCTCCAAAGCAAACAAGCTACACATCTATCCCTTCATGACTGGTGTGAAGTGGGTAAAGTGGCTGAAGACGCCGGTTCAGCGTGAGAGGAAGGACAGAACAGGGACTAATGATGACGTGCTATGTTCCCGTCATTTTGATGCAGAGGAAGTGGGTACGGCGGAGGAAGAGGCCAGAAAGGCGCCGATGTGTGAAACTGCGGATAAACCCCAGTGTTGTCACCGTGCATGACAGCTTGTTTTTCAGGTAGCCTCTGTTTCAGTAACTAACGTACCATATTTTCCGGACTATAAGCCGTTACTTTTGTCCCACGCTTTAAACCATGAGGTTTATAGGTTTATGCAGAGATGCGGCTTTTCTCTGAATTTTTCTTCAGCCCTCAGGGGGCGCTCTAGCAGGAAGTGCAAAAACCAAAAACAAACCAAGTAGTTAAAGGCTATTCTGTTTTTGTTCAGTAGCCTATGTTGGTTATGCTACTCTACATTCATTTTGTGAGCATCAATACCTGTTATTATTGGACAAACTGATTAATAAATTTGTACAGTCAGTTTGTTGGTTCCCCAGCGGATTTCAGGGTTCTGAGTGGACCCGCCGGGGGGGGAAGGTTTTAATCGCAGATGCGGACTGGACGCTGTGTGGAGCCAGCAGGTCCGCGATCCGGCTCCAAAGCGGATCCGGTACTGAGTGCAAGTGGACCCCGATACGGGTCCATTTCGCGGGTCCGTTCCAGATGTCTTTGCTGTGTGGGGTGGTTTCAGTACACAGGAGGAGGAAAAATAAAGCAACTTGGTTTTAGTGTACAGGAGGAAAATGAAACCATGAAATGACCATCAATGACTTTTCTGTTTTGTCTGATCAGCACTTTTACTGCCGTGTTCCAGTTATCAGTTCAGGTATATGAATAAACACTTAATGATAAAATCTTTCGATGTAAATATCTTATTTCTCAGCCTGGATACCGGCGGCTTATAGTCCAGTGCGGCTTATATGTGACAAATATATATTTCATTTAAATTTTAGTGGGTGCGGCTTATATTCAGGTGCGCTTTATAGTCCGGAACATACGGTATGTAATTGAAGCGTGTCAACATGGTGTTTCCCACACATTTCCGGTTTTCAGCAGATCAAATCTATGTAATTATTAACTAGAATGATGTCTGACGTTAATCCCTACTGCTGCTGGTGAAAAATCTGTGCATGAAATTGATTTTAATGTCACCAAACAATAATATAACTACACACTAACATCTGATGCTCATGCTGAAGTATCCCCATGATTATTTACACATGGCACGATGAAAACAAAGATTTTTTTTTTTTTTGTTCTTTTTTTCTTTTGCACTTGTTTGTCACTGACCGAGTTTCCACATAAAATTTATTGGGGAGGTGTGTGCTGCTGAAATCTGGACTGTTCGGGGACTTTTCAAACAGCTGTGAGTCAAACAGCTGCTGCTGGGCGGGGCCGAGACGAGCTAAAACAGTCTGAGCTCCGACAGCCTGACCCACCAAGAGTCATGAGTCATGATGTTCGACTAATAGAACCTGATTCTGGTTCAGGAGGGAGGATGTTGCTGCTCCAGATGCTCCTTAAATGTCTCAGCGAGATGCTTTTGTGCCTTAAATGATGGGGGTGTTTAGACGGATCAAGCAGAAAGTTATCCTGCAGGTTTTTTAATGAAGTTACCGCAAGGAGAGGAAGAAGTTTACACCTTTTTTTTTTTCATCATGGAACCAACTGCATGACTATGAAGCTCCTAGAAAACTGTAAATTAAAGATATAATAGCTGGTCCTCAGGGCATCATACTAAAATACTCATCGACCGGCTCACCTTCGTCAGTTTAAAGTCCGGATTTTACTAGTAAATCACCGTCACGTTTGAGTTACTTTATGTGCTGGGTCTGGAGCATTCAGGTATGGTGCTAAGACAATGCAAAGGAGGAAAGACATCAGCAGCGATCTCTGAGAAGCGGTTGTCGCCGTTCAGTCCGGAAAGAGTTACGAGGCGGATCCACCAGAAATAACGAGGGCGTCTAATGGATCCTGTCACCATTAAAGCAGAACAACAGGCTCCTGATCAATCGATGATCAGCTTCAGCCTCAACTGAAGGATTATTTGCCAACTTGTTTTTAAATGAAGCATCCACGAGCTGCAGCGATCCTCCTCCGCCCTCAAAAACCAGACAAAGTAAGCTCCAGCTCCCGTTGGGGCAGCAATGAAGACGGCGGCAGAGAAGGATGCTCAAGAAAGAAAATGAGAGAGTGACTGAGGAAGACGAACAAACCTGACCACGGGATGACCTAAAAGACGTAGAAGAAGCAAAAAGTTCCTCTTTGTGGCTTTAAAGTGTTTGATGAGGACCTACACCACGATTCGATCCCACCCATCTAATCACAGTTTCCAGTTTAAATCAGACTTTAACCTCTGACCCAACACGGTCACATGACCCGCTGAACGCCACTGGACTCTAGTTGAGCCTCGAACCTTCGCAGTCGCCGAGTGGTTGGCGAACTCTCTCGAATGCCCCGTCTCCTCCGACCCCTGAGGCGTGCTCTGAGCCCGAAAGTGACGCCACCTGACTGGCGGCGGGTTCGGTCGAACATCGTGAAAAAAAAACAAACAAACAAAAAAAAAAGATTGCTTCAAGTGAACATCACGGGATGCTTCTCCCACATTAGCTCTTCTTTAAAAAGTAGTTAAAACTATGGCTGGGCAACGATTAAAAATTTTAATCGCGATCAATCGCATTATTTCCCTGATTAATCACGATTAATCGCATAAACCGTTTTTTAATATAACGCAAAAAAAAAAAAAAAAAAGCTTTTTTTATATTTCAAGTTTAGACTTGGATCAAAAATATGAAATTAAAAAACAGGCCACAGAACTGAATTAGTTTTATAATCGAGGACTGGACTTTCTGTTGTCATTACACATCTGTGCCACTAGATGGAGCCGCACTGAAGTAACCAGCTAGAGAACAGCAGGACAGTGAACACATGGAGCAGATCTGATGGAACATGGAGGAATGACGCAAAAGTTTTGTTGCAGTCCAGAATTTTTCTTTTTTTAGACAGAAATGTTAACATTGCTACCTGAGTTGCTACCTGAACTGTAAAGTTCACAGATTTTTACCGTTCTCCATGTCTGTTTTAGCTTTTCCTTAAGTTTACCTGCAAATTGTTTTCCGGTTCCACAGCAGCCAGTAACAGACTTTTCAAAATAAAACCATGTGAGCAATATGCGTTAACGCGCGATAAAATAAATGTCAGTGTTAATAAATGAATGCGTTAACGTGATAATAACGCGTTAACTTGCTCAGCCCTAGTAAAAACTTTTTTTTTTTGAAAAACTGAGAATTCTTTTCAAATGGCTGTATTTTATTTTGCAGCATCATATGTGAACACACAGATAAAAGAGATGAAGAATTACACATGTTTTTTTTTCTAAACTTCTACTCTGCAGTGATGAATGCAGCTCCTTTATTTCCACATGACTCATCAGCTGGTGGAGATGAGATGTTCTGGACCGGCGCCGCACCACTTCAAGTCATCTGGAAAAACTGAAACTTTGGAGGAGGGTTTATTTTTTTTCTCTTTTTCTTTCTATCCGCTCATGTTGATAAACGACGGCCTTTAACCAGACTGGATTCATCAGTGTTGTTTTAACCCAGTGCATCTATGACAGAGAAACCTTTTTTTTTGTTTTGCTTTAAATCAGAAATGTACTCTCTGAAAAATGATCAGGACGCATCGTGACCTCAAAACCTGCTTCCTTCATCGGTGTGAGATGAATGTGCCGTGGTGGAAACTTCCACAGACGCAGCAGCCGTGACTGAGCCTCGAGTTGGAGCAAACATGACAAAGTTCCTCTGTTTCTGCATCAGCCTGCTGCGTAATGTTACATGTTATTATTTTGAAATGTTCGTACTGACAGCTGTAACCCTGCAGAGGAGCTGGTCCTTCATTCGTCCTGCAGGCCTCTAATTACAGCATGAAGACGTTCGCTCGCTCTCAGTTTTGTCTTAACCCTCCTGTTATGTTCGTTTCGGAGGAACAGCAATTATGTTCCCGGGTCAATTTGACCCAGGAAATGTTTGATCATCCAAAAGTATCTAAAAACTAAAAACTCCAAAATAAACACTGTTTATATCTCATTATTAACTCCATCACTAACTATTTAAATCAATATTTAGTGCATTGTTGTTCTTTACCTCTCACAGATCATGGTTCAATGGTAATTATTCACTCATTTTCTTTTTTTAATTAATGTTAAAACATTTTTAGATGTGCATTGGAAAGACCGATCTATAAAATACAATAGTTCAATCTAACATTGACTTTTTTTGTAATTATTCTATATTTTCAGCTTTTCTTTTTGGGGTGATGTTGATAAATTAGCACAAGAAAACCTCATCTTCCGGATCAAATTGACCAGCTGAATTAAAATCAAAATCTACTGAATTTACAATGAAAGAAAACTGAAGAATTGTTTTTGAACCAGAAAGTAATAAAAATAAGAAAAATCAAACTAACAGATTAACAAAATGAACATGGTGTGTTCATATGTGTGTCTGTGAGTCTCCACTGCACACAAGTGACATGTCATCACGTTGTGACAATAAATACTACGCAATGTGTATAACCAGAAATCCATCCATTCATTATCCAACCCACTTATTCCTGTGCAGGGTCATGGAGGTCTGCTGGAGACAGAAGCTTAGACAGAAGATGTGCTCCTTGCAGAGCTTTGATGGGTTCTACTCTGGAAAGATCTCCTTCCAAATGACAAATGCGTTGTAGGCTGATCTATCAGTCATGTTATAAAAGATGACCAGCGGTCAGCTTTCAGTCATTCGTTTGGTGCTTTTAGACCCAATGACTTGGTCTAAATGATCCACCCCTCACTTTGGTGGCATTGTAGGGATCATACTTGGTTTCTGATCTTCTCTTGAGCTGATTTCAGACTTTTTATGCAAAGTGCTCATGACATTTTGACATTTCCCTCCTTTTTGGGGCAGAAAGGCTCTTGGGCTGTGGTGTCTGTGAAGGCAGACATGGAGGACTCAGGGGTCCTGTTCTTGGTTACCAGCAGCTCAGCAGAGAGTTCACACTGGTTCTTTTGGACCGCTCCAACCATCGTGAGCTTTCTCTTTAGAAGTCCCTGACTCAAGTTGCAGCTTGTAAAAAAATTGTCACAGGTTATATTCTGCCTTCTGAGACCACGTGTCATGTCAAGCACGACCCAAAGGAGAGGGTGTGAAACTGGGGAGAAATGGGGGTCACAGTTGCAAAGAAAAAAAAAAACTATTATATTAGATACTTATAACC
Organism: Hirundichthys speculiger; assembly: GCA_018398805.1. NCBI lineage: Eukaryota > Metazoa > Chordata > Actinopteri > Beloniformes > Exocoetidae > Hirundichthys > Hirundichthys speculiger. Next base: position 78,165 of record JAGFBZ010001566.1, on the reverse strand, counting down.
CCTTTTAGTCTCTATTTTGGCTGCTGGGTCAAATTGACCCGAACATAATCTATGTAACATAAATGTGGAGAGGGGGGTTGCAAATATGTTACATGAACAATTTTTATTTTATATGTTGATTAGACTAATTAAGCCAAGCAGAATACGTTTTATCCTGAAAAAATACTTAAACTATTTTTTTTTTATTTTTAATTTTCAAAACGGGTCAATTTGACCCGCAACATAATAGGAGGGTTAAAGAGTGGTGTCGCCTGCAGTTGCTCCGGGGCTTTAAATGTCTCTGGAAAGAGCCCGTTAATGAAACTGGAGCTCATCACGGCCTCTCTGTCGATGCAGCATCGTCTCAGATATCAGACAGCTGATGGACGTGCTGCTCGGACGCCCGGCCGGCCACGCCCATCCCTGAACGTCTCAGCTGCTCCAGGCCTCGTCTCCTCCGTCTTCTGCATCGTCCCCGTTAATTCCCCCCACGCGCGCCCGCACGCTGCGTGAGGTCACGTGGTTTCCTCAGTATTTCTGAATAATCACATTCCCCAGAATGGTTTGAAGTGATCTCACCCTTTCTGGGTGCTTTCAGCTCACGTCACTCTCTCCTGTGTGATCTGAGCGATGGGAGGACAGCAGGTCAGTCCGCTCAGACCGGGGGATGTTCATCAAACATCCATGAGGAAACATGCATGCAAATGAGCATGCGTGCAAGAATTACAAAATTACAATGTCACGGCTGCTTTTAGAAAAAGCCTCACGTCAAACATAATTAATTTGAACGACACAAACCTCTTAAATCTTGCAAAACAAACTGCAACAGAAGATGGTTTCTATTATAATCATTAAGGTGAGGGTCAGATTTTTCCTCTAGCACACAGGTGTCAAACACTAGGCCTGCGGGCCAAATGTGGCCCGCCACGTCATTTTATGTGGCCCTCGAGAGCTTGTGCATTACTGGCTTAAATTTTAAACCAATATTTTAAGACTTAAAATGATCCTGAACCATCTCAGTTCACGCCTCAGCTCTAACCTGCACCAGGAACCCCAGCAGGTCTCGGTTCATCACCTGTCATTAGGGGCGTGTTTACAAATGACACAAATGATACTGAGTTGGTCAAATCCAGCTGTAAACAAAACCGATGTTTGTACCAGGCTGTAAATATGTTTCTGTCTGCTGCACAGTTGAGACATTTTTAACATGGGAGTCGACGGGGATTCTTCGACTGACCTAGTGGTCAGTCGAAGAACTGCAACAAAACCTTCTTCCCGGATGAGCTTCAGTCCAGATGTGGGACGGTTGCTCACTATTTTAGGCGTAATCTCGTCTTGAGTCATGCTCCCTTAGGTTCTTAAAAAAGAATAGAATATATCAGTAGTTCTCAAACTTTTAATACTGCTTAACACCTGAGAAACTGTTCAGCTCTCTGAGTACCACTATGATGACCAATTTTAAAATATAGCCATATATGCCTTCTCAATTAGCTTTAAACACACAGAGATGATTATTCCTTATTGGGGTTATTTATTGTTACCTGAATTTTGTTTGAAATGTATTTATAATGTATTGTATGTTTCTGAATGTGAATGTGAGTGTGAATGGTTGTTTGTCTGTATGTGGCCCTGTGATGGACTGGTGACCTGTCCAGGGTGAACCCCTGCCTTTCGCCCGTAGACAGCTGGGATAGACTCCAGCAGATCCCCGTGACCCTTCAAGGATGAAACGGGTATAGAAAATGGATGGATGGCATTTAATATTAATTTAAATCTCAAACAGGAAAAAGTTTAACATTTAAGATGCTAAATTTTATTTAATAATTTGATATTTTGTGGTCTCACTGCAAGGGCAAAATTTTCACCTTTTGTTTGGAAAACTGTCATTATCTTTGAAAAAAAAAACAAAAAAAAAATTATCTGAAAGTATTGAAAAGAAAGAAACCCTCCCAATCCTCCCAATTAATCATATTTAAAAATAAAGGTTAGAGTTCAAACAAGATGACAAGTTAACAGCAGCGACTGAGCGACCGAGCAGAAGTACAGTGATCCCTTGTTTTTCACGGTTAATGGGGACCGCCGCCCCCCGCGAGAAATCTAAATCCGCGAACTGGAGCCGGAGCCCCCCGAGTCTAAATAATGTGTTTAAAATGTGTTTAAAAACCCCAAAAAAGTAGCGAGGCACTGCAGCGAAACAAGACAAAGGCTCAACTGTGGTCTTTCTGTTACCTTCACAGCCTCTGGTCTCTGAACCGTAGTAAACAAACCGCTGGTATTGTGCTATTTTTGGCTCGTAATTAGCTGCTAACACGCTAACAACAACAAAAGAAAAAGTCCAGTTTTCTCTGCATGGAACGAGCACTTTATTCTGGCACTGCAGGAACTTGTAACATCACACAGGTTGTATTGTTGGGCTCCTGTCGGTTAACAGAGAATGTAAATCTATACACGCTGGGCTGCTGTTGATGCTCACTACACTTTTCATCTAACCCCGTTTTCTTCTGCCTTCCCACAACACACACACTACATTACCCATAAGGCCACACCATTACCCATAAGGCTACCTTCTTAAAGGGACCAGGCTGGCTCACAGCATTTCTTCACGCACACAACATCCTGTGATGTTTCCGTGATTTTTTTTTAAAGATTTTTTTTTTAGCTCTAGTTGCCTTTATTGATAGTAGAGAGACAGGAAGGGGGGCAGAGAGACAGGGCAAAGGGTCGCTGAGTCAGGAATCGAACTCACGACCAGCTGCACGAGGACTGTAGCCTCTGTGTATGGGCCGTCTGCCCTAACCACTGCTCCACCAGGGCGGCCCTGTTTCCACGATTTTTAAACATTTTTTAAATTATATTATATATTTCTCAAAAATCCGTGAATAACTAAAACCGCGGAACTTAAAATCTGCAGGAATATGCGGGTAGGATTGCTTCTTCCACAGCATAGTGACTCAGAGTTAAACCGTGCCGTCTTGCCGTCTGCTGCGTTAATCCCAGCCAACGTTTACGTATTTATTTATATCTGATATATTTTTTAAAAAAGGTGGGGCCTGATGTGGGATTGTCCATGAGGTTCAGGCCATAAATGGGCATCTTATCTGGGTCCCACTTGTGCCAAGCAGCTGATCCAGACGATCAGGATGCACGTGTGTCGGGTCCAGATGAATGACTCTGATATTCTAGATGCTGATGTTCCTCCGTGGCTGCAGGGAGACGGACGGACAAATCAATATGGCCCCATGTAATTTAAATCCGCTCACATCGATGCTTTTTACGCTACCTAGACTTATTTATTGTTTTTTTAATGCATTTTGCATGACATCAGAATTGTTTAAAAAAAAAAGAAGTCATTAGCTAACCGTCAACACCACTGACTTCACGCCGTCCCCTCAGGTCATCCCCCCTGAACTGTATCACCCCGTTTCTCGCTCCTTGGCGTGATCCGTTAGTATCGCTTTTTGAAGTACCTGGAGTGATTTGCTGGATGTGTGGGTCCTTCTCAGGCAAAAAAAAAAAATCAATAGAGAGACAGATTAGTGCATGTCAAGCGTGCCCAGCGTGGGAGAGAAAGTCATCACCAGCCCTTCTGTTGTTCTGTTGGTTCAGCATCACAGCCAAACCTCCAGAGACAGAGAGGGGAAACTCATAAAGAGCGGAGAAGACAAGAAAATGAGTTTACGTGAGTTATATGTGCGCTTAATAATGTCGTAATGCACTTGTCACGTACGGGGGGTTGCTCTTGCTGACTCTGCAGCCTCGTATAGCTGCCAGTCCTGATGTATCCGCCTCCATTACTACATCGACTCTCTGCTCTGACCTTTTCCCCCCCAACATTCCCTGCCAGCATATATGTTCTGGGTTTGTTACCAGCACGGAGAAGCTCTGTGTGATGTGCACGTTATCAAAAGCCAGTGCATGGCTCTCTGGCGCACGCTGAAGTGGCTGATATGCAGTTAAACCTCTCCAAACCGTGAAAACACTGAAAAGGAAAATAGCCTTTCGTGCATCCAGCTCCACGGTAAAGAGCTCTCTGCATGAAAGGGTTCCAGTCAGCTTCCTCTCTGCAACGTCCATCACTCATCACAGTCTGTGCACGTCACCGTCAGCTGGTTATTTAGTCCGTCACGCCAAGCGTACAGGTGTGGGTCTGAAGCTGGACATTAATGCGATGTTGCCCAGTCCCAGACTACATCAACTCTCATGACTCTCATGCCAGTCTTTCAGCGGCAAAAACTGAAGTCTCCTGCAATAAAAGTCAAGCTCTGACTAGGGTTGCGAATCAAGAACCGGTTCCTGTAGAGAACTGGTTCCTGTAGAGAACCGGTTCCGTGTGTTTCAATTCCATGGAATCGTTTGCCAGTTTATCCAGCGATTCTCTTATTGATTCCAACCAGCACGAATCTCACGTAATTTACGCAAGTTACACACAGTCAATTCCAGAAAGCACTTACGTGATTAAGTTACGTCGGTTTAGCAAGCGCATTGCAGTTGTAAACAACAATGGCGCCCACCAGGTTCAAACGCTCCAAAGTTTGGCTTCTCTTCACCAAAGAAAGATGGCAACAAGGCAACTAGCAGTCATTGTAAAGTGGAGATAACAGCATCGGGAGGAAACACGACTAACATGCAGAAACATTTGAACACACAACATGTGATAACGAGTGTCGTGTTTTTGACGCTTCGGACTGATGGATCTCAACCCAGCAGCAGTAGCCAAGCTAAGATCACCTCTGGTAACTCTGGTAAGTAGCTATCCCACTGCCTATGTGCTTCTTTGTAAAACACGCTATAACATTAACGCTATGCTATTAAACGAATGTCTTCTGCATTACATTTAGAAGATGACCGTGATGAGAGAGAGAGTCTGGCTGGTTCAGAGGCTGGAAGACATGATTATTTTACTGTTAAAGAATTGTTAATTCTTCATAGTATTTGCAGATTTGTACTATGCACTGTTCCGTTGTATTTGATAGTATTTATCTTTATTATTGTTTTTGAGTGCTTAGTGAGCTCATATATCCTTTTAAAAGGGAGATTTTTTTCATTTCTATTAGGAAAAGTCTGTTAGTAAAATGTTACACATTCTTGTGTATTTGCACAGTTACATATTACAACAGTTAACACGTTATCCAGGCTTTGGGTCTCTTTTGATCTCGCTGTTGAGTTTGTAAGGTCATGACTTCTAAGTAAAAAAAAATTGATGCTAATAAAACTGTTTGTTCTCCTTCTCCCCAAATTAGAATCGATAAGAGAATCGATAAAGAATCGAATCCCTAGCTCTGGCCATGTTAACATGCTCATGACATGTTTGTTTGTTTCTTTACACCTTACAATTGAACCCGTTATCAACCAAAACTCGTGACCCTGCAAGGGACGGGTGTAGATAACGGCTGGGTCGACCAGAACAGCTCGGCGCTGTGGGAGCTCAACTGTGAAGCATGGAGGCGGCCGTGTTATGATTTGGGCTGCTGTGTCGCGCCGCGTACCAAGTTCGCCGGTGTCCCCAGTGAAAATGAAGAGAGCGTGGGCAATGTGGAACGTTCGGGACTGTTTTAATGGAAACAAAAAAACCCAACAAAACAAGTCTTGTGTGTTTTGAGCAGTCAGTTAGGAGCAGCTGGCCCTGCCTTCATCTCTGGCTTCACTTTAATTAGAACGTACCCGACCACATGTCAACAACGGTCAAACACTTGGTGCAAAACCTGTCCAGCCGCCACTTGGATAGGACGAGGACATTTCTAACGGAGATGCTGCGTACGTAATCGAACGTGACTGACGTCAAAAACAAAAGCTGGTCAACAACATGACCTTCAGGCCGGCGGTCATTCACCGTTTTTGGTTTCTCTGCTCGAAATGCTCACCCTTTTATCGCCGCGGTTCAAGTGAAACACAGTTCAGGCTAAATGAATGAGCATGAAGCTCTGGGGCTTTAATGGGCGCCATCGACTGCAGCTCCCCCGGAGGAGCTCTCTGATGCCACCGGGTTTTGTTTACCAGCCATCAATCTGCAGCGCAGGTCCACCGAGCCTTTAATAATTGCACAACGTGGGCGACAGGCATTCGTCCTCTCTCTTCTCTTCCTCTTCTCCTCACTCTCCTGGGACGAAAGGGGATCTCTCGCGTCGCCAGACCGTCTCTGGGCCTCGTATCTCAGCGAGGAAGGTGGTGCAGCCGGTCGAGGCGCTGAGAACTCATCGACCCGCAGTGATGGATGCACTTCTTCAGCTTCCATTTCATTATGACGTCAGCGGCTCAACGGAGCATCGACATCCTACAGGGGCTCTGGGCAGGACTCTCAGAGGCTCGGAGGAGGCGGTGACGGGTTTTAACCACGACGTGTGAAGAGGCCCCGAGGCGTCCGGTGGCGCCTTTGAAGCTACGCGGCAGCTAACTAATTACTACGTGCTCACATGTGAAGCAAAAAGCTATTCAGAGACAATCTGAGATAATCCTCCGCTGTCCTGCTTCTCTGCTGCCTTTTGATCTGTGTCGATAACCTCACAGCTCCTGCCTTCCATCCTCAGAGAGCTGAGATCCAGCAGATCTTCAGTAGGAGGACGTGGGTAAAGATGATGATGGATGTTTTAATCTGGTGCCTTAAGCAGGCCCTGAAAAATAAAATCCCATTTGTACGTTTGCACGTTTCTGTCCCTCCTACTGACAGAAACGGCCTTTCAGTTTCTCCATGAGACAAAATATTCAGCTCAGACGGAAAAAATGAGGGATGAGAAGAAGAGAAGAAAACCCTTTTAGGAGGATAAATGGCCTCTAGACATGATTTCATAGATCTATTCATATATAGTGATCCCTTATTTTTCGCGGTTAATGGCCCCCCCGCGTAAATCAAAATCCGCGAACTGGAGCCGGAGCCCCCCCGAGCCTAAATAATGTGTTTAAAATATGTTTAAAAACCACAAAAAAGTAGCGAGACACTGCAGCGAAACAAGACAAAGGCTCAACTGTGGTCTTTCTGTTACCTTCACAGCCTCTGGTCTCTGAACCGTAGTAAAGAAACTGCTGGTATTGTGCTATTATTGGCTTGTAATTAGCGGCTAACATGCTAACAACAACAAAACAAAAAGTCCGGTTTTCTCTGCATGGAACGAGCACTTTATTCTGGCACTGCAGGAACTTGTAACATCACACAGGTTGTATTGTTGGGCTCCTGTTGGTTAACAGAGAATGTAAATCTATCCATGCTGGGCTGCTGTTTATGCACACTACACTTTTCATCGAACCTAGTTTTCATTCTGCCATCTCACGACACACACACACTCCATTACCCATAAGGCCACCTTCTTAAAGGGGCCAGGCTGGCTCACAGCATTTCTTTGCTGTGAGAGAAAGCGCACAACATCCTGTGATGTTTCCGCAATTTTTTATTGATTTTTTTTATTATATACTTCTGAAAAATCAGTGAATAACTAAAACCGCAGAACTTAAAGCGCAAATTGGCGAGAGATCACTGTATGCTGTTTAAAGAATGTTTTTAATTAACGACACCTTGATCCTGCCAATTAATTTATCACACATTTGATAGAAATTCTCTGGTGTTTGTTGACAAAGCTACGTAAAGTTCACCACAGGCCCCTGTCAGGTGGATCTCTTATCAGTTAACCTCTCTTAGAAATCAAAATAAGCTTTTAAACTTTAGGCCCCGGTTCGTCAGGTTCTGCTCTGTCGGACTGTCTCATGTTCTTGAGTTTAGTTTTCTCTCTTAAATTACGAGCAGTTGGACTGTTGTTTTGTTTTGTTGCCTTCATCCAAACCAGCGAAAGTTTTAGTTCATGCCGAGGAAAGAAAAGTGCCCACGGATCACCTAAACTCTAAAATTTAAATGATGACCTGTTTTTGGTTGTTGTTTTTTTTGCTGTTATATAACTGGAACTGGACCTGTCAGGTGTGCACAGGTGTGACATCCTGGATGCTCCACAGCTGATCAGGGAAGCCGTACAGTCGGGTCACGTAGACTTCTGGAACTTGAACAGTGACTTCTGTTGGGCAGCTCAGACTCACAGATCCTGTTAGTGATTCGTTTAATGAAGGATGTTTTCCCGCAGGACGACAGCAGTTCAGTCTCTCTCTGACTCAGCAGCAGGTCTGCTGGCTGAAAACCAGGAAGACAGTTACACCACTTCTACATCTCTGATGGGGTTGATTTCAACGTCCGTCCACGAGTTTATGAAACTCTTCGTGGTTTCTGTCCCCGTTTGTGGGTTCCTCGTATTTCAAGAACCTCCTCAGACTCTCTGGTCTTCTGGTGGCAGGTTTTTAATTATTCCCAGGGTGAGAAAAAAAAAACATAAAGGTCCCAGGTTAGAGGAACGATGAACCAGAAGACTTGAAGACCTGAAGACCCAAAAACCTGCAGACCTGAAGACTAGAAGACCAGAAGACCTGAGGACCTCCAGAGCTGAAGACTAGAAGACCAGAAGACCTGAGGACCTCCAGAGCTGAAGACCAGAAGACCTAAGGACCTGAGGACCTGCAGAGCTGAAGACCAGAAGACCTAAGGACCTGAGGACCCAAAAACCTGCAGACCTGAAGACTAGAAGACCAGAAGACCTGAGGACCTGCAGAGCTGAAGACTAGAAGGCCTGAGGACCTGAGGTTCAGAAGACCAGAAGACCTGACGACCTGCAGAGCTGAAGGCCAGAAGACCTGAAGACCTGAGGACGTAAAGACCAGAAGACCTGAGGACCTGAGGACCTGAAGAGCTGAAGACCAGAAGACCTGAGGACCTGAGGACCTGAAGACCTAAAAACCTGCAGCGCTGAAGCCCTGAACACCTGAAGACCTGAGGATCTGAAGACCTGTAGAGCTGAAGACTAGAAGACCTGAGGACCTGAGGACCTGAGGACCCGAAGACCTAAAAACCTCCAGCGCTGAAGCCCTGAACACCTGAGGACCTGCAGAGCTGAAGACCAGAAGACCTGCAGACCTGAGGGCAGCTGAGACATTTTTAAAAGGCAACTGAAGAGGCTTCTAGTTGACCTTTTATGGTTTTTAATTTATGATTTAATCTTGTTTTAGAGTTTTATCGCTATTTCTTATTCATATATATTAATATATTTATATAGTTTTTAAGCTGATTACATTTTCTCCTCTATTTATTCATTTATTCCCTAATCTTAGCACATAACCGTTTATTTGTGTAATTGCTTACTTTTGTGTTTTACATATTTTAATTGTTACATATTGTTCCCTCTTGGACTAAAGATCGCTTTTCCTCCATTTCGTCCTATTATTTAAATTATAATAATTATTATTTCTGTTGCTTTTGTTTTCACACTGCAGAAGCTCTTTGTGTTGCAGCAGCTGCGTCACACAAATGAAGTTTTGATTGACAGGTCGCCTCATAACTAAGGTGACGTCAGCCCGTAACGATCAAACAAATGATCTAACTGCTACTACTCAGACGTCTGATGAACCCATCAGCTGTTGTACACCGTGAGGTGAAACCATTTGACCAGACTGAACGGTCACATGGCTCTTCCTCTGTGCTCTTCTTGGCGTTTTGGTATTCAGAGCACAGACGGAGAGGAGCTGCAGCGTGACGGCTGAGAGGCTCGTCCAGCCGACACACGGCAGCCGCTGAGAGAACTTTCTGAGAGGTCGACAGGAATTCATGAGTCCTGTGAAGGGCAGGAGTCACTGGAGGACGGCTGACAAGGGGTCCGACCTTCGGTGTCGAGGTTCTCGACGGTATTCCTGCTCAGACCTGATCAATTTTCCAACATGACCAGCCAGTGACAGTGAGCCCGTGTTCCATCCTGCAGCTGCTGACCCGTGACCTTACCTGGGGCTCGGTCCAGTGACACCTGAACGCCCCACTGACCAGAAACTCATTATTATTTTTTTTTTTTTTGGGGGGGGTTAACATTTGACAACAAACGTCTTCTGCCCAGCAACCATGTAGTATGTCACTCACTGAGCAACCTTCCTCCGCCCTCCCACTTCTGGTCAGTGCATAGATGCCATAATGGTGCTGCTTACAAAATCAAGATGTATCGTGGGACATGTAGTTCTGGTCCATGCTCGTCTCTAAAACAGCATAAATTGCATCGTACCTTTGCAAGTTCTTGTGGGCCAAAATGAGGCCCGCTAGCCTCGAGTTCGACGCGTCTGCTCCAGCTCATCGGCTTCTACTGCCTGGATGAGCTGACGTTGCCTCAGACCAGCCTTTCTCAACCGGGGTGTCGCAGCAACACTGGGGTGTCGTCTGGCTGCTTCAGGGATGTCGTCAAAAAAATGACCTATTCTGACATTTCATAAACAGTGGTACCTCTACTTACAAACGTTTCTACATATGAAATTTTCAGGTTACGAAACGCATCAAAGGGAAAATATTGCCTCTTGTTACGAAAGAAATTTCAGGATACGAAAGGCAAAAATACAGTAGCGCTGCTACTCGCAGCTCCCAGAGTTTACGGAACGTAAACATACTTGTCAGCTCTGTATCTTGGTTTGAAAGCGGTGCGTCCGAGCTGCTCTGCCATTGGCTATCACTTAGCATCTTCCTGGCATCCCATTGGCTAGGAGGGGCCCTTGTCTGTGTGAGCGTAACCCAGCAACCCAGGTAAAGAAACAATTTTTACCTCCACCAAGGAGGTTATGTTTTTGCTGGCGTTTATCTGTCTCTACTTAAGAAATTTTCAGGTTACGAAACTACTTCCAGAACCAATTAATTTCGTAAGTAGAGGTAGCACTGTATAAATAAATGAATGCACATATAAATACATACTTTTTGCCTATGAATGAATGAATGAATGAAAAAATAAATAAATAAGATGCATAATTGGACATGAAATGAATAATAAAAATATGTCTCACATGTCCATTTCCCAATGTTAACAACGTCAGTACGGGGTCAGTGTAAGTTTCATCGTAACTGCTCAGTTAGCTTACGTCGTAATATCATTTATTTCACAGATAGCAAAGAGAACTTTTTAGCAGCATCATGGATGGTTTTCTAAAAAGAAAAGCCCCACAGGAACGGAACATCACAGAGGAGCCGACTTCTTCATCAAGCCTTCATCCACCAGCTCTGAATCTGCTTCATAGGTACCAAAGGTAGCTGCTAGCGATAAGGCTAAAGAGAGGCAATACAAGGATGATGGATGGAAGCAAGCACATCACGGATGAAAAGAAGCTTTCCTGCTGAGGCCTACTCTGGTGCAGTTATCCTGTTCAGGTTATTTAAACAAAATAAACGAGACGTATGCATTTACAGTCGGAGCAATGCAGTGTGGCTTTGGATTATATTTTACTCTGGGGTGTCGTGAGATCTTTTTCACTTTTGAAAGGTGTCGTGACTGAAAAAAGGTTGAGAGAGGCTGCCTCAGAGCACTTCAGCAGCTCCAGCACCGTTTGTTCCAGCTTGTGGTAAGTGAGCCCAGGTGGTCGTGTTCCAGCTGTCGTCTTCGGATCAACCGGGGCTCAATTCCTGCCGGTACGGCACCATCCGGAGGGACAAAAAAAGAGGCTACAAAAGCGCCCCCTCAGAAAACCTGTGCGTGATGTCACGGGGGGGGTTTGTCCAGTTTGACAGCCTATGATCTTTTTACTAAAACGACTGTTGTCAGTAGGGACCGACCCAGTGCAGCACAACAAATGATTCAGTCGTCAATCCTGACTCTTCTACCGCCCACATAATTACAGCTCATAATTAACTACGTCAGGCTTCAGGGGCTGCAGAAGCTCTTGTCTCTCTCTCGTTTATTAAACTGACTCCCTCATACCAGAACTGGAGTCCAGAGAGCTGCTGAGCTGGTTCTTCACATCTGTCAGGGGTTTCAGCTGCTGAGAGTTCACGGCCTCACAGCTCGCGCCACTGACACGGAAACATTTGAAACCGTTTCTCACTCGTTCCCGGGTCCAACATTTCAGGAACGTTGCTCGAGAAAACTGTGTGCCAGTTCTTGACTTTTCTACAAACTCCTTCTCTGACTGGCGCAGAAACGGCGCCCTCGAAGGAGCGAAACGTCTCCTCTGAAGCCAAGAGATTTCTTGTCCTTTATATATTATTAAAGCAGTTTGAGTCATCAGTTTCTCTGACTGCAGACTGCATGACCTCAGTCAAATAAGCCCCAGTAGAGGAGCACATCTGGATCAGATCCAGTCAGGACTGAGAGCGATCATGCTTGGGTTTTTTTGGTCTGATGATTTTAAGCTACACTGTAAAAAAAACAAAAAACAAAAAACAGACACACACCAGCTAAACTACAAGAAATAAACCATGCATGTGAGATATTTTTACTTTCCATGAAACACTGTTTCCAGTTTAGATCTGGTAGGAACTCAAACATTTGCGTCAGGAAGAGCATCCGGCGTAAAAGTTGTGCCAAATCAGCCGCTCTAAAATATTTGGCCGAATAGGGAGAAGAAGAAGATGTAGAAAAAAAACCCAGATCAAATTACTTAAAAACAGACTTGCTATAGAAACAATAGAGAAGTTGAAAATTCTGCCTTTGAATCAGATAAACGCTGATTCAGTGGCGTCCAGAGGCAGTTACCTCCGCTGGCCCAACGGAAACCAAAGCCAAACCCAGAGGAACCAGATTCCTTCACACTGAGGAGGAAAACATCTGGGGTGGGACGTGGTCACGCTTGGGTTTATTATTAGATTAATAAACAGGCGCACGTGCCCACTTCTGTAACACCACTGACCCAAAGGCAGCTGGGTTGTTTTGATGTGAAGCAACGATGAGCCTTAAATTGATGACTCATATCAGCAGATATCTGATCTGCTGAATTAGTTGCATTTCAGCAGATGATTGCTGATGTTTTGTCCTTCTTGCGACGACAAAGCCCCCCCCCCCCAGATGTTTCAGGGTGACGCCCCGTCCTGCCGGTGAGCACCCCTCCGTCGCCACTTGTCGTCAGTTCTCGATGGAAAAGACTCACCACGCCTCAGCTTGGTGGATGGGCGCGAAGTGATCCCGAGGGACATCACATGACGGCACAAAGCTCCATGTGCAGATGTGGCGCCGTGGAATTTAAGGCTCCGCGCCAGCAGAGGGGCAGATTGGCTGCTTTGATCCAACGAGGACAAAGGGGGAGTAATCAATAGCATCAGTAGCTCACACTGTGCAAATTTCATCCGTGCCCCGCAGTTGTTTACTCTCCACTAATGGTCCACCACTTTCAATAAATCAATGCAGTAAATTAAAAAAAAAAAAGGATTATGTTAAAAAATACCGCTGGAAAAAATATGAGAGCACGTCAGATCAGCAGAGATCACATTTGTTTCCTCTTCCTTCATTATTCTAATGAAGGTTTCCCTGATGAAAGTGCTGTTTTTAGACTAATTAATCCGCGTACTGGAATCTCAAACATGCATGCGATAGATGTCTTTGTTGTCTTCAACCTTGAATCAAACCACTTGAGTATAAAAACATCCCATGAGTCAGTTATTTCTTCCAGCCTGTCACGCTGCTGCTGCAGCAAACCGGCTGGCTGCTAACCCTGCCTCTGTCATGCAAATGCATGCCTGTGAAACCAAACCCCTGCACACCCTGAACACGTGCGAAGGTGGGCTCAGGTCTGATCCCTCAGGACGCATTTCAGAAGCGATGCCACCGGTTGCTGCTGTAAACCGAGACGCTTCCTCTCTTGCAGCGCCGCTGTCTTTGACGGTTACACTGGGCTCCGACAAATCTGCAGGCTGCAGAGCTAAATTCATGACTTGCATGTATGTCGGTGTTTGACCACGCCAGAGCTGCAGGAGGGGCTGCATGTCCCTGGATTTAAGCCCAGTTCTCCCACTGTGTTGCTATGTAGTCTTTTTATTTTTTATATTTAATGGTAATAACAGAGCCCATGAAGGTTTATAGCACGTGGTGCCTGGTTGCAAAGGTATAAATATATATCCAGACCACTAACTGGTCTACAGCTCTGTGGTGAACGGAGGAATGTTCTCCTGTCAGGCCAGAGAACAGATAATACCTCTCTGCAAACAGCCAGCTTCCTGCAGGACTGAAATGCGTCCGTCTGGCCTTTCTTGGATCAGGCGAAGCTGACTGGAAGAGAGGAGGCAGTTTTGAAAACCGAACCGATGTCGCTCGACGGGAGTAAAGGAGGCGACATATGAAGCTGTTGATAGGATTTCTGTCGTTGTTGTTTTTGAAAATAATAGCAGGAGATGCTGAATTATTCATGAAGAACCTGACTATGAATATAGCCAAGGAGATGAGTGCAGAATCACAGCACTGAGAGATGCTGAAAAGTGACAAAACTGTTAAATATTCCAGTCAAACTGCACATTTCCGGGGAGGGCGTGTGGATGCGCCGCTGTCTGGTGTTAAAAGAAGCGCGAGATCCTTAGGAAACTGCGAATGCGTGCACCACAGCTGGATTTTGACAGTTACAAGGTAGTGTCAGGTGGCAAAATGAAAAGCATTTACTTTAAGAAAAAAAAAAAAGCAGGAAAAACTGGCTATGAAGGTACAATATCAGCATTTCTTAGAAGATGACCCATATTCTGCACATCACGTGGATCAAGACAAATGCTTTTATTTGCATTCCAGCAGAGAAGTTGATATGACAGCCTGCAAACCACACTGTAAAAAAAAAAAAATTGTAAAAAAAAACAGTAATACGGCTGGGGTGCCAGAAAAATACCGTGAAATAACAGAAAATAACTTTCTCATAAAAATACATTTTTTTTCCATAATTAAAATACAGTTTGTAGTTGTAATTTCAACAAGATTTTGCTTATTTTCAGATTGTTTTTAACATTTAATTAGAAACATTTTCACATTTTAAAACAATTAAATTACCTAGAAATATGGTAAGTAAATGCTGTATTACAAATAATAATACTTAAATTTACAGAGATGTGCTGATATTAATTGGTTTTAATTACATTATTTTATGTAAAGAAGTTGTATAATAATTTGTGTTTGATGTAATATAACAGTATATGACACAAAAATTAATGTGATTCATCTATCAAAACGTGTGAAAAAACTGTTGAAAAACTAGATATTGAGTTTAAAATTCCAACAATTTTAAGGACTGTAGCTTTTGTACTGTAGTGGATTCCAGTCTGCAAAACCTAACAGAGCCATGGCACTAGCAAAAGGAGTATTTAGTCAACTTCCTGCTTTTTAGCACAGCACATGTTTTGTTTTACACACTTTATTAAACAAACTCACGAGTACTCATTCGAACACAGACAGACTTAACTCAGGGTGACACAAATTAACATGTTAAATGTAAGAGGTATGAATCAACAGGGGGTCAAACCAGCAACAGACTTTACATGGCAGCATTAAATCAAATAGCTAACAAATAAACACAGATAAGCACCTAAGCAACCAGGGCTGCAAAGGATGCTGGGAAACGACCCAAAAGGACCTGCCAGATCACTAGCAGTTTTACAGTTTATTCCCTTAAATAACAGACAAATATTTGTGAAATTACGATATATTTGTGAACGTATTTTAACAATAAATATATATATTTTTAATGTTTTTTTTGTAAAAGAACAGAAATATTATATATAATATATAGTTACAGTGATTTAATGTATTTTACATTTGACATATAATATCACAGTCTATTTTTGTAAATTAAATTGTATTCTAAAAATACAGAAAAAATCTGTAAAATAGACAGTAATATTCTGTTCTGTTATATTACAATTTTTTATTTGTTTTTTTTACAGTGCACCTCTGGCTCCTGCAGCCCTCATTATTTTCCGCTAATGAACGAAAGTCAGAGATTGTGGGAGGTGGTGGGTGTTTGCAGGCCGTCAGCGGCTGTTTCCAGTCTTTATTTCCAAGATACGCATATCTATGAATGTGTTGTTCTTTGAGGAGATTCTCAGTTTCTTGAGGTCTTGATGAAACGTCTGTAACACCTTTTGGTCAAAATACCACAGGGATTCAGCATGAAAGCATCATCTTCAGCCATGTTTTCATTCTGCGCCTGAGTGCGAGCGGAAAGCCGACGATGCTCAGACGTCTTTACAGACTGCGGTGGAGAGAATGGATGCCTACGGGAAGGTAATGTTTAGCTGGCTCGCCTTTGAACAGCAGAATAATAAATAATGAAAGATGGAGAGGCGGATCTGCAGCTGTGGTCTCAAAGTTTCCCTCGAGTTTTAATGCTCACTGAAAGACATATCTCTTGGCCCCGAACAAAGTGACAAGAACACGTTATCTATGTGTTTTAAACTGCGATGCAATAAAACTGACAGCAAACAAGGTCTACTCTGCCTCTGAAGAACCATAATAACTTCTTCATGTCGCCTGCAAGAATGCTGAACTTGAGGCTGCAAGACAGCGATTCACAAACCAGAGGAGGATATCAGAGAGGCTCTGTCCACTTCCAGTCTTTCCACGGAGCAGAGCTAATCCCTCTGCTGCTGTAACTTTGCACTCAACGGTCA
The DNA here is from genome assembly GCA_018398805.1 of Hirundichthys speculiger. Lineage (NCBI taxonomy): Eukaryota > Metazoa > Chordata > Actinopteri > Beloniformes > Exocoetidae > Hirundichthys > Hirundichthys speculiger. The sequence goes on along the minus strand of JAGFBZ010001566.1, from coordinate 61,790 downwards.
GATGTGAGCGTGATATTGATCTTCTCATCAAGCTCTCTCTGCAGAGAAAACACTAAGCACTTTTCCCATCCATTTAAGTTCCCTTCATTTGAATAACATCGGAACAAGTTTATAATCGAGTCATTTTTGTCTTAAATTTGCCTTTGTGAAGCTCAAAACACACGTCCCTTCAAGTTAACGTGGGGCTACACAGCGTCCTGCAGCATCTTGACCCCCCCAGGGACATACGTCAACACCATCCTCCCTGTCGTCCTCCATCAGAAGCTCATCTGGCTCACTGTGCCCACCTTCACCTGTCCTGACTGATGGGAGGCAACAGGTGAGGCTGGGAGGGACGTCACATGGTGGGGGCTCAACTCCAGTCCTCCTGTCCTGCATGTCTTCGATGTTTCCCTTCCACAGCGCTCTTCATTTGAATCAGGTGCACTGAAGCGAGGAAACGTCCAAGACATGCGGCCCTGGAGGACTGGAGTTGAAGAGACCTGATGGCTGCACCCCAGGGGAACCTCCTGTGAAACTCCTGAAGTATGCAGAAGACATCACGGGTCGTTGGACTGATCCAGGACGGTGATGAGTCTGCATGCAGATGGTGGGGTGGTGCAGTCAGGAACCTGCTCCAGCCTGTGGAGACGACCGTGGACCCCCTCCCCTCACCATCCTCAACAACACAGTGTCTACTGTGGACACTTTCGGGTTTCTGGGATCCGCAGTTTCCCCAGGACCTGAACTGGACCTCATACACAGACGCTGTCTATAAATAGGGTTGGAATCGAGAACCAGTTCCTGTAGAGAACCGGTTCCGTGTGTTTCAATTCCATTGAATCGTTTGGCAGTTTATCCAGCGATTCTCTTATTGATTCCAACCAGCACGAATCTCACGTAATTTACGCAAGTTACGCACAGTCAATTCCAGAAAGCACTTACGTGATTAAGTTACGTCGGTTTAGCACGCGCATTGGAGTTGTAAACAACAATGGCGCCCACCAGGTTCAAACACTCCAAAGTTTGGCTTCACTTCACCAAAGAAAGATGGCAACAAGGCAACTAGCAGTCATTGTAAAGTGGAGATAACAGCGTCGGGAGGGAACACAACTAACATGCAGAAACATTTGAACACACAACATGTGATAACGAGTGTCGTGTTTTTGACGCTTCGGACTGATGGATCTAAACCCAGCAGCAGTAGCCAAGCTAAGATCACCTCTGGTAACTCTGGTAAGTAGCTATCCCACTGCCTATGTGCTTCTTTGTAAAACACGCATTAACATTAACGCTATGCTATTAAACGAATGCCTTCTGCATTACATTTAGAAGATGACCGTGACGAGAGAGAGAGAGTCTGGCTGGTTCAGAGGCTGGAAGACATGATTATTTTTCTGCAAATTCTTCATAGTATTTGCAGATTTGTACTATGCACTGTTCCGTTGTATTTGATAGTATTTATCTTTATTATTGTTTTCGAGTGCTTAGTGAGCTCATATATCCTTTTAAAAGGGAGATTTTTTTCATTTCTATTAGGAAAAAACTGTTAGTAAAATGTTACACATTATTGTGTATTTGCACAGTTACATATTACAACAGTTAACACGTTATCCAGGCTTTGGGCCTCTTTTGACCTCGCTGTTGAGTTTGTAAGCTCGTGACTTCTAAGTAAAAAAAATTGATGCTAATAAAACTGTTAGTTTTCCTTTTTTCCCCAAATTAGAATCGATAAGAGAATCGATAAAGAATCGAACCGTTAAACAGTATCGATAATGGAATCGGAATTGGAAAAATCTTATCAATTCCCATCCCTATCCATAAGAAGCTCCAGCAGAGGTTGTACTTCCTGAAACAGCTCAGGAAGCTTCACCCGCCGACCACCTGCTACTCTGCCACCGTCCAGTCCGTCCTGTTCTGTTCTGGCTCGGATCAGCCACCGAATGGGACAGGTACAGACCGCAACAGACCGTAAGGTCTGCGGGGAAAGTAATGAGCCCGACCCTCCCTCCATCTAGGACCTGCACCTGTCCAGGGTCAGGAACCGGGCAGGGAGCATCTCCGCAGACCCCTCACAGCCTGCACAAAAGCTCTTCAAACGTCTCCCCTCTGGAGGGCGCTACAGAGCACTGAGCACCAAGACCGCCCGTCACAGAGACAGTTTCTTCGTCCTTCGTCCGACGGTTCAGCAGAGCGACAGTTCGATGCAGCGTACATAGTTTTTGAATGTTCTAGCTTTTATTTTATTCTACTTATTTGTTTTTATTTTTTTATGTTATTCTTTTTACTATGCTTTGAGAGACAAAGTCTGCCAGAATCAGATTAAGGCATGTAGATGTGGCTGCTGAAGTTCATACCAGCATCAGAATGGAGAAGAAAGTGGATTTAAGTGACATAGTTGTTGGTCTGAGAATTCCTGATCACGATTTAAACTCCACAGCCTACCTGAGGATTGCTCCTGACCATCTCCATCCCTTCATGACCACAGCGGACCATCTTCTGATGGATACTTCCAGCAGGATGATGCACCATGATCATCTCAGACTGGTTTCTGGAACACAGTGAGTCCACTGTCCTCCGGAGGCCTCCACAGTCATGGGCGTGGTAGTGGGGGGAAAAGTGGACCTGACTACCCAGGGCCGGAGTAGAGAGAGGGGCCCTTGAAAATCCTAATTTTTTTTTTCTGAATGAATTGGGCCCTCCAATTTATTAGTGTCATGCTTTCTTTCATATAATGATAACATCAACTGAGAGAATGAACTTTATGTCACAGTCCTCCCAACATTTTGGACATTCTGGAGGCCCCCTCAAAATGGTTTAGTCCGCCCGACAGCGACCGGCGACAAGTGTAACGTCAGTGAACCCACATTGTATTGGCATCATGCTGCCCAAAAAGCAGAAATCGGGCTATTGCAAGAAGAAAGAGAGAGAAGAAAAACAAAGAAGGCAGAATGAGGGGAGGCAGCTGTTGACTGCTTTCTTTCCCAAAGGTGAACCGAGTTTGCTTGTTACGCAAAGTCCAATTAAAGTTAACGTAGTCCACTCCAGACAGCTGCTGCTGATGTCTGTATCTCACGTCAAGTCTTTAGCTTAGCTAGTTGGCAACCAGGCTGCTTGCGGCTGTACTATAAAGACAGTTATGGGCCAGCTAACGTTAGTTGTCAACATGAACCAGTTTCAGAAACAAACAGTGGCGCAGCCGCAGCAGCTGGAGCAGCAGTGGCCTAATGTAGCCTAATGTTTTAGGTACAAGTAGGCCAAATGCAAATGCAATGAAAGAACTACTCATCAATATAATCTGATCTGATTGTAGCTTAAAACCATATTTATGCTTTTTTATTTTTAAATAAATACCCCTTTTTTCCTATTTTTTTTTTTTTGCTCATGCACATCGTGCACTGGCATGGATAAGGGCCCACTGACACTGAGAGTGTACAGGGCCCAGAATTTGGTGCTTACGCCCCTGTCTACAAACACCAGATCCCAGTCCAGTAGAGCAGCTTTGGGGTGTGGTCAAGGGCGCAGATAGGATTTTTAAACTGGGGGGGACTAAGCTATCATTAGAATTGTGAGTTTTCTAACTGAATTAATATTGGTAGACAAAGGCCTATCTAGATAACACTTACATGATCAACTTTTTATTTGTCTGGTATGGTAATCACGCTCCAAAACTTAATGTCTTCTGCATGTTTTATTTACACATTTGCTGATCTCAGCAGGATAAAGAATCTCATTACAGAAACTTTAATTGTAACTTCTAACAGAAAGGGAATGTCCAAAAATGTATGATAAATTAAAATTGAAATGATTCACACGTGTGCCTTCATATAAATGATTAGAAACATTACAATATGAATTAAAACAGAAGTATAAGCACTTGAACAACAGATTCATACACATAAAAATAAAATGTATTCTTTCCGATAAACAAAACTGATCATAAAAAGAAAATCCCTCTGCAGTCAAACAAATTTACCGTCTATAAGCAGACTAAATATGTCCCAAAAACATCTCTCCTCCTTTCATTTACCTGAACATATTGCTGGGCCAGTTCTTTTCTGTCCAGTTTGTCAAGTCTGTCTTGGTCAATATGGCACATCAGGGAAAGTTAACAGACAACATGATACTTACATTGGTCAGTTTTTGAAAAAATGCTGTAATTGTTTTTTGATTTTTTCATTGTTGACCCCACCAGGGATTGGCTGCAGGCCAGGAGGACAATGTTAATGTCTTAAATCTCATCATTTCAGTTAACAACTATTGCTTACTAAAATACCATTATTAAAATAACGTTTAAAGATACACACCTACAGCCGAGAATGCTGTTATTTTACATTTATTTAGCCAACTTTAGATAAGTCCAAATGACTAGCGACTCAATATTAAATATTAACAAACAAGTATTTTTCACACCTGGAAAAACAGGTAAATTATATCTTTTGGTTCTTGAAATAAACACTGTGATTTTTCTCCTCCCTCTTCTCTGGTTTAACGTGGCAGAAAGATCATCAGCTCAACAGGCAAAGACACCAGCACCCCTTCGGACCCCGAGGTCTAATGAATGGTAATAATTTTCACTTTTTACAAGCCGTCAGGAAACATCGCTGTCTCCGCAGAGAGAGCTCTCTCATCACGTGGAGTTCGGCTCGTCCAGAGAGAACAGCAGATCAGCGTCATCTGCAGGGAGGCACCGGGGTTTCAAAGACTACTGTAACATGAACAAAAGAAGCAAGACAGGCGGCAGAAACGGCGTGCTGTTGTCGGATTGAAACTGCGATCGTCTCTCTGTGTTGACAGACAATCCAGCGAACCCCTCCATCCCCCCCCCCACCCCCCCCCGCAGAGCCTAACAGCAATAACAGTCTCCAGGCAATAAAAAGAGAGAAATACAGTTGGCAGGACGCCACACACAAACTGAAGCAGGCGCTCCGACAAACATCCCATAAACACTGACTGACCTTTGACCTGGGCGGAGAACTGGGCGGTGTGTCTGGTCTCGAACAGATGCAGCTCCTTGTTCAGGTCGAAGGCGGTCAGATCAACGTTCCAGGAACGCAGACCTGTTTTCCAAAAGAGACGTAAGATGAGTAACAGACACGACCAGCTGGGGAACATCACAGTTTCCACAGGATGTGACTCAGTTATCTCCTCTTTTTTTTTTCTAAACTCCAGCAAGACACTTTAGGAGAAGTAATGTAGATTTATAGGTGCAGACTTTGTGGTAAAACATGTTACTGTAGTACACAGAAGTGTATAAACTAGGGCTGTCAGAGTTAATTCGTTAATAACGCGTTAATAACACCACTATTTTTTTATGCGAGATTAACACACACGTTTCTGTAAATATGACTCTCGGCCAATAAGTGTATTTACAGTCAACGTGTGGGACAGACATGGTGACAGAAAAGGGTCTTGTTTAGCTTTAAGGTGCTGCCAGATGGGTCTATTGACCAGAAAATGGTTATTTGTATTTACTGTCACTGTGAATTGAGTTACCACCGCAGGACACGGTAAAGCTAGTTTCAAATCTGACATTTGCTTGTTTTTTTTCTCTTGAAACTTTAATAGCGTCATGAAAACGGCACCGATTTCATCCAGGTTGGTATCATTTTGTAGATATAAGTATGCCGGACATTTCACAAGTGTCATCAACCCTCCAAGCTCAGTGAGTGTGGCTAAAACTCTAAGAAACAGCGCTGAATATCCTTCAGTACCTCGCTGCTGCCATGGAGTTTAGGGACCGTCAGCAAATTACTGCGGTCAAGCAGCAGTCCAACAAAATATACAAAGAAGCTGATGAATTAAGTCCCCAAAAAGTACGGCATTTGTGAACTTCCGGGTTTCAAACTAAAGGCTTAAAAATAAATAAATGAGTAAAGCAGATCCCTGTGACCCTGTATAGGACAAAATGGATACAGATGATGGATGGATAAACAGAACGTTAAAACAATTATTTATGCAATTAATCACGAGTTAACTATGAAAATATTTCGATTAATCGCGATTTTAAAAATTTAATTGACTGACAGCCCTGTTGTAAACCCACAACGAGGCGCACGTGCATTCAGTGACAAAGTTTTCCCTGTTGGAGCATAAAGGTGAAGCGATACATTCATTTACATCTGACACTTTAAGTTACGCACAGCATGAAAAAAGAAAAGTGAATCTCCCTCCTTGACTTAAAATTACAGATGAGGCAGCGTGAAGTAATTAAGGAGAGTGATTAAGAGCGGCTGGTTATGAGCACGTTTTTGACGTTCACTGAGCCGAGTCTGAGAGATCAGCGGAGCTCCTGAACCTCCTCTAAGTCCTCCTCTTCCCGCCTCACCTTGTGCGATCTGTTGCTTGGCGGCTTCCAGGTGGTGTCCGGCGGAGATCTCTCCGATCACGATCAGGATCCGGTATCTTCCCTGCTGGAATGCGGCTGCGGCGCCGCGCTGCCCGTGATGCTGCGCGCGCCCCTCCGCTTCTGCCCGCTCCGCCGAGGCTGCTGCAGCCGCGGACATCTCCATGGTAACAGTGCCACCAGTGGCGGACGCTGAGCTCTCTTCCATCTCCATGACAACTGCATCTGGAGCAAGCACCATGACGATGCAGGAGGAGTCGGGAGGAGTCGGGGAAGGGCGGGGCTCCGTGGCAGGTGAATATTTGATTGGTTCGCAGGTTATGTGGCTATTTGATGTCGCAGCTTGTCATTGGACGAAAAGAAAAGAGGGATATGAGAATTAATGTTGTTGAGCATATAATTCCATGTGCGTGAGACAGCTGGAGCAGGCTGATGAAGGCAATCACAGAGCAGTCACTCAACATTCCCCACGCAGAATTCATCAAATAATTCATTTATGTGTTTAATAAACCGCTGCCAAGTGGATGCATCCATGTTAAAGACAACAGTAGCAGGTGCTCATCACCGCCTCCTCCCTGATGGTTTCTGTAGTTTTATAATAAGGCCTTCTTCGAGACAAAGGGGCCTGGAGCTGATAAATCTGAGGCTCACAAAGCTTCTATTTATATCAGTGTCACTGCAAGTACCAGGCAATGTGCTTTGATTACCAAACTGATACGTCTTTGTTCCCCGTGGAGAACAAAATAACTCTTTATCTGTGCAGAGGGGCTCGCGCTCTGCGGAGAAAAGCAGCTATTTTGGGATCCGTGGTTTGTTTAAATGAGCTCTCGGTCTGCAGAAAGAAAAAAAAAGCGCCTCAAGTTGCCATTATCGACGCAACAAACGCACCAGTGTGAGCGTAATGGAAAATAATGGTGCCACTTAAGGATAAACTGGATATTCGATGTCTTTTTCGTGCTTGCAGAGTCCCACAAAAGACTGAAATCTGGGATGAAGTGAAGCCGTGAACTGTTAAAGCCTGTTCACTTTCTGAAATGACTTCTCTGTCACTCTGAAACACAAACTAAAGCTATTGTTGTTGTTTTTTTTTAAATGCTAGCGTGCACAGGCCCTGAAGACTCAGGCAGTATAGATAATGGATGGATGGACGTTTTGCTCGTTTCCTTTTTTTGTCCACAACAACAAAACCTTCAAGTTGCCACCAGCTTTAAGACTCGTTATTAAAATCTCAATCTTCTCTAAAGTATGCAGCATCCTCATATTCAAACACAAAAATAGTCGAAAAACCGCAAAGCAAGATGGCTCAAAGATGAGAAACCCTGGCAGAGTCACTCATAAGTCACCTAGGAATGCTGCAGGATAAATTACTGGTGACTTCTTCTTATAAATCTGCACAGCAGGCTGTAAAGATGATTTTTTTCTTATTTTTTCCCCCAAAAGGCTGCAGGATGTCTGCACACCGCTGCCCTGCAGCTCTCTGTGTGCTCTGCTGTCACTCAGGGGAAAAGCAACATGCAGGGGTGGAGAGGAAAAAAAATACAGCTGTTACTGTAACCTCTGGAGGTGTAAATCTGAACCCTGCTTTTTGCTCTTTTGGGTGCCTGCTGCAGTATTTTTCCAAACTCGATCATATTCTGTGAGCTGAAGACGTTTCATGTCACAATAAAGATAAATAACTGACTTAAAAACATAAAGAGCCTGGTAACAAGATAGAAAAGTAAGAATATAAAATGAGCAATTTTGACAGAGAGAGAATCCGTCTGCAGGTGTCAAGGTAAAACTGAAACATAACACACTGTCACAAAGATTTCTCTGCTACCTTTTATTCTAACAAGCATATATGAGCCACGCTGAAACAAATGTTAGGTTGTCAGTTATATTATTTAGGTCATTTTACGTTCATGATATGTTTTGATGGTCCTGTAAATAGCTGGTTTTCTTGGCATAAGCCTCCAGAAGACAGGTTTTGGTGTCTGACTGGCACTGACGTCTCCTGTCCCGATGATGGATCTCATCTGGCTCCTCTTTGTGCAAAAGGCTCCTCAGAAAGATGCGTGTTTTCCAGAAGTGAGTCAGCAGTTCGCTGTCAGGCTCCTCAGGGTATCTGCTGACCCCTGCTGGACGCAGGAGGAACTGCAAGAGTAGATTTTTTTTTTTAATTATTAATGCAAAGAGAAAGAAACCAGAATTAATGGAGGGATGAGAGTAAATGCAAAGGTCTGATCATTATGTTGTGACATCATGGAAACAGACTCATTCTCCAGCAGTTTGAATCATTGCAGCTGGACTTCTTTTTCTTTTTGGCTCATCCCATTTGAGCCATTTCACTCTGTATCAAAGTAGCAGTTGCATTCAGACATTTGAGAGTCACCTGGATGACCAACATAAACGGATTCATTCATCTCGAGAACACGCTTCAGTCCCATGGGGGACCGTGGGGATCTGCTGGAGCCACCGGGGCAAAGGTCACCACGCTCACCCAGATGTGCTCCACACAGAAAGACCTCAGCTGATATTTGACCAGGGACTTACTCACCGTGACGATCAGCTTGTCATCATGCTGCCAAAGAACCTATACCCCCCCCCCACCACCATCAACGTATTCAGAGGTCACAGGGGTCAGCTGGGGCCAATCCCAGCTGTCTTTGGGAGAAAGCTGGGGCCACACTCTGGACAGGGTCACGCATCCACAAGGAGCCATTTATCACTCGGACTATGGGAAGAGAATCGTTCTTCCTGGACAGAAAAACCCCCAGGAACCCAGGAGCTGTGAGGCGTCAGCGCTCAGCACCATGATGTCCTAAACGAGACACATCATGACCTTTTCTCAAGTTGACACAACTTCCAGAGATCCTTAATGAAACATCTGTGACACGTTGTGGTCAAACTACCAAGTAACTGCAGTCCAGGAGGCTCCTCTTTCAACCATGTTTTCACACCCATGTCCACAGCAGCAGTTCACTCAGCCCCACACGCCTCCCTTCAGAGCTGCATTGAATTACAGTGATCCCTTGCCAATTCACGGTTTGAGTTATTCGCGGATTTTTTCAGCAATATATATAATATAATTTAAAAAAAAATTAAAAATCGCAGAAACATGCGCGTTCTCTCACAGTGAAGAAATGCTGTGAGCCAGCCTGGCCCCTTATGGGTAATGATGTGGCCTTATGGGTAATGATGTGGCCTTATGGGTAATGATGTGGCCTTATGGGTAATGGAGTGTGTGTCGTGGGACGGCAGAAGAAAACAGGGTTAGATGAAAAGTGTAGTGAGTATTAACAGCAGCCCAGCGTGTATAGATTTACATTCTCTGTTAACCGACAGGAGCCCAACAATACAACCTGTGTGATGTTACAAGTTCCTGCAGTGCCAGAATAAAGTGCCTTTTCCATGCAGAGAAAACTGGACTGTTTCTTTTGTTGTTGTTAGCGTGTTAGCTGCTAATTATGAGCCAAAAATAGCACAATACCAGCAGTTTCTTTATTACGGTTCAGAGACCAGAGGCTGTGAAGGAAACAGAAAGACCACAGTTGAGCCTTTGTCTTGTTTCACTGTAGTGACTCGCTACTTCTTGGGGGTTTAAACATATTTTAAACACATTATTGAGGCTCAGGGGGCTCCGGCTCCAGTTCACGGATTTTGATTTATGCGAGGGGGCGCCGGTCCCCATTAACCGCGAAAAATAAGGGATCATTGTATACAAGTCACAAATTTAGGTTGAAAAGGAATCAGATATACATCTGACCAACGTCCCTGCGGGGTGAGAACAGACACTTTTACCAAATATTTGAAACAGAAAAAGCCGCAGGTGTTTGAAACACGTCACCTGGAGATTCCCAGAGTAGATACACATGTTGGGATGTAACATCTATGGGTGCCTAACGGATTTCTTCTGACGTCGGTGGATTAAAATTACATTCTTCCATGTCTGTGTTGTGTCTCGATTTCTTTTCTTTCTTTTTTTTTTTTTTCGACAATGCTGGTGCTTGTTTGTCATGACCGACATAACTGTTTGCCTGTTGTTGCAGAAATTCAATTTAATGTTTCCGTTTAATTTTCTGTTAATAATCCCCCTAAAGTGGCTTTAAAGGGTAAAATAATTAGTCTCCTCCCCACAGCTGGATGCACTGATAACAGCATGAACATCTGTGACTGGACGGCACACATGAAACTCAGCTCTGACAGGACAGATCATGACATATACCTGTAAGGACACGTGGCCCCAAATATGTTAAATACACACCTGTAAAGGGTGGGGGGTGGGGGGGTTCTGCAGACTAGCACTTTGTGTGAACCTGTTTCCTTTCTCTAAAGCAGTGATTCCCAAAGTGTGGGCCGCGGCCCCCTGGTGGGCCATCGTGGGACTGCAGGTGGGCCATGAGAGGTCATTAAAATTAAACAAATGTGTTTTAAATCCTCGATCTTTTTTAAATATGTTTTAAATTAATGTAGAATATTCATGATTAAAAAAAAACATTAAGAAGTAATAAAACAAACCAGTTAAGTGTTATTCTACTGTCATCTTAACTTAATATGACAAGTGTCACCTTATTTGTTGACCCCTTACATTAATATCAGATCATGGTTCCTTGTCCTGTATGTTGATCACAGTTGTGATTAAAGGTTTCGGTGGGCTGCAGAGATTTTTCACATTTCAAATTGGGCCTTGGTATTCTGAAGTTTGGGAAATGGCTGCTCTAAAGCAAAAATAAAAGACACAGAGACAACTCTTGAGCGTCTTCTCAGCTTTGTTTCTCAATTCATCTGGGACAGCTGCAGAATTTCCACAACATCATCACACCAGATTATTCAGGCATTTAAAAGCTGCAGAGCAACACATCTGGACTAAAACTGGACTCCTTGGAGACAGAGCTGGATGAAGCTTTAAAAGGACAAATGGCCAGATGGCCTGGGTTCATGAAGGGTCGGTGTTACATACAGGGGACGCAAGTGGACTAAATGGACATGAGCTAAAAAAAAAGAAAAAAGAAAAAAAAAAAAGCAGGCGGCCAAAATGTGAGGGTCTTATATAGTTTTAACAACGTGTGACCTACACTGTAAAAAAAAAAAACAACTAATTTTACGGTAAATAACTCTAAATTTTTACAGTATTTTATTGTTTTCTAAAAATGGTCTCAAAACTGTAAAATAACAGACATTTCTTGTAAATTTAACAACACAGTTGTTTTTTTAAAGTATTGTACCAGTCATGACAAACTATGTTCATTTCTCTTTTTTTTAATGGAAAAATGACTGTATTATTATACATTATCTTTCCTGCTCTCTTAAATTACAGTCAAATCTTTGTAAAATGACAATAATTATCTGTAAGTAAATATGAAGCTTGTTAAATCAAGGTTTATGTCCATAATAATAATCTCCTGTCTTTCTGTGTAATTTTAAGGAAAATCTCACTCGTTTCACATTTATGTGTACTTTTATTCAATTCAATTTTATTTGTGTAGCGTCTGTTACAATGTCAATTGTCTCTAGGCGTTTTACAGAGACCCAGAGCATGACTTTTATGTTCAAACTAATTGTGTAAACAAATTTCACAAACTTGTATTCTATTACCTCAAACATTATGCGAATAAAATAGAAATAAAGTGTATGCCCAAATTTGCTACCTGTTGAGGTTGAAAGTTTCAGAGATATTGCTCCTCCAGTTACTAAGTGATGTCACATTGTGTAGAAGTACTTACATGCTAAAGAATCTGATAAATGTCAAATAAGAAAAGTTAGAAAATACTGCATTGCAAGAGTCCAGGCGGTAAGTAGTATATTTAAGAATGCCGATCTTTAAGTTCTTTTAAAAAGAAGCAACATACTTTAAATGTTCAATCTCAATAGCAGAATTTATTTTGCTGTATGACATTTAGGGTAAGACATAGTATTAAAATCTTCATCAAAGACTTCAGGACTACAGAAATACCAGTGATGGGCCACACCCTGGCACAGTGGTTAGGACAGATGGTCAACATACTGTAGTGATCTGGCAGGTCCTTTTAGGTCATTTCCCAGCATCCTTTGCAGCCCTGGTTGTTTAGGTGCGTATCTGTGTTTATTTATTAGCTATTTGATTTAATGCTGCCACATGAAGTCTGTTCATTCATACCCCTTACATTTAACATGTTAATTTGTGTCACCCTGAGTTAAGTCTGTCTGTGTTCGAATGAGTTTCTGTGAGTTTGTTTAATAATGTGTGTAAAACAGAACTTTTTCTGCACTTTGTGTTTTAATAGGCAGTTGGCAAAAATACTTATATGACCAGTGCCAAGGTTCTGTGAAGTATTGTAGACCAGGTAACCACACAAAGGCTACAGTCCATGTGTGGTTGGTTGTGGATTCAACTCCTGGCCTGGATGTATCTTTATCGTGTATCTTCCCTGTTCTTTCTGTTCTGTTTCTCCTTCACTGTCAAATAAAGGCCAATAGTGCCAAAAAAAAGGCAGTATTTTTCTGCAGAACTCTTCGCATAATCAGTTTTTTAAAGGTGTTTGATCATAATAATTTGGGAAAAATCTGTAAAATTATGGTATTTTTCTGCAGAACTTTTTGCATTATCACTTTATTGAAGGTGCTTAATCACAATAATTTGGAAGAAATCTGTTAAATTACAACTACAAACTGTATTTTGAATTATGGGAAAAAAAAACTGTATTTTTATGAGAAAGTAATTTTCTGTTATTTCATGGTATTTTTCTGGTGCCCCAGTTGCCGGAAAATTACGTTGTTTTTTTTACGATTTTTTTTTACAGTGTATATTTGAAACCCAGTTGGGTCCCTCAGAGCAGTTAGACGCCACTCAGAGTCCATCAGGGCCAGTACAGGTGGGGCCACCTGGCTCATGGGGCCCGTATATAAATGCTTGGTGGGATAATAACATATTTTCAGACTTAATCTGCCACAAAGTGATAAGGCGGAGCCAGATTAAACATTTTGAGTTGTTAGTCTTTATTAGTCACTTCAGAGACCTAAATATATCCTCTCACCCAACCTTTTTTCTTTCTTTTTTTTTCTTGATGCGTCCTCATAAACTTGCGGAGTTTATCTGCTCTGGATGGACAAGAATCAGAAATATTGTTAAAGCATCTCAAACCGCTGTTGGTGTGACTATTTTTTTTTCTCCACACACGCGCGCGCGCGCGCACTCATTTTTGTTCGCATTTCAGAATAAAAGAAATCAGCGCGGCGCGCGGACTAGAGAGCGACTGAATGATGTCTACATTAAAAGATGCCTTTGCATTTACGTGCCATGCGTGTGCGTGTCCCACACCCTGACTCCCGGGAAAACAGAGGCGGGAAGGACCGAGGATGCGGGACGCGTTATCATCGCCACCAGCGAGACGGTGAAACAAACTGGAGAAGCCGAGAGCAGACATATTGATCACGAAGGTAAAGCTCTTTGTTTCTTTCTCTCTCTCTCTCTTTTTTTTTTTTCTTTTTTTCATTGCGGAGGACCAGGAGCGGCTGCGGCGCGGTGAGAGCGGTGCGCATTGTGCCTCCCGGGTGCGCCTTTCTGCGTCCGCCAGCTCCGGCAGAGGTGGCTCGGATCAGACATTTTTGGGGCAGTGGCTGCGCATTTCTCAATGTGGGTGTCAGTCCGACCCGCAGAAACGACGGCGTGACGCTGAAGTTTGCGGCGGTGAGAGGGCGGCTGCGGGAGGCTGAGCCGCATCCGCTCAGACGCGGATGAGGAATTGAATCAGAGCTCGTGATCTGTCTCGTCGCGATGCGCTTGATCCGGTCGTTTGAGCAGAATGAGGCGTCCATCGTTGCAGGATGTTTCCACTTTTTTTTTTCCTGATGTAAGCTGCTGCCGTCCTGTAGCTGGGACCAGCACCCCCCCCCCCCCCTCCTGTTTGATAGGAAAACACCTTCATCTGACTTGGAGGAGCGCAGATGGAAACCTGGATGAAAATAGTGACATTTGCCAAGCTAAAGCGCAGCCTCGAACCTTGAAAATGATGGTGCTGAACTGAACTGGAGTCTGTAGGACTGACCTTAACGGGGAGTTGAAGCTGGTGGTGTCATCACTGTTGATATCAGATCAACCTTCTCCTGCCCTTCTGAATATAAACTCTTTATAGGGAGCTGTGATTCCTCTTTTCAGGCTCTTCTTCACTCTTGAGGAAGATGGTTCTGAAGTGAGAACACCAACCTTATGGTGGTTGTGACTTTTTTTTCTTTTTTCCCCAACATAAAGTTACAGTATTTACTTTTTTTCATCACAGGGTCACCGTGGCTCCCCACATCCAGGTTCTGGCTCATTTTAGAGACCTGTTGTGGTGCCTTTCCTTCCCACCGGCACCGATCAGTCAAACGACGGGTGCTTTGTATTTTCAGCCTCTCTGATCTACATGAGCTTTGCTGCTGCGGATGTTACAGGAATGTAGCGTCTCCATGGAAACTGAGGCTGTCAAATGATGATGACAAAGTCATGTTAATACTTAAAAGGCAGCCTATTTATCCCCCCCTTTTCTTTCTGTTAAAAAGAGCACAAATGGCGTCTAATATACGCCTTTGCATATTTTATTAACTGGAAATCGCTTCAGAGATGAATATCTGCTGTGATTTCAGCACAGATAGGCTATCTCGTGTTTTAGATGAAAGGAAGAAGGTAATCTGCAGAATAATGAAACTGGAAATGATGAATAGAGCGAACGGGCCCGCGGTGGCCCAGGCGCACATCCATCATTACACCTTGGACCCCGATAAGGCTGACACCGCTTCAGATCGCAGAGATTAATCTTTAAGATTTTCCACAGTCGCGACAAAACACAGAAAGAGACCAGATGGTAATATGCAGGAGGTGTGAAGGTAATATCAGGAAGATAGAAATCAGTGCAGACACATTCAGAGCCTCTGAGCTGAAGGAAATTACGATGAAAAAGTTAACCTATATCTCCTTATAGTCCTTTAGAGCCCCACAAGGACCTGTCAGGGATCTCAGAGGTCCCCACGGTGGGACAAAACGGCCTAGATTTCTCTCTTTTTGCATGATTTATCCTTACAGGGAGCACATCTGCACAGTGTAACATTAAAACCTTGAAGTGTCCTCGTGCAAGGAAAGACCAAGGCATTCAGTCCAAACACTGCATGCAATCACGATTAAACGAGGAAAAGGGTGAATTATTTATATGTCAGGAAGGTGCAAATGTAAAAGCTTTTCAAATGACAACCTGACACATAATATCTACAAGAGCAACTTTTTCAGGAAATGGGAAAACGGCGTGTTGATTTGTCCTAGGTTTTATGTCAGGATACCCTACCTGGCACAGCCCTCCACATGGACTCGTGACCAGCGTGATGAGAGCAGAGGCTTGTAGCCCCTTTATCAGTCAGAGGGCAACCAACTCGGCCTCCAACGTCCAGTCATTTACTCTGTAAATGTACTTAATTTGAATTAAACCATGACCCGGCCGGGTAGTAAAAGTGAAGAGAGGAAGGGAAGTGTGGAAAGACATTTGGTCCTGATGATACACCTGTGGAGGTATGGAAGCATCTAGGAGAGGTGGCAGGAACGGAGGAGAAGCGTGCTGGCGCCGATTTTTAATTACAAAGGAGATGTTCAGAGCTGTGGCAGCTGCAGAGGAATAAAGTTGATGAGCCACACAATGAAGTTATGAGAAAAAGTTGTGGGCGCTAGACTGAGGACAGAGGTGAGCATCTGTGAACTGCAGGATGGTTTCGTGCCAGACTACAGACTGCAATATTTGCTTTGAGGATGCTGATAGAGGAGTACAGAGAAGGTCAGATGGAGCTGCATTGTGTCTTTGTAGACATTTAGAAAGCAGATGACAGGGAGCTGAGAGGAGCTCTGGTACTGATGAGGAGGTCTGGAGGAGCAGAAAAGGATGTTAGAGTGGAGCAGGACATGGATGAGAGCTGGAAGATAATGGTGAGGTGAGCTGTAGGTGTGACAGAGGAGTTCAAGGTGGAGGTGGGACTGCATCAAGGATCAGCTCTGAGACCCTTCTAGTTTGCTGTGATGGACAGACTGACAGATGAGATTAGACGACAACCTCCAGGGTAGGGAGCAGGACTGGGTATCATTTAAAGTGTTTTGGTACCAAAACTGGTACCTTGTCTTTGATACTGATACTTAAACAATATTTTTTCCGATACCAGTGTAATACATTTTCAACAATAAAGGAAGTTACCTTTTTTTTAATTACACTTTTACACTTGCAACCAAGCTGCTCGCAAAGAATCATTTCAAGACGTCTCCAAGGAAAATCATCTTGGGACCTGCAGTCAATCATCCTAGGACCTGCAGTAAGGATGTAACGATATGGAAAATTTGATATCTTGATTATAGTGACAAAATTATCACGGTTTACGATATTATCGCAGTATTCGTAATTGCCGTAAAATGTCTAAAAAACACATACATTTTAATAATTTCACAAAATCTTGTGATTTTCTTGTCATATAAAAACATCAGAAGCCAAAATCTTATCAAAATGAAACTTTCACATTAAAACGGGCAAACAACTGGCACAGAAAGAGGTTTTATTTCAAACAAACAAAATAAGTAACAGGAACAAAGCTTATTTGTCTGGTGCAAATTTAAATAAACACTTTAACAACCATAGTAGGTCAAAATATGCAAACAATTATCAGGAACAAAAATTATAGTGAAGTTCAAATGAAATAAACTTCTGACTTTAAGCTGAACCTTAAACAAGTATAAATGTGCAAATAAAGAAACAGTTGTAAAGGAGCCAAATATGTTGTTATGAGTTGTAGTTCACTCTGTGTGTCTGTGGGTGTCGCTGTGTTGTTACCTGAGGGTCAGGTATAAAGGTAGCTGCCTGTTATTGGTTAGGTGTTGGACCCGGAAGGGCAAAAGGTTTTTGATCGCTGTGGCGCTAACTGCTGGCATTACGGTTGTCGGATCAGTTAATGGAATAAATTAATATTTTAACTGCATCAGAAGAACATCATTCCGGTCATTTTTCGATGTCATTTTTCAATGTCCTGTGTGCTATCACCACTTTCCGCTATGCTCACGTTACGATGCCGATGTTACAAGCTACAAATTCACGTGAGACACAGTTGCAAGTCACTCGCAGACTTGAATGAGGCTGATATTACATATCCCGGTAATCGACCGCGATAATGAGATGAAGTCAAACATAAACGGTAATCGTTATCGGGTAAAATTTTACCGCACTTGTACCGTAATACCGGTAACCGTTCATCCCTAACCTGCAGTTAATCAACACGGGACCTGCAGTTAATCAACACGGGACCTGCAGTCGATCATCCCAGCCTTCGCCCTTTGCAGCAGGACCTCCAGTCGCATACGTTGCTTCGGTGACTACATGAAATATCAGCTGCTGTTAGGTTTTTATTCACAGCTTCAAAGTCAACATAATGCAAAACACTGTGTTGTTAAAATGAGGTTGTGGTGGGCAGCTGTCAATCAAACAACATCAAATGAGTGGCTATTTGGTCGGTCAGCTTTGTTGCTTCATATGATCTTACATGATGTGGCACAAAAATTCAGCCTCTGTACAGTTGTCATGGAAGTCAAATATAACTATGGAGACGAAAACCGTTTGTCCTACTGGGCCGTGAACACGCTTATTTCCGCTGCAAAGTTGGACATTTTAACACGGAGGCCAGTGGAGGCAACACCTAGTGGCCAGTAAACGAACTGCAACAAAATATAGTTTCTCGTCGCCTTCAACGCGGAAGTGGGATGGTTGCCGTGTGGTTCCACCTACCAGGCAGGGGATTCATGGATGAAGAGAAAGACGACATGAAGTTAGTTGATGTGAGAGAAGAGGATGGAGAGAGAAAGGTTACATGGAGGCAGGTGACTGATTCGCTATCCCTCCCGAAGGGAACAGCAGAAAGGAAAACACGACGTTAACTAACTAACCAGAGTCCTGCAACCATAAAACCAACCGGAATCCTATGTGACGTCATCGACAGGGTGGACCAATGAAAGTCAGTCTTGTCAAGTTTTTACCGCGAGAAGGGAGCTGCTGCCGGTGTGTTTTTGTTGTTGTGCCTTAGAAGAAGATGCGCTGGTTTCATAGATAAATATGGGAGCGGACGCTTCACCTCGGGTTTCGCGGTGAACGGGGAGCGTCCCGGAGTTTGTTTTCGGGTGTCGCGGGCGCAGTTCGGGCTCCTCAGCGTGCAGCCGGGTTGAGTTGTTGGGCGGAGCGTTAGCCGTTAGCCTGCGTCTGTAGCTGCGTGCTGCTAGTCTCCGGTAACAATAACCACCTTTACCCCCACATGGCGACCTTCATTCCGGCCCTCCTGCCCGGCTAGTCGGATTCAACACCAGCCACCCCCTCCCCGCCCGGCCCCATGGATCCCGATGGTAGCGAGCTGGACTCCAGCCTGCCTCAGCCCGAGAACCCGTGCCTGATCGTGGAGGACTCCCAGCCGGACAGCGTCGCCCTGGAGGACGACCCCGAGGGCAGCTACCGAGCTCTGCTGGCCCGGCGCCTCTCCATCCTGCAGCCCAGCGCCCGCAGCCCGGTTCTGGTAAGCTGGGGGGCAAACTATCAGCGCATTTGGTTTCTAAAGTTAGATTTCCCCATGAGATCTTGAATGATCACGGGGGAGTCGAGCCGCTGTGTAAAATCATCTCCAGGACAAACGAGGCTAACATCTGGATCTGTGAAAATACAGTATTGTGAATCACTCTCTTCAAGGCTCAAGGTGTCTTTCTCATCCTCAAAGCAACATCTGCTTTGCAGCCAGCAGCATGCACATCCTCCCAATAACAATAACTGTCATATGCAAGTAACTATTAAAGAGCTTTATTCTCCAGGCTGATGGCAGCAGGATGAAATGATCCTCATACATAGGCCACATGTTTATGTGCATGTTGAGTTGGTATATGACATCCACAGATACATGTGGACCGATTGAGCCTCCATTATTGTTGAGTATCAGGGCCAAAAGTGCTCAGCTTTCACAGAAAGTCTCTTTCATTTGTGATTATTTGCCTGGATTTAAGTTTATTTAAGCCCCAAGCTAAACTTCTACTTGTAGAGTAACTTTAAGTTAAACTGTGTCATTTACAGCCTATTGCTCTGATGTAATAGTATGATATTAAAACATTATTTCTCCAACCAGGAGCTGATATCATCACCATTAGGAAGCAGATGCTCTCAGACCGACAGCCAATCAGACGGCAACAACCAGGCCGAACCCGGTCAGCGCTTTTCTGGCATCACTCGTGTTTCTGTTTACTCACGTGGCACTTCCACCGCATTGAAAAATAGAAAAACAAATGCTTCTGTTTTGTTGGTGCAGACGCCGCTGCGGCAGCCACCGACCCCATCTCCCCGCTGCAGGAGGACAGTCAAGTTGTAGAGATCTGCGCCCCGCCGAGCAAGAGGAAGTATGTGTGGCGCACAGATGTTTGACACAGTGGTGGTGCTGGGGGGCCAGGCAGTGACGTAGTCATTTCACTTTCTCCTTCAGGTGTGTTCCACGAGACTCCGAGATGGATTCTGGGGCTGATTCAACGACAAACTGCGTTCAGTCTGACGGTATGACCCATCTGTTTGGTTTAGTACTTTCAAATAAAAAAAAAAAAAAAAAGAAAGTATTACAAGTTTGTGTTGTTATGCACGTGTCTGTCTGTGTGTGTCCCAGGTGGATCCTCTCAGTTTGGTTTCCTTGAGCTTTCTCAGAGTCAGGATCTTCAGGCAGGAGACATTGTCCCACAGACGGACAGCGAGAGGCACAGAATATTAGGTAGCTTCTTTGACATTATTTCATTGCATTTACTGTAGGGATGCACGATAACTGTTTTTTTAAAACCGATACCGATAACTTTCAGCTCCTAAAGGCTGATACTAATAAACCGATAACCCACACATATAGTTAAGATCATTACATCATTACTATGAACAAAATCAAAAATAGTTTGGACTCTTTAAATGAACAGATATTACATTTTTCCAAAGAAAAACTATTGGCAAGCCTCTCAAACATTTTCGTCAAGCTATCAAACAAACCTATTTGATATCTCACATTAACTTAAATAAGCTGCATTACTGACTGATATAAAAAAATAAAGGCTCCTTGAACTGATGGAAATACATGCATCAGAATTACTAACTGAAAAAGATTACCATTTAAAGGATTTTGACTTGTTGTTCCATTTAAATTAATACCTTTAATTAAAGTAAATGAGGTTCAGTGATTTTTTTCTTTTTCATCTCATGGAAGCTTTAGATGAGAGAGATGTTGGGAGAGGAGAGGGGAGACTTCTGCTGGCTTGTGCATGTTAGCATTAGCTCACGTTAGCGCGATTTTAAAACTCCATGGAAGCGATTGTTATGTTGTAGGTGGCTGATCAGGTTTGACGTATTAAAGCTTGTGCTTCCCTCCTCGTAGAATTCACTCAGAGGATTCGTCACAAATAACCACCAAACTATCTTCTTCTGAAACTTTAACGAAGTTCCACGCCGCCATGTTTGTTGTGATCAGCACAATGCATGCTGCATTCAAGGTGTAACGTAAATTCCGACGTTCTCGTTTACTAGTCATTCTTTCAGCCTTTTCTATTTTTTTTTTCTTTTTTATGTGTAATATGTGGGAGAATACTGCGAATATCGATTTAAGTTAGCAACTACTAAAATTATGACCGACTTAAGAAGTTGTTTTCTGGCATGAGGGGGTATTCTTGATTTTCCTGATTGAGAAATCGTTTTTCTAATTATGCCGACATTACTTGAACATAACATTCACTGCCGGTCATTTAAGACTCAGAGGGGGCGAGACACTGCCGTGTTGACAAAAATATATATGTTATCGGGGCTATTTGTCGTGATATCGGACTTATTGAAATGACGTCATAATTTCCTGTTAACGGCCCGATAGTTATCATGCATCCCTAATTTACTGTTATTACTACCTGAAACATAACAGTTGACCTGATCCGAGCGTTCACACCGACATCAGATGGTTTTGACAAGTCAGTCCAACTTCTACCTTCTTGTCGTCCCAGCAGAGCAGAAAGTCAGCTCCCGGGCTTCGGAGAGTCAGTGCAACAGAGCGGCGAGGTACGCCACCCAGCTGAGCGTTCCACGTTCGTCATCGGGCGCTGGTTGTAGTCCTGCACTAACGCTGCGTTTGTCCTCCAGGGCCGAGGTGAGCTCCAGCAGCTCTTCAGAGTCTCTGGGGCAGTCGGGCCGGCAGATAAGCGTCCAGGTTCTGCTGCACTCCCAGAACCTCCAGAGCGAGCGGGACGAGCAGGACGGAGAGATCCTGTCCTCACAGGAGGACCTGTTTGACGGCGATAAAACGGGTACATTCACGTGACAGCAGCAACGTGTTTCTGCCTGTTTTCTGTGCTGCACGTAGCATCAAGTCTTTGCTCATTATTTTAATGTAATATTAAGATGTTGTGTCATTCGCATAACAAATGAACTATAAAAAAGCGTTTCTCTGCCTCATCCACGACTCTCAGGTGCGGCGGTCGACAGCACGGTTTCTGAGCCGGATCAGCAGCAGGGCCGTCCCACCTCGACGCCGGCCCACACCCTCAGACTGCTGCATCTGTCTGGACAGGGAACTCTGGTTCAGGAAAGTCTGTCCCAGTAAGTCACGTGTTTCTGTGCTTCCTGTGCACAAACACGACTCAGGAAACGACCTAAAAGCTGCTTCTCTGTGCCTGTTTTTCCAGGAGCTCTGTCGACTATGTTGCCCCCACCCAAGACGACTTCAGCCACACCCCTTTGATTGTTCCAAGCTCGCCCACCGAACCGGACGACGAGCACGGTGAATGACTCGAGCTTCTTCTGTGACTGAATTTAAATCGAGGGGGGCCATTCTGGCCGTGACCCTGCAGAGGATTAAACGGTCTTAGATAATGGATGGATGGGCCAGTCTGGCAGCTGAAAGAGCTAAAATGAGTTTGTCTCATCAGGTGCCGGTGAACCGATGGATACTTCGCTGCCCCCAGGGGACCAAGCTGGGGACAAGGAGGAGCCAATGGAAACCGAGGCTGCCTCTAAGCCACGCCCATGTGCCTCTACTCCTGTATCCCAGAATTCCCCTGGTTCTGCTTTGGAGCGCAACCTCTCTGTGCCCTCCCAGCCAGAGTTCTCTCATGTGCGTACTTCATTTTCTCTCTCTCTTTTTTTTTTTTTAACCATTCTCTTAATTGCGTGTTGATTGTCGGGCTTTGGAGGCAGAGCTGAAGCACAGCAGAGAGGGACGTCATTGTAATTATTCAAATTTCCAGTCTAGGTGCCTGTTTTCCTCAGGGTTACATAGTTATGCTTTGATTGATCCACAAAAACCTTCATCAACAGCCGTATTAAATTCTGTTCTGAGCCTTTATTGGTAAAAGTTTCTGAAAATGGCAGAGCTGCTGGAGCCAGTTATCACCTGTATATTTTTAACACGTTAGTTCAAAAATAAAATGTTCCACAGTTGCAGCCTTTGGTTTATGACACTCCATCCGTCCTTTGTCTGTTTCTCAGGATGCGTTTGTCCCGACGCAGAGCCAGGAGACGCCGCGACCGTCGCATACGAGAGCAGCATCGCTGCCGTCTGAAACGCAGTCCCAGCGCCCGGGCCCGGCTCCGTTCACCCTGCCTCTGCAGCTCTGCGTGAACTCGGAGACCAGCAGCCCCCATCAGACAATCCCAGCGGAGATCGACGAGGACAGCCAGGCCACGCAGATCGAGGAGCTGGAGGAGCCGCCCGGCGTCGACGCCAGTGACTCCGTGATGTCGCGTCACGATCAGGAGAGCGAGAGTAAAGCCGTCCCCTCTGAGCCGCAAGCCGCCAGCAGCTCCAGAGCTTCCGTCCCTGTTGAGTTGCAGCGGCAGCAGCACGGCGAATGTGCCGGGACCGAACCGTCCAGCCTGTCACAGGGACCCGACAGTCGCAAGAAGCCTGAAACCTCTTTGAATGTACAAAATGTGAATGTGAAAGATGTGAGTGGCGGTAAAGAGGCGGTGTCCTGCTCTCAGCCCGAGTTGGATTCCTCTAACGTGACCGTCAATAACTGCGTGCAGGAGACTCCTCTCAACGTTGCGCCCTGCAGCTTGCCGTCACAGTCGGAGGTCTCTGAAACTCCTGTCATCAATGTGAAACGTTCTGCCGACTCGAGAGGAGAAACGGCAGGATCGCCGTCGCACAACAGCCAGACGGGCAAAGACGGAATGGATGAATGTGAAGAAGAGGAGGTACTGATGGAGGAGGAGGAGGGGGGGGGAGACCACAGGAGGCGCCTCAGAAATGGCTCTGGCCCTCTCCCAGAGCCAGCTGCTGTCACCCGAACCCATGGAGGAGGAGGAGAGCGAAGACGGAGGTCAGGACAGCATCACCGTTGTGACGGACGGCGAGAAAGACTCCCAGATTCTCCAGAAAGACGCAACGTCACCGTCAAAGGCCAACAGCGCCGAGTCGGCGGTCTCCACTAACGGCCACGAGTCCCAGACGCGGGAGGAGGTGCACTCGGCCCCGGGTGGGCTGTCCCAGGCTGAGAAAAGGGGATGTGAGCCAGAGGGCCTCAAAGACAAGAGTCTGAGTGACAGTTCAGGAGGTAAGCATCGACATGTTCTTACTGGGACCAGAGTAAAATCCTGTCTGGCTTATTCATTTATTCTTTCGTTTCTTTCTGAAACACTTCATTCATATTTAAGGGACAGTATTGAAGTAGAACAGCTTAGAAAGAGGATCTCAATGTTTTTATTCAGCTGCATCACCTCAGGTGCTGCTGTAAATGTCTCTCATTTATGTCACTCAGAGAGGTTTTTGTTTGCAGCGCAGCTGCTGCGATGATCTTTAAAAGTTAAGCAGCCAAGTCAAAGAGCTCGTCTGTGGTCGGGACTCGTTTGACTTCTTTTTTTTGTTCAAAGTATTTTTATTAATTTTATAAGTTGTATAAGATACAATTTGGCATACACTTTGACATATTTCAGCACAATCCCACCCCCGAACAACCCACCCCACTGCACCACCACAAGTCTACATTACATCACAGGTTCAATAATAAATGTGATACCTGATTTAAAAAGGAAAAAAATGAAAGGAAAGGAAGGGAAGGGTAATATCTTCAGAATGACAGAGGAGTCCATCTTTTCAAGCTGATCTAGAACTGGTTGCCATATAGAATAGAAGTTGAGGGCACAATCTCTTGTGGCATAGCGGATTTTTTATAAAGTCAAATAGTGCAAAAGTTCTCTGACCCATTGATTAAAAGTTGGAGGAGATCTGTCTTTCCGTTTGAGCAACATGAGTCTCCTAGCGAGTAGCATGGCGAAGGCTATCATGTTTTTGCTATGTTGAGTGGGGCAGAAATCTTGCGGTACAACACCAAATATTGCTATTGTGGCAAGAGGTTCTATGGATATTCCTAGCAGGTCAGAAAAGAATTTAAATATTGTTTGCCAAAAATCTGTTAACTTTGGACAAAACCAGAACATATGTGATAAAGTAGCTGTCGCTGTTCCACAGCAATCCCATTTAGGATCAATATTTAGTGTTATTTTTGCCAGTCTTGCTTTGGACCAATGTAACCTATGGACAATCTTGAACTGCATGACCTCATGTCTTAAGCAAATTGAGTGTATCTTGTCTAATGTAGCTTTTCCTCTGACAGAGATTTCGTTCCACTTCACCCTCCCTAAAGAAGGGGAGCTGATCGGTCCCGCCGTCGGCGCCACGCCGCCTCTCATCAGCCAGCTGAAACAGACGCTCAGACACAGCACCCCCATCGGTGGGTCCGTCCGCCGCGAGACGTCCCCGTCAGGTGTCGAGAACCTGCTGCTGAGATCAGTTGTGTTTGTGTTTTTGAAATGCAGAGATCAGCTCCTTTTCTGAAAAGGCAGACATCGTGGGCGACGTCTCCGCCGATGTGGTGATGGCCGGCGGCGGCGTCGTGTCGGGGGAAATCGGCGAGGACGTCCCCGGAGGAGAGGACGGGAAGCTGAGTTTGAGGATGAAGCTGGTGACGCCGGTGGAGGAGGGCAGCTCGGAGCGCTTCAGCCTTCAGAGTAGGAACCGCTCGTCCGCTGGTCGTCGTTCATCCACGGAAACGGCGCACCCTCTCATCACTGCTCTACTGTCTCTTTTATTTCTCCCAGAGCCGGCGCTGTCGGAGGAGGATGGGTCTGTTGTCAAGGTTACCACTGTTTCCATGGCTCTAACCAGGTGACCCTGAATTCTCTCTTTATTCATATTGAACCTTTTTTTTTTCTTTTTATTCTTTTTTTCTTTTTATATCAGCACTGAAGTGCATGTTGGATCACGAATAACAAGCTTTTATGGAACAAAGATGCCATTTGAAGTTGTGCAAAACCATTTTTGTCCTGCTCCATTTTTTCTTTTCTTTTTTTTTTCTCGTCCACTAGAGGGCACCAACGGGCTGTCAAGTACCAAATCATTGTCTTTTCATATACGTCAGTGGTTCTCAAACTTTTAATGCTGCGTACCACCTGAGAAATTGTTCAGCTCTCTGAGTACCACCATGATGACCAGTTTTAAAATATAGCCATATATGCCTTCTCAATTAGCTTTAACCACACAGAGATGTTTATTCCTTATTGTGGTTATTTATTACCTGAATTGTTACTTTACTGAATCAGACATTTACAACTCTGTCCAACAATTCTCACATACTCATACTCTCATACAGAGCAAAATAAACACACTCAAAAGTTGTTACATCTGCACTGCAACTGAATATGCAACAAATATTTTTTTAAAAGACACAATTTTAATTATCTCAAGCTACACATTTCATTTGAAACATATTTATAATGCATTGTATGTTTTGGATTTTTTTTTTTTTAATCAAATGTGGAAAGTCATGACGTTCCCCCGTCTACCACCAGAGAGCGCTCACGTACCACTGGTGGTACACATACCACAGTTTGCACACCGCTGCCATAGGTCATTCAGACCGCATCACACTCTTATACATGTACAAAATGTTTTAGAAAAAAGTAGGAAAGGTTCAGATTCTTTAGAGATCAGAAACCCTTTATTTTTTATAAAGTTCATTGCTTTTTTAAAAAAAAATCTTATTATTTAAGACAAAGAAAGAGGTGAGCTTTCTCATTCTTTTATTTCGGCTCTTCTAAACTTTGTGGTTCCCTTCAGTCACTGTCTGCATCTCTTTAGCTCTCGGTGCACGACGTTGTCAGTTTGAGACTCCCCCCGTCCTTGAGACGAGTCTTAAACGGTTGCCGATGTTTTTAACGTTGCAGCAGTCCCTCCGTGTTCACCCGGGTCAGGCAGGTGCACCGACAACAGGAGGCGGAGGACGACGGCCTGCCTGGAGCCAACGTGACACCTGTCAGGTGAGAATGCAGGAGTGAAGCTGCCGGTCTGTGTGAGGTAACCCCAGAGGAAGATGTCCCTGCAACCGCTCGCCTCTTTATCTCAGCTCATTGTGGCATCATCGTTGTCCCCCAGTTGTCCTGCAAAGCTGCCAAATCAGGAAGTGAGCTTCAGTTTCTGTTGATGTTAAAGATCTCTTCAGGTTGCAGCTGTTTTTAGGTGTTTTTTTTTAGCAGCTGGCGGCGCATGATGTGGCTGGCATCGATGTCTTACTCTCTTCTATTCACTCGTGGTAACAGCTATTCATCCACTTTGAAGTCAACGCGGATGATCTAAACAGTAATACCTCCGTACCAGGGCTGCTACTGGGGGATGAATGTCTTCCTGAGACTCTGTTTAGGCCTTGATTCCTACGGTTGAAACAGGGAGGACTGAAGTAAAGACTCCCTAAAGGATCCAAGCGGCTAGAAGAGGTTCCTTTGGTCCAGATGCTGCGAACGACTCTGGGATTTGGGGGGGCTCTTCCCATATGGTCACAGCAGTGCTGTCCCACTTTTTTGACCTCTTTCCATCCCACCATTGGAGAAACTGACTTCACCGCTCCCTAATCAGAGTTTTTTTTGTTTTTTTTTACAGTTAACACAGCCTTCACATCGTGTGCCGTTTTAGCCATGGAAGTATAAATAGCTTTCCCCCATCATAGTGCAGTCTAGTGGTCAGAAATGGGATCGACTGTCGCGTCCGTACATGTGTGCGTGCGATCAAGAAATACTTTAGGCCGCTTCAAGGTGGGATGGAGGGTCGTGCTTGTACACTGATGCGTAGCTTCATCCCGCCTCTTTGACAAATTCGGTCACTTCGTTGTAACCTTCTTGGTTTAATTTTTGCGCACCGGTCATTTGTTTCTCTCAAAAAAAAAAAAAAGCAAAACAAAAAGTAAGGGTGCACGATAACTATTGGGCCAATAACAGGAAATTATGACGTCATTCAGATAAGTCCAATATCACGACAAATAGCCCCGATAACATTTATATATTTGTCAACACGGCAGTGCCTCGCTCCCTCTGAGTCTTAAATGACCGGCAGTGAATGTTGTGTTCAAGTAACGTCGGCATAATTAGAAAAACGATTTCTCAATCAGGAAAATCAAGAATACCCCCTCATGCCAGAAAACAACTTGTTAATCGGTCATAATTTTAGTAGTTGCTAACTTGAATTGATATTCGCAGTATTTCCCCTCATGTTACACATAAAAAAGAAAAAAAAAATAGAAAAGGCTGAAAGAACGACTAGCAAACGAGGGAACATCGGAATTTACGTTACACCTTGAATGCAGCATGCAGCACAGCGTACTGATCACAACAAACATGGCGGCGTGGAACTTCGTTAAAGTTTCAGAAGAAGATAGTTTGGTGGTTATTTGTGACAAATCCTCCGAGCAAATTCTACGAGGAGGGAAGCACAAGCTTTAATATGTAAAACCTGATCAGCCACCTACAACATAACAATCGCTTCCATGGAGTTTTGAAATCGTGTTAACGCGGGCTAATGCTAGCATGTGCAAGCCAGCAACAGTCTCCCCTCCCCTCTCCTCTCCCTCATCTCTCTCATCTAAAGCTTCCATGGGATTAAAAAACAAAAAACTACTGAACCTCATTTACTTTGATTAAAGGTATTAATTTAAATGGAACCACAAGTCAAAATCCTTTAAATGTTAATCTTTTTCAGTTTGTAATTTTGATGCATGTATTTCCATCAGTTCAAGGAGCCTTTATTTTTTTATATCAGTCAGTAATGAACCTTATTTAAGTTGATGTGAGATATCAAATAGGTTTGTTTGATAGTTTTACGAAAATGTTTGAGAGGCTTGCCAATAGTTTAAATTGGAAAAAATAAATATCTGTTAATTTAATGAGTTTCAAACTATTTTTGATTTTGTTCAAAGTATTGATGTAATGATCTTAGGTATATGTGTGTGTGATCGGTACCGGCCTTTAGGAGCTGAAAGTTATCGGTCATCGGTTTAAAAAACAGTTATCATGCATCCCTAACAAAAAGTAACGTGGCTAAATGTGTGTCTCCCACGTTATGAATGAGTGTAACAGCTGCTCTGCTGCCGCTGTGTTGTTCCTCACATCTATCGTCTGTTCAGGGGGGAGCTGTTCGCCTCGCTGCAGAGGAGCTCCCAGGCGTCCCCTCTGGGTGCAACAGCCTCCCCAACAGCCAGCCGGAACCGCCGCTGCAGGAGGCGTCGTCACCGCGGCGGGAGAGCCTCGGAGACGCCCCGGCTCCCGAAGAGCCGCCCGCAGAGAGACGAGGACCGCCCGGAGCTCCGGGGCAGAGCTCTCCCAGCAGGGCGGACGTCAGGCAGAAGGCGGGTTTCCGGCAGACCTCTGACAACGCCGTCACTTCCACGCCGTCCAGCAAGGTTCGTCAGCCGACCGTGGGGCGTTTGTTCTGAGTGACTGTGATAGGTCGGCTGTGACTGGAGTCGGCAGCTCTCCAGTCACATCCGACTGCACGCTGGGATGCTCAGTGGCGGCGAAGGGTTTCGGCGTGTGATGCAAATTATTTAGGTTTTGCAGATGTTGCTGTTTATATTATGGGCTTCAACGTTTCTGCCGTGCGCCCCGTCATGTTTTCTGGGCTGAAGCCTGACTGATCAGCTCCGACCACATTAGTGCCCTGAATCCCACACGCTTTTTAAGACCGACCACTGGGTCTTGAAGGTCTTATGATCTGGGGATCATTTATACTGACGGTTTTACCCAGATGAGGAACACGGCGTAATATTCGAAACTGACAACACCATCACATCCCGAGTGGCTGCTTTTTCACTTGAACGTTAAACTTCTTGCTGTGATGTGGTGCTGAGCTGCAGTCTGAAGACGACTGAGTCCACCTGTCTGTCGCCTCTTGTCTCAGCTACGGCAGCGAACAGTCTCCCAGCAGACGAGCTTCGATGCGCCCGGGCCACGCTCACCCCCTGGCAGGGTACAGAGAATTAAGTCAGTTTTTGAGGAAGAGATTAAACCTTGTGGCCGTAGACGTTGTTGACCTGACACGTTTCGTCTATTTTTTTTTTTTTTTATCCCGAAGGGCGAGCCGGAGTCTCCGTCGTTCAGAAGAACCGCCGGCCCCGCCCACCGCAGACACGTGCGCACCATTCAAGAGGTGCGGACCACCGTCACGCGGATCATCACGGACGTGTACTACGAGGACGGCAAGGAAGTGGACCGCAAAGTCACAGAGGTAGCTCCTCCCATCTCTGTTTCATTGTTCTGCTTCAAGCTGACAAAACAAATCAACCGGGAGTCTTGTGAATCATCCTGAGCTGGATTAATAACTAGGGATGCAGGATAACTGTTTAAAAACCGATACCGATAACCAATAACTTTCAGCTCCTAAAGGCCGATACCGATAACACACACATATACCTAAGATCATTACATCAATACTATGAACAAAATCAAAAATAGTTTTGATTCTTTAAATGAACAGATATTTATTTCTTTCCAGTGAAAAACTATTGGCAAGCCTCTCAAACATTTTCGTAAAACTATCAAACAAACCTATTTGATATCTCACATTAACT
This sequence comes from Hirundichthys speculiger, assembly GCA_018398805.1. Lineage (NCBI taxonomy): Eukaryota > Metazoa > Chordata > Actinopteri > Beloniformes > Exocoetidae > Hirundichthys > Hirundichthys speculiger. The sequence goes on along the minus strand of JAGFBZ010001566.1, from coordinate 31,587 downwards.
TAAATAAGGTTCATTACTGACTGATATAAAAAATAAAGGCTCCTTGAACTGATGGAAATACATGCATCAGAATTACAAACTGAAAAAGATTAACATTTAAAGGATTTTGGCTTGTGGTTACATTTAAATTAATACATTTAATTAAAGTAAATGAGGTTCAGTAGTTTTTGTTTTTTATTTTTTTATCTCATGGAAGCTTTAGATGAGAGGAATGAGGGAGAGGAGAGGGAAGGGAGGGGACACTTGCTGCTGGCTTGCGCACGTTAGCATTAGCTTCCGTTAGCTCACGTTAGCGCGATTTCAGAACTCCATGGAAGCGATTATGTTGTAGGTGGCCGATCAGGTTTTACGTATTAAAGCTTGTGCTTCCCTCCTCGTAGAATTCGCTTGGAGGATTCGTCACAAATAACCACCAAACTATCTTCTTCTGAAACTTTAACGAAGTTCTATACCGCCATGTTTGTTGTGATCAGTACGCTGTGTTGCAGGCTGCATTCAAGGTGTAACGTAAATTCCAATGTTCCCTCATTTGCTAGTCGTTCTTTCAGCCTTTTCTATATTTTTTTCTGTTTTATCTGTAACATGAGGGGAAATACTGCGAATATTGATTCAAGTTAGCAACTACTAAAATTATGACCGAGTTAACAAGTTGTTTTCTGGCATGAGGGGGTATTCTTGATTTTCCTTATCGTTTTTTGATTATGCCAATGTTACTTGAACATAACATTCACTGCTGGTCATTCAATGCTCAGAGAGAGCGAGGCACTGCCGTGTTGACAAAAATATATATATATGTTATCGGGGCTATTTGTCGTGATATCGGACTTATCGGAATGACGTCATAATTTCCTGTTATCGGCCCGATAGTTATCGTGCATCCCTATTAATAACCGATCAGGTCCTGATTGGTTTGGGGTTTTGCCTTAAAAATATGTCCAGCTCTCTGGCAGACCGTCATCAGGAGGAGCTGAGACAGGATCCCGTTCTTCTGATGATGAAACCTGCAGCATAGGTGCTCTTCCTGCAGGGGGACGTCCAGACATCTGATGTCGTGGTAACATCAGATGTGGGGACGTCCAGACATCTGATGTCGTGGTAACATCAGATGTGGGGACGTCCAGACATCTGATGTCGTGGTAACTTCCGGTCACATGGCTGCCCCGGTGGCGCAGTGGTTAGGGCAGGCAGCCATATACAGAGGCTACAGTCCTCGTGCTGGTGGTCGTGAGTTCGATTCCCGGCTCGGTGACTCTTTCCCGCGTGTCTTCCCCATTCTTTCTGCCCCCCTTCCTGTCTCTCAACTTTCAATAAAAGGCCACTAGAGCCAAAAAAAATCTTTAAAAAAAACAAAAAAACAAAAAACTTCCGGTCACATGTCTTTTCTGCCGTGTGCAGGAGAGCGAGGAGCCCGTGGTGGACTGTCAGGTCCTGGACAGCGACATCTCTCCGTGCCGCACGGGCAGCAGCTCGGTGACCTCCGGTGACCTGGGTGACATCAGCTCCTTGTCGTCCAAGACCTCCAGCCTGCAGCACAGCTCCGGAGGAACCAGCAGCAGCGTCGGCAGCCGCGCCAGGCCGGACTTCGTCATGCCCCTCAGCCGAGGTGCCAAGTCCCTGAGGTACTGCCCGCCGCCCGCCGATCTAATTCCCGCTGCCCCGTCTCTCCGCTTTATCTGTCTGTCGTAGTTGCATGCTGGGTAATCACCCCTTCACCTTCTTTGACCGCTTTGACTTTCTGACACCCTGATTTCTTAGTGACTCGCTGATCCCTGCCTGCTTAAGGTGCACGTTGTCACAGGCATCAATCTGGGGTCACTCATGCATTTTTAAAGCCCCCACCCCCCCCAGATTAGTGCCTGTGCAACATGACCGGCTCCGTTCGTCCCCTCTGTGTGTCTGCAGTCCCAGGAGGGGAGGTGGGCATCAACAGAGGGGTCACAGGGGTCACAGGGCAGGGGCAGTGGTCACTATGGGCAGAGGCTACAGCACCTTCGGGTCCCGGGCCTTCGTCCCGCTGACCCCCAGAGGAAGGGCTAGAAGGGGCCGGCCCCCGTCCCGCTCCTCCCCGTCCAGGTGAGTCCTCCCAGAGGCTCGACCGTGCACTTTAAAGGAAGCACAGACGTGTCAGAGGCTTCGTCACCTGCAGCACCTTCAGTAACACTTTCCCTGTCTTCACTAACTCTCTCACTAATCTTCCCACACAAACTGAAACCAACAATCAGCTGCGGATTTTAATTTGTCCACAATTTGTCCAACTTGTAAATTAAAATAGTGGTTTTTTTTTGTTGTTTTTTTTTTTTTGTGGGGATGTTTGTGTAGCAAAACCCAAAAAAGCAACATAAAAGTGGTGATGAAAATGAAGACAAACAAGCTCACTTTTAAGTAGGGCTGGGCAAGTCAACGCGTTATTACAGTTCGGGTAGCAACTCAGGTAGCAATATTAACAATTCTGTCTAAAAAAAAAAACTTTTAAACCCCTTTGTTCAAGACGATCGTGTCATTCCTCCATGTTCCATCAGATCTGCTCCATGTGTTCACTGTCCTGCTGTTCTCTAGCTGGTTACTGCAGTGCAGCTCCATCTAGTGGCACAGATGTGTAATGACAACAGAAAGTCTAGTCCTCGATTATAAAAACAAATTCAGTTCTGTGGCCCATTTTTTAATTTTGCATTTTTGATCCAAGTCTAAAATTGAAATATAAAAAAACAGGCTTTTTTTTTTTTTTTTTTTTTTCGTTTTTTGCATTATATTAAAAAATGGAAAACGTAATAAAATGTCACTTTTTAATTTAAAAATTTTAAATAAAAAACAATAAAATATAAAAAACAAATTCAGTCCCGTGGCCTGTTTGCTAAAATTGAAATATAAAACAACTGGCATTTTTTTGTGTTAGATTATAAAATGGGAAAAAAAAGTCACTTTTTAATTTTTTAAATTTTTGATTGACAATTGAAAATGGAAACATTTTCAAATGATTCAAATGATCAAATGAAGAAATGATTCACAGATAATTACGGATTGATAAAGTTTTACGTTGAACTTTACGTTGGGCATTTTCATTTTAAAGTTCTCCCAGACGGAGGATTCAACAGAAACAAGGTTATTTGTAACAACTGCCAAGTTGAACTCCCCGTTAAAAGTTTCTGCTGTTACCTCAGAAATGACCTGTTTTAATGTTCTGATTGTGGCCTCTAGATTGTTAGGATTTTTTTGGTAGACTTTTTTTTTATTTTTCACAAAAAAAACAGGATGACATTAATGCCCTGGCAGTGGAAACAAGCTTTATTTTATTTTACATATTTTAAGATGAGATTAACACTAAATATGTGTTACTGACAAGTGCTGATGTTAAAAGTGTTTGAACAATAAATGTTATGACACTTTAGTTCATGTGGCAGCAGAACATTTAAATAAAAGTGACCTTTACACTACTTTTGAATTCATTATTTGATTTTCCGTATACAATGCGATTAATCGTGATTAATCAGGGAAATCATGCGATTAAACGGGATTAAAAATTTTAATCGTTGCCCAGCCCTAGTTTTAAACCAAACTCGTAGGATGGCGGCAAAGACGCAGCAAAAGAGACGAGTGTCTGTGGACCGGGAGCTGCGTAAAGTCTGTCTGTGTGCTTCTCTCTCCGTAAGGGGGGGTGGCGCCGGCTCGCTGCAGAGACCTGCCGCTAACGCCCAGCTGCAGTCCTCCTCGGAGGACGAGCCCTACGCCCGGATGCAGCCGCCGCGCTTCCCCGTCAGCCCCGCGGACCCCGAACCCCCCAGCCACTCAGACTCGCTCAGGTCCTCGCCAGAGGTGGCGAGCTCGGCCGGGAGCAGCTTCGTTGGCCTGCGCGTGGTCGCCAAGTGGTCGTCCAACGGCTACTTCTACTCAGGTCGCATCATGAAGGACGCCGGGGACGGGAGGTTCCGCCTGCGGTTCGACGACGGCTACGAGTGCGAGGTGGCGGGGAAGGACATCCTGCTGTGCGATCCGATCCCCCTGGAGACGGAGGTCACAGCTCTGCTGGAGGACGAGTACTTCAGCATCGGTGAGGAAGCTGGGTGGGGCTGCGGGTTCGCGGGTTCAGCTGGACGCCGTTGAACGCTGTGTTTTTTTCTGTGTGCAGGAGTCGTGAAGGGCCACAAAACGGAGGGCCAGGAGCTGTTCTACAGCGTGGAGAGGGAGGACCAGAGGCAGTGGTACAACAGAACCGCCGTCATCCTGTCACTGGAGCAGGGGAACAAGCTGAGGGAGCAGCACAGCCTCGGGCCCTACGAGCCCTCCTCCCCCCTGACCAAAGCCTCCGACATCAGCCTGGGTGAGGCGCCGGCACGTCTGTCACACGGTCACCGTCACTCCCGGATCTACTCAAATTGAGCTGAGTGATTTTATCGATTCTGCGATATATATCGATTAGGGCTGGGCAAGTTAATGCGTTATTGTCATGTTAACGCATTAATTTATTAACGCCGACATTTATGTTAACGCATGTTGCTCACATGCTTTTGTTTTGAAAAGTCTGTTACTGGCTGCTGCCGAACCGGAAGACAATTTGCAGGTAAACTGGAAAAGCTAAAACAGACATAGAGAACGTAATAAAATGTCACTTTTTAATTTTTTAAATTTTTGATTGACAGTTGAAAATGGAAAGAATGAATGATACACAAATTGATAAAGTTACTGAACTTTAACATGGACATTTTCATTTTAAAGTTCTCCCAGACAGAGGATTCAACAAAAACAAGGTTATTTGTAACAACTGACAAGTTGAACTCCCCGTTTAAAGTTTCTGCTGTTACCTCAGAAATTACCTGTTTTAATGTTCTGATTGTGCTGAGCCACAATCATTTTGTTGGATTTTGTTTGTAGACTTTTTTTATTTTTATAAAAACAGGATGACATTAATGCCCTGGCAGTGGCAATAAGCTTTATTTTATTTTATATTTTTTAAGATGAGATTTACATTAAATACGTATTACTGACAAGTGCCAATGTCAAAAGTGTTATGTTATGGCACTTTAGTTCATATGGCAGCACAACATTTTAATAAAAGTGCATTTTGCACTACTTTTGAATTCATTATTTGATTCTGCGTATACAATGCGATTAATCGTGATTAATCGGGGAAATTATGCGATCAAAGGCGATTAAAATTTTTAATCGTTGCCCAGCTCTAATATCGATATTTTATTTCCCCAGAGAGTATAGATTTTTCAGCCATGGGTATTGATATTCTAAGCTTCTTTCAAAACCCCCATGTCCCACCTTTAAAAGCTTGCAAGCAACAATTTGCACTGTTTAAATAAATGAAACTATTTTTCTCAACCATCTTTCATTCATTTTGTCCAGCATTTGCAAGCTGCCTGTCAGCCATATAATGTGTAATTGATGCTTTCAGTTCAATTAATTCAAACAAAGTCATTGGAACACTCACAAGATGTCACCAAAATCACTTTGTCCCTTTAAAATCATTTGGAAAATGATGTAAATGTATTGTAAGATGAATATCGATATATATCGTATCGTGAGCTGAATATCATGTATCGTATTGTATCGTATCGCGAGATTAGTGCATTGCTACAGCCCTATCCTCAAACGTAGCTCTTTTTTTAATCTCTCTACAGACAACCTGGTGGAGGGGAAGAGGAGGCGCAGGGGAGCCCCCGGGGGTCAGAACACCCCCAACCGCAGCTCCTCCGGCAGCCCACGGACCCCCGGCCCCTCCGGCAAGAGGAAGCTGGTGGTCTCCGAGGACGACCACATGCCTTCCAAGAGAGGACGCAGGAGGGGTGGAGCCAGAGCTGGTACGGGGGCGCGCTCGCCAGGACCGTGACCACCTCTGAACGGGGCGGGGATGGGGGCGGGGCCGGTTTTAGGGATTTAGGGGTTCAGACAGTTCACTTCCTGCATGAACTGTTTTTAATTCTAACTGTCAGTAAAGTGTTTTAAGCTTGATGAACTCTTAGTCTTTTTAAACGTATTTCAGAGACTCTGTTTTTATCAAAAATGACTTTTATTGTTTTTAGATCGCATGTTTTTGTTTTAAACTGAGTTACTTGGAGAAGTGTGGGGGGGTTTCAGTTTGTCTGTTTTTGTTGAGCCTAACTGGGACCGCGTAGACCTCTGTGTGGCCGGAGCGCCTCCTCTGCCGCCGTCCGCTGCCGGGGCTGATGGGTAATGAGTTAGACTCTGGTGGTGGTGTTGGTGTCGGGGACATGAAAGGTGTATTTCACGGGTGTATTCGCTTGCAGACCTGAAAAAGATCAGTTTTTCTATAAAAGGTGAATTAATTTGTTTAATTTGCACATCTTTGCTTTTCTAGGATTCACATGATTTGGCTGAGCTCGTCTTTGAAGGAGACATATTATTTAGTTTTATTCAGTGCTCTTAGTCGAGGAATAAAACACAAATTAAGGGATCATGTGACCAGCAGGTTATTTCTTTGTCTTGGCTCTACGTCTTAGACCTCTGGAAAGCCTGGCTGGATGGAGGCACGTTCGTCAGGAACGTGCAGCTAGTCAGGCTTTCCAACAGTGTAAGATTTATTCCCACGATGCATTGGAACAAAGAAATAACCGTTTCCTTGCTCACACTGCAGAAGCAGCCGTGTCCTTACAGATCTGAGAAGAAAAATGAGAAGAAAAAAGACTGACTGACTGTCGTCACTTCAAACTTTCATAATATGTCCCCTTTAATGAACATATATGTATATAATATTACACCTGAATCAGATTTCCTTCACCTCTCACACCATCCTCAATAGATATATGCAGAAATATGTTGTTAAATATAGAAATTAAGGCTGGGCAAGTTAACGCGTTATTATCACGTTAACTCATTAATTTATTAACGCCGACATTTATTTTATCGCGCGTTAACGCATGTTGCTCACATGCTTTTGTTTTGAAAAGTCTGTTACTGGCTGCTGCGGAACCGGAAGACAATTTTCAGGTAAACTTAAGGAAAAGCTAAAACAGACATGGAGAACAGTAAAAATCTGTGAACTTTACAGTTCAGGTAGCAACTCAGGTAGCAATATTAACAATTCTGTCTAAGAAAAAAAAAAGTCTGGACTGCAACAAAACTTTTGCCTCATTCCTCCATGTTCCATCAGATCTGCTCCATGTGTTCACTGTCCTGCTGTTCTCTAGCTGGTTACTGCAGTGCAGCTCCGTCTAGTGGCACAGATGTGTAATGACAACAGAAAGTCCAGTCCTTGATTATAAAACAAATTCAGTTCTGTGGCCCGTTTTTTAATTTTGTATTTTTGATCCAAGTCTAAAATTGAAATATATAAAAACAGACTTTTTTTTTTTTTTTTTTTCAATTTTTTCGTTTTTTGCGTTATATTAAAAAACAAAAAATGTAATAAAATGTCACTTTTTAATTTTTTTAAAATTTTTGATTGACAATTGAAACAATGGAAAGAATAAATGATACACAGATTGGTAAAGTTACTGAACTTTAACATGGACATTTTCATTTTAAAGTTCTCCCAGACGGAGGATTCAACAGAAACAAGGTTATTTGTAACAACTGACAAGTTAAACTCCCCGTTAAAAGTTTCTGCTGTTACCTCAGAAATTACCTGTTTTAATGTTCTGATTGTGCTGAACCACAATCATTTTGTTCGATTTTGTTTGTAGACTTTTTTTTTTTTTTTTTTTATAAAAACAGGATGACATTAATGCCCTGGCAGTGGCAATAAGCTTTATTTTATTTTACATTTTTTAAGATAAGATTAACACTAAATATGTGTTACTGACAAGTGCTGATGTTAAAAGTGTTTGAACAATAAATATTGACATTTTAGTTCATATGGCAGAACATTTCAATAAAAGCGCATTTTACACTACTTTTGAATTCATAATTTGATTCTGAGTATACAGTGCGATTAATCATGATTAATCAGGAAAATAATGCGATTAATCGCGATTAAAATTTTTAGTCGTTGCCCAGCCCAAATAGAAAGCAATACATTTCTGTGTGTTTCTACATTCTTCTACATACACCACATTTTTTCTACGTGCCTTTTATGTATTTCTATGTTTCCGGCAACAAGGTGAGCTTTTCTAGCTGAGCTCTGAAGCAGGATTGATCACCTGGGAGATGAAACAGAAGTAGATATCTGTGACCAGTCGTGTTTCAGACCTCGAGCAGAAATGGCTGATTACCAAATAAATACGATTGTAAATACTGCAGAAATGCATAGATGAGTGTTAATTAACCGATGATTATTCGTTAATTTCTCCATTCAGTGATTTATTCCACCTCTGCCCTCAGCTCAGCGGGTCGGAGCCTGCAACACCTCGGGCAGCGGCACCGACCTCCCGGGTCAGCCGCGCGACGTGGTGGAGACGCACGGGCCGCTGCCCCAGAACGCCTCCCTCTTCATGGGCTTCGCCTTCATGCTGACGGCCTCGTCTGAGATCGACCGGCTGAGCAACAGGATGGCGAGCGACGACGAGGAGGACGAGGGTGAGTCGGGCAGGAATCGGCACCGAGCCATTCACATCAACCCTGCACGATCAGCTAGTGCTCTGTGACTCCTGCAGGACCGTCAGTGACTGTTTTCCTCTCCTGAACAGATTACGTGCAGACCGGTCCATACAACAAAGCGTACACAGAGTCCCAGCTGCAGGCGGGCGGAGGTTTCGTCCTCCCAGACTTCAACGAGGAGCAGGTACGCACCGGGAACGCACACCACCTCCAGCTTCCTGCGAACGGAAATGCGGGTGACGTGAGTGTCTCCTTGGAGCCTGGAGCTCGCATCTCCAGGCTGCTTAAGCTGAGGCGACGTTTCAGCATCCATGACAGCAGACGTCTTCTAACTGTTGCAGCCGTGAACTGATGTTGGGTGTTTTTTTTTTTTTTTTTCTTTTTGTGTTCAGTGTAAAGCGGCCTACCAGAGCCTCCTCATTGCAGACCAGCACTGCCGCACCAGGAAGTACCTGCTGTGTCTGGCGAGCGGCGTGCCGTGCGTGTCTCACATCTGGGTGCGAGACTGCTGCAAAGAGAACAAGCTGCTGAACTACAGGAACTACCTGCTGCCCGCCGGCGTCGGTCCGGACGACTCCATAGTAGAGTGGTGAGTTTTTGTTCTTCCATTTCTGCCTCGTGGATCTGAAGGATCAAACGTGAAGACGAATCCCTGTCAAGTCTTCTTTAACCAGGGTGGGGATTTTTTTTAAAAAATTGGTTTTATTGCATTCAGATTGTTCAGGAACAGTTTTCTGAAGCAGGTTGTTACAAGTAATCAACCCCAGAAAGACAGTCCCGAGCCATATGACACATCTGACAGGAAAAAAAGAAGGGAAAACTCATTTGTGGGAACAGATCGGCCCGACACCAGATCTTCGTGATGATAAATGTTAATAACGTGGGGGCGACGGGGCTGAGACGGTAGCAGACAGATGCTGTGACAGATGCCTCCCTCAGCACTGCTCTGGAAGCTCTTCTGGTTCAAATTGTCCCTCATTTCAAACAGAAAAAAAAAAACATACTAAAATATCAGTTTCGGCTGTCTTATAACGGAACATTTGAGCTCTCAGACCCAGTTCAGGTAGCAACTCAGGTAGAAATATTAACAATTCTGTCTGAAAAAAAAAACCTTTTAAACCCCTTTGTTCAAGACGATCGCGTCATTCCTCCATTAATCATCAGATCTGCTCCATGCGGCTCCATCTAGTGGCACAGGTGTGTAACGACAACAGAAAGTCTATTCCTTGATTACAAAACTGCCATTTTCTGATTGTGGCCTCTACATTGTTAGGATTTTGTTGGTAGACTTTTTTTTGATCTTTCATAAAAACAGGATGACATTAATGCCCTGGCAGTGGCAATAAGCTTTATTTTATTTCACATTTTTTAAGATGAGATTTACACTAAATATGTGTTACTGGCAAGTGCTGATGTTAAAAGTGTTTGAACAACAAATGTTATGGCACTTTAGTTCATATGGCAGCAGAATATTTAAATAAAAGTGACTTTTACACTACTTTTGAATTAATTATTTGATTTTCCATATACAATGCAATTAATCGCGATTAAAAATGTTAATCGTTGCCCAGCCCTACAACTATTCAATTCAATTAAGGGCAATTTGTACAAAAAAATAAAACATAAATTGCAACTTGTACATCATTTTTGTTCAAAACAATGGCAAATTAAGTTATAGGAAGTACATTCCACTGGGTCTTGACTCGTCTCTTCTTTAACATATGTAGTTGCAGAGGCCATTATTAGATTATTAGATGTTATTACTCTGGATGGATCATCATTAAAAAAAGCAAACCATCACATTCAGTATTTTTTGATGTTTTGGGTGGTTGCTTCATCAACATTCAAGGAAAACATCCATCCTTGGAGCTGATCAGACAGTTGTTTCTTGAATCTGGAGCTGTGTCATGTGTGTTCATATAACTGGCCTGCTGAGGGGAAACGGACAGTTTTGTAAAGCGTTTTTAATCAACCGCTACTTTTGACACGGATCTACAAGCGGTTGAGCGACCGTTAATGATAAATCGTGTTCCGCAGTGAACGAGCACACGCGTATTTTCAAGTCTCTCAGTTTCCTCTGTCAGCTGGTTTCATCGCTATGCTACACATGCAGCTGTCTGACCGGGACGGGCACTTTATCTGATAATCACTGCAGATAAACGACGCTTCATAAAGTCAGCAAAATACTCCTTAAAATAAGAGTTTTGAAGAGAAAATAGTCCAAAGTTGCTTTGTGCTGCTTCAAAGTGGAAATGCACCCACTTAAGAGAAAAATATGAGCCCTGATGACTCGGAGAGAAACGACACTCACGTCAAGGTTAAGTTTAAACTTCCAAATGTCTAAATCTGCACTAGTTTTCCCGTCTGTGTGAAATTTCTCTACGAGTGCGACATCCTTTGGTGGAAACCAGCACAAATACTTGGGAGAAGAAAAAAAAAAAAATCATGCAGCTTTTTTTTCATTGCAGTGATTGACCTGCCTATTTTGACTTTATGCTTTTATTCAAACGCATCTTGCCTTCTGCTCAGAGGAAGCTGCTGCTATTCAGATGAATGGAGCAGTTCTTAAATGAGCTACCTCGTTAGGGTCTTTTTTTTTTTTTTTTAAAGTTTGTTCCTAAGAGTCAAAGAAACTTTCTGTTCGTCCCCAATCCGAAGGCATCCTCGCTCCAGCCCCTTCAAGGCCCTGCGGGTCCTCCTGGTGTTTGAGAAGCCAGTGGAGCTTTGGAGCCAGCTGATGACCATGGGCGGAGCTTCTTCGGTCCGGCAGTTCCAGGCAGACAAGGACGACTCTGGTATGGAGTCTTCAGTATGAAAAGATAAAAGTGTAAAAGATCTTTACATTTCATTGATCCTCTCACTCTCCCTTCTCTGTAGACATTCCTGCTGGGAAGTATGACCTCGTGGTGACGGACCGTGCCTGTCCGCCACTGGTGGAGAAAAATGTGACATCACAGGAAGTCCCGATGGTGTCCTCAGAGTGGCTCATCCAGAGTCTCATCTGCGGGGAGCGCCTCGGCTTCCAGGGCAAGCCTCAGTACCGCCACGACTACTCGTCCTCATAATCCACGTGTATGAAATGCCTTCGACCAGATTAAATGTCCGGCGTTAGTTCTGTTGCATGCCTCTGCTGTATATAACTCGATCCTGTCCGTTTTTATGGGATAATAAATTGTGACCCTTGTTTCATTTTAATCGGTCGTTTATTTTTTTTCTACAGGCGACACAATGTTCAATATTTACACTTTATACATTAAATATTCACAGTCACCTGGACTAGAGAATATCTGCAGACTAAACGCTGCATCACGTTTCTGCCTTTAAACCATCCAGTGGAAATAAAGAAGAATCTCCTGAATCATTCTCCATTTTTCCCTTGTTCAGCCAACACCAGAAGTTCCCACAGCTGCTGACAACACAACCCAATCTGGGGGTTTTAACCACAACATGCACACAGTTTTTAGTCCTGACAGCTCTTACGCAGGTTCTCTTATAATGGCCATTCTTTGTTGTTTTACCCATCTCACAAAAAAACAAAAAGGAAACTGTCCAGAGTTCAAATCTTTATCCTCTGTGCTCTTCTTAAACACTGAGGAAAAAACAAGAGAAATAAAAGAGCTCATTAGTTTCATTATGGCACATTGTAGCACGTCTCTTGGACTGTTGAGTTTATTGTAACAGCGCGTGGGTGTGTTGGTCCTACCCGCCCAGCGTCCCTCCAGCTTGGGTGTAGTATTTGTTGTAGTCCAGCCGCAGTAACAGCTGGGCCAGATCAGAGTTGATCTGATGGTTCCTCACGCTCGAAAGGATTTTGAACAGTAGGGATGACTGGCGCCTGAAGCCCTGGAAGTTGACGGTGTTGAGCATTACAGAGTAATAATATTAGATTATTTTTTCCCTAATAGAACAGACTCCACCTTAACCAGCAGGTCCAGCTGAGCGCTTCCTCTGTCATCCAGCGAAGCCACGCTCTGACTGACCAGAGAGCAGAAGCTCTGACACAGCTCCAGGATCTCATTGAGGCAGTGGAACACCTGAGGACAGAAGTGTTTATGGGGATGTATTAAGCATCCCTCCCCTCAAGAAAAAAAATAAATAAATAAAAATAGAGCTCCAGCAGCAAAGGTGGGCAGACGGAGTTTTACCGGCTTCAGGAGGATGAACGACTGGGCGAGCAGGTTGCTGAGGAAATGGTCGTGGGCCAGTCGGATGCTCTCGAAGTCTCTGGTGGAGTTGATCTGCTGGAGCAGCTGAGAGAACTGAGACTCCAGAACATCCACCTGGAAACGGGCAACCAGACGACGGGCGGAGGTGTGAGAGTCAAGGATCAAACTTATTCATACGGCACATTTGCTTTACAATGAAATAAACATAAAAAATACAAAGGAAAAAAAGTTAAGTCATGATACATAATACAATGAGAGGATCAAACTATTGGTGAGATATTAAAAAAAAAAAACATCTTTGCAGTGTTGGCTTGATCACACTGCAGCTTCTGACCACATGGGGGCAGAACATCACATGGATGTTCACCCGTCCTCCCCCGGCTTAAAACACAACGAAGTGCACCTCTAGTGGGACAAAGTCGTATTGTAGGACGTGTCAGATCTTCCACGCTTGTGAGTGCAGGATTATCAGTGACTCGTCTATCGGCACAGCAGATCAATATGCCCCCATGTGGTCAGGAGTGGTACTGCTAGACAGAGCTGCGTTAAGAGGTGAGCTGTCCTCTGGATGTCCTCCAACACCTCCATGTTTCAGTTTCAGTTCAGTGTGGAACCAGGAACATCTGGGAGCATCTGGCTGGTTGACTACAGCACTCTTACGGGAGGGTGGAGGTGAAGAAGAGCTGATAAATAATACGACACAGGTCTTTGAAAACATAAAGCTTTGCCTTCACAACCACTCTAGATGGAAAAAGCTGGTTTTGACAACTGCACCGATTTGTTATTTCAGCTTAAAAGAGCCAAAAAAAAAAAAAGTACTGACTTTCTAAACCAAACAACTTCAGTCTTGTTTTCATTGAGATTTAAGAAAGTTTAAGGTCACTGAGACAGTTTAATAAAAGATGGAACAGGTTTCTAACAAACTTGGATATCATTAGCCAAACAATGGAATAAACTAGTCTGTTATTCCAGAAATAGACCTCAAAGGCAGCATCTGCAGTGAGAAAAGCATGGGGCCCTAAATGGGGCTCTGCAGCACTCCACATGTGAAGGGAACTGCAAGAAAGAAACAAATAGTCACCTATGTGGTTGGCTTGAACTATGTGTTGATACCAACAAAATGCTCCAGTTTTGTCAGCCAGCAGAATTCCATCAAAGGGGATAAAAAAAAACATTAAAAAAATAAAAGCCGTCACGTGATTAAATTCAAACTGCATGCCAGGGGTCTGCAAAAAACTACAGGAAAGAAGAGCAAACAGTCCACTAACATCTACAAAGCAGAAATGACACACGCTATTAATTCATCATATTAATTATTATACATTACTGATGCTTTCTTGATATATTTATGTTTATTATCATTCTGTGTGCCGTATTCTTAAAAGTTATGCTCAAATTTTGTTCTTCAGTATTTTGCAAATACCTTTAAAACTGCAGAAAACTACTTTGCTAAAAGAAAAACTGATATTTTCCTGTGGATCACGTCTATCGACTGTGATGAGAGGAGCCAACAACATCGCCAAAATTAAATTGCATAGAACAAAACCCCGCGGTCTGTTTCTAAAAACCCACAGTCACCTTTCAGGTACGTGCGTGGGCCTGATGCTGTTACCTGTAAGTAGTACTGCAGGTTATCAATCAGGAACGCCATGTGGTTCCGGAGTCGCCACTTCACGGCGTCCGTCTGGCTGGACTTCAGGTGTTTCCTCTGCATCTGAAGGGCCCAGCAGTGCTGCAGCTGCGACTGGACCCGCCGCACACTCAGCAGGTACCTGAACACAACGTTGTACCTGACAAGGAGACAAGGAGGAGGCGGGAAACGGTCACCGGGCGTGCTAGAAATACGACAGGCAGAAGCTGCGACGATGAGCCCTCACTTCTCCAGAACGGCGGGAGTGAAGAGGATGTGGAGCGGCCACTGGACCTTGTAGGCGAGGCCGAGAGCTGCCCAGCCGGTGGGAGGAACTTCGCGGGGGGACGTGTCCTGAGGAGGAGTGGCTCCATCTCTGGAGCCCGATGCCTCTGAGGAGAAATGGTAAAAGAGACATTCATTTCAAATGGAAAACAATTAGAGGAAGAGCAAAGATGATTCAGGGTTGATGATGAACCCTTAAATGATCTTTACCAATTCAAAATGGTTCAGAATGGCGTATAAAAAGGGGTCAATTCTAATAAATTTGTATCTGAGGATTTTCTCCTTTGGTCCTCTAAACAGACAAGGCAGGTTTATTTGAATAGCACATTTCACACAAAGAGGCAACTCAAAGTGCTGACAGAAAGGCCACAGTTTGTCAGGTTAGTGTCTTTCTAGTCTTTCTGGGGCATTGATGAGCAGCACGGGGGCTCCACAAGGAACTGTTCTGGCTCCACTCCTGTTCACTTTGTACACAGCGGACTAAAATACAACTCTGAGTCCTGTCACATCCAGAAATACTCTGATGACACTGCTACTGTGGCGTGTATCGGGAATGGTCAGGGATCTGATTAAAGCCTTCAGTGACTGGAGTCATAATAACTGCCTCATACTAAACAACTTAAAGACAAAGGAAATGATACTGGGGGGCTTGGAGGTCCATGCCCCCACTTCAGCCAGTGAACAACTGTGGGGTGGACATTGAGGTGGTGCCAACCAATAAATATCTAGCTATACACCTGGATAACAAGTTGGACTGGTCCCTTAACAAACACAGATGCTCTCTATCTACAAAAAGGGACAGAGCCGACTCTTCCTTTAAGGAAGCTCTGGAACATCTGGAATAAGAGGCTGCAGATGTTTTATCATTCTGTGGTAGCAGGTGCTTTGTTCTCTGCTGCAGTCTGCTGGGGAGGAAGTTTACCAACAAAGCAGGCAAGAAGGCTGGACAGGATGGTGAAGAAGGCTGACTCAGTCAGGATGGATTCATGGAGGATAAGGTGGAGAGTAGGGGTGTCCCGATCCCTTATCCCCTGATCAGATCGAGCTTCGATCTTAAAATTTTAAGGTGGATCGGATCGGCCGATCAACCTTATTTTAACACACCAATCTTTTTTTCATTATTTTTTTCTCAAAAAGTGATCCTGATTAACACAAATTAATAAAGTAATCATATTACACAAACAAAAACATTTTTTTAAACAATATACATTTAATAATTTTTACTGAAATGAAGTTAATATTTTATGTTATTGTTATTCTGATGTGATTTCATTGATTGCAAAGACTTCTGCTAGTGTTTTCATTGCCTTAAACTGCTAGCCAAGTTCACCTGCTGCTATTTAAATGGAAGTGCTATGTTCTTTAGTACTGAGACTGTTGAACAGTCACTGTTCTGTAACTAAATGTGTTTTATAATAATTCTCCCAAACAAAAAAGAAAGAAAGAAGAGTGTTTAAATAAGTTATTGTTTATTTTATGAGATGATAAAAGCTATTAATCTCAGCTTGGATGCAGGCCTATTTATTAATGTACACAGGAAATAAAATGCATGGGAAATTAAACTCTGTTTGCCCACTCAAAAAAAGTGAAATCGGATCGGGAAAAATCGGAAATGGGCCGATCATCAAAATTAAAAGATCGGAATTGGATCGGGACCCAAAAAACGTGATTGGGACATCCTAGTGGAGAGATATACAATCAGGACTGTTGAGGCCATCCTGAACAATCTAAACCATCCTCTTTACATTTGAGGATCAAAGGAGCAGCAGTTCCCATCATCTTCTCTCTCTTCGCTGCAGGACCGAGAGAATCTTTTGTTCCTGCAGCAATTAGACTATTTCTTATTTTTATTTCTTTCATTCTGTTTAAATTATTATTAATTATGTTGATGAGCTGATGAGATTGTGAATTTCCCCCTTGGGGGATGAATAAAGTACATCTAATCTAATCTCATCTAATCTAAACGCAAGATCAAAGAAAGGTGAAACAAAATCAAACAGCCAATAAAAATCCACAATAAATAAATAAGCTTTGCTATATGAAGTCAGGAGCAAACCTTTGCCGTCTTTGCCCTGGTAGTCCACAGTCAGGTGCAGGAGGGGCAGGAGGTTGTCGTCGTCCAGCAAAACTTTATGAGCAGCCTGCTGGAAGGCCACGTTGACGTCTGTGGGGGGAGAATAAAAAACATGAGGAAATAAGTCAAACACTTCCAACGCATTTGGCAAACGGGAGGCTGCCGGGACAAATGTTTACACCTCAGACGCCTCGCTGGTTACCAGCTGCTGTGTGAAGAGGACTGATGCAACCCTCGGACATCCACCGTCTCTGTTAGCTCGGATCGAAGACGGGGAGGAACGAGGGAGGCTTCGATGTGAGCGATTGGTCGGGTTCTGCCACTGCCATCCACGCAACATGACTTTAAAGCACAGATTTAACCTACGGATGCACGATAACTGATTTTTAAACCCGATACCAATAACTTTCAGCTCCTAAAGGCCGATACCGATAACTGATAAAACACACATATACCTAAGATCATTACATCAATACGATGAACAAAATCAAAAATAGTTTGGACTTTTTAAACATTTTCGTAAAGCTATCAAACAAACCTATTTGATATCTCACATCAACTTAAATAAGGTTCATTACTGACTGATATAAAAAAATAAAGGCTCCTTGAACTGATGGAAATACATGCATCAGAATTACTAACTGAAAAAGATTTACATTTAAAGGGTTTTCACTTGTGGTTCCATTTGAATTAATACCTTTAATCAAAGTAAATAAGGTTCAGTAGTTTTTATTTTTCAATCTCATGGAAGCTTTAGATGAGAGGAATGAGGGAGAGGAGAGGGGAGACTGCTGATGGCTTGTGCACGTTAGCATTAGCTTCCGTTAGCTCACGTTAGCGCGATTTCAAAACTCCATGGAAGTGATTGTTATGTTGTAGGTGGAAATCGGGTTTTATGTATTAAAGCTCGTGTTTCCCTCCTCCTAGAATTCGCTCGGAACATTTGTCACAAATAACCACGAAACTATCTTCTTCTGAAACTTTAACGAAGTTCCATGCCATTGCCACCATATTTGTTGTGATCAGTACGCTGTGCTGCGGGCTGCATTCAAGGTGTTGCGTAAATTCCCAAGTTCCCTTGTTTGCTAGTCGTTCTTTCAGCCTTTTCTATTTTTTTTTTCTTTTTATGTGTAACATGAGGGGAAATGCTGCGAATATCGATTTGTTAGCAACTACTAAAATTATGACCGACTTAACAAGTTGTTTTCTGGCATGAGGGGGTATTCTTGATTTTCCTGATTGAGTAATCGTTTTTTTGATTATGCCGACGTCACTTGAACATAATATTCACTGCCGATCATTCAAGGCTCAGAGGGAGCGAGGCACTGTCGTGTTGACAAAAATATATATATGTTATCTGAGCTATTTGTCATGATAGCAGACTTATCGGAATGACATCATAATTTCCTGTTATTGGCCCAATAGTTATCGGGCCGATAGTTATCGTGCACCCCTAATTAACCTGTTGTGACCGAATGAAACGTACGTGGAGGGAACACCTATTTTCAAGTTCCAAATTTGCACACAACATTCAAGCCACCAGCTGCTCAAGCTGGGAGCTACACTGTGTCTCACGGTCTGCCGTCTATATGGACTGAACCCTTTAAAATAAATAAATTAATAAATTAACAGGCTGTCAGTGGAAGAGGTGCACGTGCAACAAAGCCTCAAAGTGTTATCTAAACTGTAGCATTTTTTTCTGTTTATTTGAGACATTTGGAGATTTTGACATGAAAGCACATATCTTTACTCTTCGCAACATGCAGCTCTAGCTGCGGTGGCCCCGCCCCCATCCAAAAGCACTCAAAGATGGCAGTTAGAGAAGATGTTCATCCTCCATGTCTGGACTGCATTGGTTATTTGCAACTTGACTTTACAAAAAGTCTAAAAAATGTTGAATATGATTGCTAGAATTGTACATTAGGTACAAGTTTGTACACACTTTTGTTTTTGCCCCCATTTTTTATGAGATGAACTAAGAGATCTAAGACTTTTTCTTTGTATGGAAGCCCACTGGTCTCACTGAAAGAATTTGCACTCTATTTTTCAGTCACCTCAGAAGTTGGCTACAAATGAATGAACTTTTTCTGTTCTATTTTGGTGTTTTCTTTCTATGGAGGGTTGATGGTGTCTTGGCTTCAAAGACTGAAGTTTACATACTCATAGTTGGTTGTTGCTGCTGCAGAAAGCCTGAAAAATTCCACACGATAAAAGTTGTATGAAAAATCACAGCCTAATCACTATATAGCGTTCCTTTTATACGTTTTCTGTATGCACACAAACATAAAATTACCTTGATTTGGGCTGCCGGAAAGCTAAACTGGTTGATAAATATAGAGACTAAAGTCCTCATGTGGCCAACTGAGGCTTAACTCCCAGCCTGTGATACTTTACTGTGGCTCTTCCCTCTTTTCTGCTCAGTTCTATTTTTCATAGAAAAAAGCAACTAGAAACACTAAATATCAAAAAAGAATTAAAAAAAAAAAATTACCCAAATTTGTCCAAACAAACCTTATCCATACTATCACCTAAGAGGAATTACTTTTTTTGAGTTTAGCCAGAGGCTCAAAATAACCATTTATTTTATCATATTCATTTTGACTCCAAGTTACTAGCATTAATTGCCATTTTGCTGCAAACACACAAACAAACTCAGAACTGCTTTGATTCATGTTTGGCTTGAGATTATTGGGTATGTCTTCCCCTCTTGGACTTTTGTTGACACACCTGAACACTCCAGACCACCGAAACTGCCAAAATGTCTGCTTTTATGGAGGCCTGCCCATTTTCTGATGACAATGTATAGCACCTGGAGGTAGTAAGAGAGTACTTAGTATTGCCCATTTTAATATTTTATTTCTCCACTGTTGTTAAATAAAGAATAGCATGGTGAAAAAAAGTTATGTTGTCGCTCATCTGAGGTTGAAGAGGGGATAGTAACTTTTGCACATAGTACATCAATCAGTACGACATTGTGACCACCTGCTTAGCAGGTCCTCCTTATGCTCCCACAAGAGCTTTGATCAGTAAGAGTCTCGACAAATAACATCTGAGGTGGGGTGAGGGGGGGTCCTGGAGTGTCTGATGCCAGGATGTTAGCTGTGGTGGGATATCTTCCCATAGATCCCATCAGAATGATATCTGGAGAGTCTGGAGAACAAATGAAAACCTCAGACTCTTTCTGAGCACTTCTTAAAAAAATGTATCTATAGGTCCATTAATGACCTGCTGGGTGATTTGAGGAGCCATGAAAGCTCATAATGCTTTGGCTGATCAGTGTATATTTCTATGGAAAACCTAAATCTAAATTAAAAAAAAAAAAAAAAAAAAAAAAACACAATTTGCTTTTGTCCGAAACTGCAGTTATGAGCCGCCTGTTTTCATTGTAATGCAATTGTCAGACTCAAAATAATAATAATGATAATTGAATCCTAATAATAGTCAGATTTTATTTTTAAACATGAATCAAAGATATTGATTTTAAATGTAGACATGCATTAAAAAGTAGAATGGGTGTGGCTTTGGAACTCAAACCTTAACGGAACATTCTGGAAGATGATGTAACAGGACATCATTATGATGTCACAGGACATCATTATGATGTCATCAGGGGGGTATAAAGCACCAGAGCAAAACATTCCATCATTTCAGTTAGATCGCTCCAAACGTTCATACGTGACGGATCACTGCTAGCAAGACAGGCAAACGGATCACTGAAAGCATTGACGGATTGACATCTATCGTTCAGATAAAGACAAAAGAACTGGAAATGGCTTCTCAAACATGGAGGTTCCCCAACGGGAGGCACGTTGGTCAGGCGAGGAGAGAGCGGGAAACCATGAAAACCAGATGGGCCGCCGCGATGCTTGTTGAAGAATTCGACAGGCTGACTTACCTGCTGAACGTGGAAACGGGTAAATTCATGGACGCCAACTCCAAAGTATTTCAACTGTCGAAAGATTTGGATGAAACACGACTCCCGTTGAAAAAAGCGAAACAAGGGACTGAAACACTTCAGGGACAAATTAAGTTTCACGTGGACAAGACAGCGCATATCATGGTTGACCTGAGAGCTGACCTGGACTCTCTCAACCATAAGAGGGAGCAGGAGAGGGCCTCCCTGCAACAATCCAAAGATTCATTTCAAGAGCTCAGCTGTAAATATGAAGCTGATATTACAGCACAAAGAAAGGAGGTGGAAACACTTCGCCAGGTAAAGTTGCATTTAGTTTTATGCTCCTAAAATCTGGAACAGTCTTCCAGAAGATGTGAGACAGACCTGAACTCTGACAATGTTCAGATCCAGGCTGAAAACAGTTCTGTTTAGATGTGCATATGACAACTGAAAGGATTTTATCTGCATTCTTCATTTTTAATTTAATTAATAATTTTTTTTAATTAATGTTTAATTAAATTAAATTAATTAATTATTATTTTTATGCTTGTATGATTCTATTTGCCTTCTTGTGATTTTATGCATCTGTAAAGCACTTTGAACTGCCTTGTGTACGAATTGTGCTCTACAACTAAACTTGCCTTGTCTTCACCAGGAGCTCAAAACTGAAGTTCAGGCTCATCAGGAAACAGAGATGAAGAGCCAGCAGCTCATCAACAATCTGAGAGCTGAGCTGGACTCTCTCAAACATCAGATGGAGCAGGAGAGGGCCTCCCTGCAACAAGCCAAAGACTCATTTCAAGAGCTCAGCTGTAAATATGAAGCTGATATTACAGCAGAAAGAAAGGAGGTGGAAACACTTCAGCAGGAGCTCAAGAATGAAGTTAAGGCTTATGAAGAAACAGGGATGAAGAGCCAGCAGCTCATCAAGAATCTGAGAGCTGAGCTGGACTCTCTCCGCCAGCAGACGGAGCAGGAGAAGGCCTCCCTGCAACAAATTTCCAAAGAAACGGAAATTTGTTTGCAGTTGGAGCTGGAACACCTGAAAGACTCAAGCCGAGAGCTCAGGTGCAGATATGAGGCTGATGTTCAAGCAGCACGAGAGGAAGCAGAAAGACTTCAAGGGGAACTGGAAGAACTGAAGGTACACGTTGAAGACCTGAAGCCCAACAACCAGAGAGCTGAGAAGGACTTGGAGGATCTGAAAACTGACCCCAAACAGCTTATCTGCCCCAACGATCACGGCAGAGATAACTTTGGTCTCGCAATTGTCACACATGATGGACTAAGCCAACAGGTGGCGAGCCAACCAGAGGAGACCCCTGTGGTCCTCTCTGGTCCTGAGACCCCTGTGGTCCCCTCTGGTCCTGAGACCCCTGTGGTCCCGTCTGGTCCTGAGACCCCTGTGGTCCCCTCTGGTCCAGAGACCCCCTGTGGTCCCCCCCTCTGGTCCTGAGACCCCTGTGGTCCCCCTGAGACCCCTGGTCCCCTCTGAGACCCCTGTGGTCCCCCTCTGGTCCCCCTGGTCCTGAGACCCCTGTGGTCCCCTCTTGGTCCTGAGACCCCTGTGGTCCCCTCTGGTCCTCCTGAGACCACAGAGTTGGTCCAGTCGTCTGAGGAAGGACAGGATCCTGATACTGAGCCCATATCGGTGGCTCATGCCTCAGAGGAAATCTTCCCAGAGACAATAGAGGAGCTCGACCCTGAACCCCAAATGGTGGACCAGCCTTCTGAACAAACTGTCCCAGAAACAGGGAAAAAGAAAAAAATCCATCCATCCATCCATTTTCTATACCGGTTTCATCCTTGAAGGGTCACGGGGATCTGCTGGAGTCTATCCCAGCTGTCTACGGGCGAAAGGCAGGGGTCCACCCTGGACAGATCGCCAGTCCATCGCAGGGTCACACATACAGACACACAACGTTCACACTCACATTCACACCCTATGGGCAATTTGGAATTATCAATTAACCTGACATGCATGTCTTTGGACTGTGGGAGGAAGCCGGAGTACCCGGAGAGAACCCACGCAACCACGGGGAGAACATGCAAACTCCACACAGAAAGGCCCCGAGGTTCAATCCAGGACCCCCCCTGCCGAGGTTTGAACCAGGAACCAAAAGAAAAAAATCATTTTTTCAAAATATGACGAGCTTTCTGAGCTTGAAAAAGTCAAAAAAATCGAAAAGACAGAAGCCCACATCTTAAATCCCCTCGCCCTTCTTTTTGATTATCAATTTGAAGGGTTTACCTCTGACTTTATTTCTTTATTGGTTTTGATTTTGACTGTAAATATCTTTGTTGACTATGAGCTGTTGTTTATTGTTTGCAGAGTCTCAGTGGCCTGGCATTCTCACATTAGAGATGTCCAGACTATTGAGTGTATCTCTGTTGAAAGCTCATGTCATCTTTCTTGCTTTGATCACAGTTACTTGATTTTTATTGTAAATATTGAATTTAAGGTCATTTAAGTCCTGTTTCAGTTTGTTGGTGCTTTTTTGATTTATTAACTGACTGCTGATTCAGGAATGAGTGGATTTTTGCTCATACTTGTTAATGACCATTTTTATTTGCTGTTGCTTTATTGATTTATTGGTTTTTTGACTTACATTTATTAATGACCATCAATTTAAAGATTTTGATTGTATGTATACTTTTAATTCCTAATTTTATTTCTTGTTCTTTTATTGATTTATTCAATTTACAACTGATTCAGGAATTTTCTGACTTTTCATCATATGTATACTTCTAATTTGTTGATTTATTTGATGTTGCTTTATTTACTTAATAGTTATTATTCCTTACATTTATTAATAACCACTGATTTATGAATTTTGGCTGTTTATATGCCTTTATTCTCCTGATAGGGCAGATTTTAGTATAGACAAGGGCTGTGCGAGTTCATAAGATGGACAACTACCAGCTATGTGTCATGATGTCACCGACCCACTCCATGTAAAAGGGCAAAAGTTCATCTAATGTTAATACATTTACAGAAGCTGTGACAATTTTAAAGCTTTCAACAATGAAGAATGATCAGTCTCTACTTCATGGAGTTGGGTTTTTTTTTTTTTGTTAAGTTGGATGATGTTTGCTCTAAAGTGTCAGGTATTACTTGTGGTGTTCCCCAGGGGTCCGTGCTGGGTCCTAAACTATTTATTTTCCATGTTAATGAGATAGGCAGTGTCTCTAAATGTATGGAAACATTCTATGGTTTTATTTTTATTTGCAGATGATTCAAGCATCTGTTGTTCTGGTGATGATGTGAGCTACTTGTTTGAGATCAGTACTACAATAATGCTCAAACTAAAAATATGGTTTAATATGAACAAATTATCATAAAACTTAAGTAAAATGAAAACAATGTCATTTGGAAACTGTACAACTCATTACTTCTAAAGTAAATATTAAAAATCGATGGAGTTGACATAGAAAGAGTCAATAGGAATAAACTTCTTGATGTTATAAGATACAAAAAAAACTGAGCTGGAAATTATACATGTACAACACATACAGAACAAAGTGTCCAGATCCACTGCAGTTTTAAATAAAGCAAAACATTTTCTTTGTCCAAGGTCACTACATATTATATACACCTTTTCGACTTGAAAATTGTGGACATGCGCCTAGTGGCCCAGCCATAACTGGAGTGTGCGGTGCTCCACCAACTAACCCAAACACAGCAGCGTGGAGCATCTGTTACAGATAACGCAGACATGTCTTGGATTGATGTTAGGCAGTGGCCTCCAGTTAGAGATGAAGGTAGTTTATCGCTGTTTTTAATGAGTGGTTATGGAAATAGCATGATCTATTCCCATAACCAAACACTAAAAACTGTGGGAATACGTGAAAAATGCAACGCTGGCTATAACTAACGTCAACAAGCCATAAAGATTATGCTACTGTAACGTTAACGCTAGCGGTAACGTTAACGCTAGCGGTAAATTAGGCTATGTGTTAATGTTATATTTAATTTATTTGATCATTCTCTTAATTCATTCATTCATTCATTCATTTATAGGCTTGTGCTAGTGCCGAGGGCTACAGTAGCCTCATACTTCCTCTTTTTACTGATAGGTTGTGTGATACACATACGTTCTGAATCACGAACGCGAGGAAAACCTGCATGGATCTCGGCCACACTCACCGTGCTCGGTGACGGCTGTCGGAGGTGCTTTCAGCATGTGCTGCGCGAGGTCGATAAACACCTGGTAGAGCTCCCCGCGACCCAGCAAGTAGAAGTCCTTAATGATCTGGAGAAAAACGAAAACGTTGGCACGGCGGAACGTAAAGCGGCCGATGACGGAGAGGCGAAAGTGAAGAGAGCAAACCTTGAGCTGTTCGAGAAGGTCGGCCTCCTCCACCATCAAGGTCCACAGGTGCTGCAAGTCAGTAAGAGCGTCAGTCGTGCAACATGCCTGCAGTGCACGGGAGACCATTTTGAGGTGGACGTTTCTCAGCTCACCTCTGCCACCGTGCTCCTGATGCAATCGATCAAGTTTTCAAAGTCCACCAAGCTGAAAAGAGGCTGCTGTTTGAGTTTATGCAGCTCGGCAGCAAATATGTCCTCCTGGTGTTTCAGAATGGAGCCTAAAATATTAAAGAAAAAACCAACACATGACTTCTTTAAGCGGCGCAGTGAAGGAGACGCTACTCTACAACGACCCACAGATCTACAGTACCGGCTCTAGATGGGCTGTGGTTGTGATTTTCAAACATCTGAACAGACTCTCCAACAAAGAGGATCTTCTCAGCGACGCGGATGGGAATGTACGACGGCAGCATCTCCGTTCGCAGAGAAAACTGCTGCAGAGACGGAGCCAGCATGTTCTCCTCCTCGATCAGCCTCTGCACAATGACGACAAGCACGGACACGACTGATACTCACGCCGTCCGCTGAAGCTGCGTGAAGGTTGTTTTCTTTTTTGTGTGACTGCAGACTGACTCACCAAGTCCTGTAGCTCTCTGAGCTGCTTCCCACTCAGACCCCCGAGGCCCAGGTCTTCCTCCTCCTCCTCCTGGTTGGCAGCAGCCCCTCCTGCGCTGGGACCCTGCTTCACGTAAAACTCCTCGCTCTGGTCCAACAGCAATCCGTGCAGCATCCAGGCCGCCAGCTGCTTGTACATGACGCCGTGGCACACAGCCAGAATCCTGCGGAAATACGCAGAGAACACAAAATACGTCGGAAGGTTCATACAATTTCCTGAGACCTCAACAAAAACGCCTGTGACACTATTGGGCCAACATGCGTCAGTATTACAGTACAAGAGCTCCTGCTTCACACGCGTCTTCAGAACTTTGTAGCTGGTAACGCTGCAGCTGTTTTAGTGGCTGGAGTCAGCGTCTTAACTCGGCTCCACCCCCTCGGATTTTCTCAATCAGTGTTACAACTTCACACTTGACCCTAAGGATGTAAAGAAAATGCAACGTATTGTGAAGTAAGGTGGAGATCAGAACTGAACGATATTAGGACGTGACTGGAACTGCGATGGTCATGTGACTGGTGAGAAAAAACCAGTACTTTAGCTGTATGTTTGAGCTTTGCAGCTATAACTGACATCCTGAAAATGACCAGCACAGAAAAAAATATATATAATTGTTGTCCAGCAGCATGACTTTAATAAAGATAAATTAATTAACTGAAAATAGCAAAACAATAACACTAATAATGCTAAATTAGACTAATATCATGTAACTTAGCATCTAAATGTCTATCTCGGGTAGTAGCTCTGATTGGTCAATCACTAATATCAACGTTAAATGCATGAATTGGGGTGCACGATAACTATCGGACCGATAACAGGAAATTATGACGTCATTCCAATAAGTCTGATATCACAACGAATAGCCCCGATAACATATATATTTTATCAACACGGCAGTGCCTCGCTCCCTCTGAGCCTTGAATGATCGGCAGTGAATGTTATGTTCAAGTGACGTCGGCATAATCAGAAAAACGATTACTCAATAAGGAAAATCAAGAATACCCCCTCATGCCAGAAAACAACTCGTTAACTCGGTCATAATTTTAGTAGTTGCTGACTTGAATTGATATTTGCAGTATTTTTCCACATGTTACACAAAGAAAGAAAAAATAGAAAAGGCTGAAAGAAGGACTAGCAAAAGAGGAAACGTGGGAATTCAGATACACCTTGAATGCAGCACAGCGTGCTGATCACAACAAACATGGCAGCGATGGTGTGGAACTTTGTTAAAGATACAGAAGAAGATAGTTCGCTGGTTATTTGTGATGAATGCTCCAAGGGAAATCCACAAGGGGGGAAGCACAAGTACATGGTTTAATAAGTCAAACCTGATCAGCCACCTACAACATAACCATCGCTACCATTGAGTTTTGAAATCGCGCTAATGTGAGCTAACGCTAACGTGGGTAAGCCATCAGCAGTCTCCCCTCCCCTCTCCTCTCCCTCATCTCTCTCATCTAAAGCTTCCATGAAATTAAAAAAAAAAAAAAAAACTACTGGACCTCATTTACTTTAAAGGTATCAATTTAAATGGAACCACAAGTCAAAATCCTTTAAATGTTAATCTTTTTTAGTTTGAAATTCTGATGCATGTATTTCCATCAGTTCAAGGAGCCTTTATTATTTTATATCAGTCAGTAATGAACCTTATTTAAGTTGATGTGAGATATCAAATAGGTTTGTTTGATAGCTTCACGAAAATGTTTGAGAGGCTTGCCAATAGTTTTTCATTGGAAAAAATAAATATCTGTTCATTTAAAGAGTCAAAACTATTTTTGATTTTGTTCATAGTATTGATGTAATGATTTTAGGTATATGTGTGTGTTAGGTTTTAAAAAACAGTTATTGTGCATCCCTAGTATGAATGCAAAACCTCTGTGAAATAACAATCAATATATTGTTTCTGCAATATTGTTATTGTGCATGTCGAAACTATTTTTTTTTTCATTTGAGAAAAATAAAAAACAGAACAGTGAGATTTTAAAATTCATGGACAGACGAGTGTTGAGTCGTGTCAAATGAACTGCAAGAATCTAAACGTTTTAAACTCCGACTTACTTTTCCAAAGCCATGCGCACGGGAGGAAGCCCCCCGCAGCTGTGCTTGTACACCGTCTCCAGGATCTGACAGCCGTGGATCTGAAGCAACATGGACAGGCAGCGGTTACCATGGCAACAGCATCATTACAGGTCTTCAGTGGCACTTTTAGAGGTTTACACATTTCTGCGTAAGATAGCGCCAAAGATCTTCTGATTTTCACATGAGCGCTAAAAGCAGGTAGAGAGAGCCCCATTCAAAACAGCTGAGTATTTAAAGTATGCTCTAATCTGCAGCTTCCTGAGAACTCAGTCACAGGTTCCTGATTGACGGCACCTCTACGTGGTGCATCAGCAGCTCTGCAGCTCTGACGATGGCCCTGCAGAGCGTGATCGAAGCTGCACGCCCTGGAAGGTCCTCTCTACATCTCCCGCTGCCCACAGAAAGCAACGGACGAGCTGAAGGACACATCCCACCATCTGTCTGAACCTCCGCCTTCAGTCAGGCAGGTAACAAGAGCCGACAGACTGTTGAGCAGCTTTTACTCCGGAGTCGTCGCTGCACTGTCAGTCACCGGCTGCGTGGCCTGGAATCACACAGCCGGTGACTCAAACTCCCTCAAACTCATTATAACTCACATTGTGTGCAATAACTTATTATGTGAAATAAGTTTCGCTAATTTGGTTACAGAGCATATTGACACTGTGTGTGTGTGTGTGAGCAGACTGTACCTTTTATAACTTTATTAAAAGCTTCATTTCACATTGTGCCTTCAATTGTAAAACATTACTCACAATGGCAACAAAGGGAATCTAATCTGATCTGTAACCCATAACTTGTTGAAGATCGTGCGGTTTGGGACCAGTTTGCTGCATTTGGATCAGAACGGTTTGTCGGCATTGACGCAACAAACTTCTGAGAAGTTGCATGAGTGAATCTTTTCCAGGAAGGACTCCAGACTGTGAACACGGATACGCTACAACACTACAACACACTAAACAATATCATATCACCTCAATGCAGTCTGTACATTTGAGATTAGTCTGTGGATAATTTTATCATCATAAAGCAAAGGTCTGAAGTGAGAGCTTGTGCATTCATTTACAGACCATGGTAACTAGTTAGAGCAGTGATCATTCAGAACATTTTAAACACTTGGACAGTGCTGTAGAAACTCCTGATCAGGCTCTCCTGTTAACACTCCTTACCTTCTGTGATTTGATGGTCTCCACCACCACAATAACAGAGGGAAACAGCAACTGAAACTAAACAAACGAACAAAAAAAAAAGAACAGCATTAAACAGACTGATGGGTTTGAATTAAAGAAACTCTGCAGATGGGATCTTTAAATGTACATTAAAGATTTGTTTCTGAATGACCTGATCAAGCTTGTAATTCACGTGAGATATCGTCAGATGTGGATCTCCCAGGAACTGAAACAGACACACAGGTTACGTGAGGATGGTCTGACATGCCTCCCGGGTCGCTGACATCATCGGCGGCGGCTGCGCTGACACTTTACCTCCTGCTCCAGGTCCAGCAGGGCCTGTCTGTACGGCTGCAGCATGGAGTCCAGCCCCGTGCAAAACGCCCGCAAGTAAATCCCATGAAGTCCCGTTTGGTTGGGCTGGTTGGCGTGATGTTCCTGCAAAACACGTGGCACGTGTCATCTTTTTATTTTGTTCGTGACCTAAAGACCGATGAGTACAGACTTTTTAATAGTCCGAGATCAGAAGACAAAGTCAACAAACAAATGAACCAGACGTGATTTAAGAGACGCGAACAAGGTTTGAATGAGCCGCTGGGTTTGTGGGCGGGACCCACCTGCTGGTGAACGTGGCCCGTGTGCTGCTCGATGAACTCGGTGAAGCGGATGTAATCCGAGCCCAGTTTACAGAGCCGGTTGAGGACGCTGGTCTCACTGGGATGAAGGAAGGGCAGGTCCTGGGACACCTGCGAAAATCAATGACGTCACGTCTGACAAAGGAAACACTGAAAGCTTTTCCACAAAATCAGCTTTTTCTATTTGAACCAGTTAAAAGCTTTTTAGACGTTTATTGGAACCGGCTCACGTCTCCACCAGGTTTAAGCAGAGCTGTGATTAAAAACAATGCAGCATCAATAACAAAAAGGCTTAAACGCCATGTAAAATGTAAATAAAAGCATAATGTGATGATTTTTAAATCTCATAAACCCACATGCTAAATGTTGAAAGAGTCACGCTTTAATATTGAGAGAAAAAGTTCAGCTCTTTTTGAATTTGATGGTAGTTTCAGAGGCATTGAAGAGAAAAACTCATGGAGGAGAATGTTGCAGATACTTGGAAGAACTGGTAACAAACCACTGACATGATTGGGCATAAAAAGAGGATTTTAAAAGGTTGAGCTCACAACTAAAGATGGGCGCAGGTTTGCAAGTCTGAAAAAAAAAAGGTCCATGACATCATCAAAAGAATGTGGAGGAATCTCTGTGCACATGGGACAAGGCTGAAAAATCTAAACTGAATGCCTGTAATGTTTGCTATAAAATGGGACATTAACTCACATATGTAATATAAAATTAGGGTGTTTAATGAGAATTTCAAATCATTGGATTATGTTTTCATTTCCATTTTACAGAGTTCCAGCCTCTTGCTGTGTGATAGTGTCATAGTCTGCAGTCATTAGCCGTCTATCTGGGATCTGAATTACAGCTGCAGCACTTCAGGAAAACAGGCCGTATGTGATATCATAGTAGAAATCTGCATTTATAAAACCAGCTCTTAAATTGGTGATGAACTCAAGTTTGTGTGGCTGACAATAATCAATTTAAGATTTACAGCTCCACAGAGGACTTGGCTGGGCGGTGCAACAACTAATTACCATTTTGGACAGCTAAAGAGTTGCTGCTTATTCATAAGATTTGTAGGAAATCTTTTTCTATAAAAAAACTCATCTGTGTGGTAGATAATATCATGGATTAAATATCTGAATACATATTATCACATGACCTGCACTCTAGAATGTACATTAAACAGTTTTTGTTTGAGTTTATTAACAAACACATAAGCACATATCACAGGCCGCTGCAATGACTAATGAACAATTACGTGTATAACTCTTTTTCACAAACCTGTGCAATATCTTCAATCATTTTAGACTGTGCAATATGATATACAACTATCGTTGCTAAATGTACATTTCTTTATTTTATACACACATACTCATGAATAATTTATTGGTATGTTTTACAAGATAATTAGATTGCTTTCTTTGCACTAAATAGGACTGCATGCCATTTTGTTGAACTTTTTGCATAATGATTCTTGTTTCGTGTGACATAGCCTGTAATATCCTGTAAATTTAACAGCTGGACTATTATTTATACTCTATGTAACACACCCTGAATATCTTCATCGTCTGCAGTTGATAGTTTCATGTAATTTCATAGCCTGAACACTTGATTTTTGGTTTGTTTGTTCCATGTTGCAACATGTGTATGTTTCATTACCTGGACCATAGCGTTGTTTAGTCTACTATTGTTTGTTTTTTAATATAACTTGAGCATTTGTAAAATCTGGATATTTTCTGCACATTTGTATTCAAAACGACTACATGTCATAGCAGCTATCTAACTGCTGTTCTCTTACACGCATTTTCTAATTTCCATCCCAGTTTGGGATCAATAAAGTAGGTCCATCTACCTGATACCGGTGTTCCAGAGTATCTACAGTATCTTCACATACAGAGAAGATACAGTACATACCACCGCCAAATTGAAGAGGTGGGTGACATCGGAAAAACATACCAGTGGCTGGACTGAAAGACAGCTCAGAGGCACTGATGATGGCTGCAGAAGACCAGATCCTAAATACAAGATCTATAGGGGTTGGGGTCTTCCACACCAGACAGGACCCTGGGTGAAGGCTGAAACAGTGCAGCATTCACAGCAGGGTGGAAGATGCTGGCAGGTAAACCAGACATGGAGCAACCAGGTAGCAGCATAATGCGCAGGAACATCTGCACCAGTATGGACTGGA
>JAGFBZ010001565.1:0-50520 GCA_018398805.1 Hirundichthys speculiger | reverse complement strand
TTTGCTCATTTGAGAGGCGCAGTCCTCTTTGCACGCTGTTAGTAGATCAGCTTGCACATTGGTTTGCAGGTGATGTCAAGTTTGCACACGTTTTTATGCACGCAAACCTTTAGTAAATCAGGCCCATAGAGGAGTCGTTCTCCTCTCCCTACTCAGCCTACTCCACCAAGCAAAGCCCCACCAGCTCAGACCCCCACCATCGGTGCCCAGAGCTGTTGGTTCCAACAGCGTCAATGCTGTTGTCTAGGACGCTATGGGCCTCTGCGTTGCTAAACCCCATATCAACCAGAGGTCCAGGGAGGGAGTGTATTCTTCTAAAATAATGACTATCGTCAAACCACAAAGATTAGAAAAGAGAGGAACAGTCAGAGGGTGTTGTGTGAAAACTGCATTTTGGGGCCAACATGACCTTATTGTATAATGCTGATTCATAAGTCTGTGACATTTCCTCTAGATTCTGGCCTGTTGAAGGCCGTCGCTTCTGATTATTATTCTGGTTCCATCAAGTCCTTAAGTTTTGCCATGTAGAACTTATCTACTTATCAAGAACTTATCTCAAGGTTTTGATGTTGTTCATGTGATGGTTTAAAAATGGCTGTTTCTTACTAACAAATCGTCTTTTCTGAGCATCCTGCATTCTGTGATGTGAGTCAATGACCTCTCTGATATTGTATACAACTTGGAGAATAAATCCACTTTGCACCTCTGTCGAGGACAATTTACTGTCGTGGTCAGTAAATTGTTAACTGCCGATTGATTGTCTCACTAGAAATACTGATATATTATTGCTAGAGTATGATAGGAGAGAATGGGGTATTGTGAGACACTGGGTAATGTGAGACACCCCCTGTATCTAAGCAACAGGATGCAGCTGTGGTCATTTGAACAGCTGATTGTCAAGGCTCGTCCTTTTCACCTTGGCCATGAAGAGCGTGACTTCATTGTGCTGTGGTAAGCATGTGTTTTTTACAAAAATACATTTTTGTGATATTAAAGTAAATTTTTTGGTTTTCACCACAATCAACTCTGGTGCTAAAAGTAATTGATTTAAGCAGACAAACTCATATCCCGTATATTGTCAAACTATCGCCTTTTAAAATGATGCGGTGCTGCTAGCTAAAGATTGGCCTGAATTCAGCAGAGGTTGTTTTAATAAAGAAGTGGTGGAGGGTTAAAGTGAGACAATTGCCATGGGGAAAATTAAGACACTGCCTCACTTTTCCCCTGGAGGCAAAGTAAGACAAAAAAAATAAGCTTTGTTTTTCGTGTCTTAAACAGTATGAAAAATCCATCATGCCAAGGAAATCCAACAGGAAGACGACCTGGGGCTAAACCTCCCTTGAACAGATGGAAAGTGCAGCCACTGAGGTCATGGAGCAAAAGAGGTCCTTAAGCGGTGTTTCAAGGGAGCGAAATATTGACAAGTCAAGCCTCCTAAGATTTATAAGAAAAAAAAAAAACAGGGGGGACCTTCTCACTGTGGCCTGGGGTTCAAAGACTCAGGCAAAGGGAATTTTCACAGATGAGATGGAGGAAGAACTTTCCAAACACCTCTCCAGCTAAGTGTCGCACACTGGCATTTGAATATGCAGGAAAGAACCATGTCCTCATGCCTGCCAACTGGAAAGAGACGCAGTGTGCAGGTAAGCCAGGGTGTGCAAGACAGCATGTGATTTCCTATGGTAACTAAGGCTGATCTTCCCACAAGGCTAAATCTTATAGATAGATAGATAGATAGATAGATAGATAGATAGATACTTTATTCATCTCAAAGAGAAATTTGCATAATATTTAATTAAAAAATGCATAATAATTAATTAAAAAATGGATTGTCTATAGGTCAAGAGTGGTTCGGCAGCTTGCTAGTACATCGCCAGCTTTCTGTCCGAACTCCAGAAGCATAATCCTCTGAAGGGCCACTGCCTTCAATAAAACGACTGTTGGGGAGTTCTTTGATAATCTGGCAGTAGTCATGGACAAGTGGGAGAATTAATTATTCCAATGCATGTGTTTTATTCTGGTTTTATTCTCCAAAACTAAGTCGTTTATATTCCCTTTCTCCTTATCTTTAAAAGGCATACATTCCCCCCCACACATGATTTTTAATGTGGATGAAACAGGTGTCTATACAGTACAAAGCCCAGGTGAGATACACGACACACACACACACACACAAGGCTGACATGTGTAGCTTGTAATAATGTCATAAACAGGCCGGAGGGCCTCCGAACGAGCAAGGCCAAGAATGGCGCTCTGAAATCGGATAGGCTCTGGCTCTCTTGCCTGATCTGGGTCTCATGCAGCCTCCAGACTGGCTGTCATCCCTGCTCCATCCCAAGACTGCCTCTGGCCTGGCTCTCCTCCCTACTCTGGTTCTCATGCATCCTCCAGACTGGCTGTCATCCCTGCTCCGGTCCCCCAGCCGGCTTCAGGCCCGGGTGCAGCAGCAGCAGCAGCAGCCTAACCTACAGATTGAACATGCCATTAATTCTGAACTTTCTGTTTGATTCAGGTTGTGACACAAAGAGGGAAAAGGCAAGTTAGTTCCATCACATCGACCCAGAGAGGGGAACTGGTAACTCTGGTGTGTGCTGTTAATGCTGCTGGGGACGCTGCCTCCCATGTTTGTCTTTCCCAGAGTAAAGTTTAAAGACTGCTTCATGATCAATGCACCTCCAGGAGCAAAGGGTGCCTCCACCAGAACAGGATGGATGAATGAAGATACCTGGACCGAGTTCCTCGATCACCCGATAAACCACACTTACTGCGCCCCTGACCACCCCATGCTGCTAATCATGGACAATCTTAAAGCTCACATATCACTCAGGGCAGTAGAAATCGACAGGAGTAATGGTATTGTTCTGCTCACTCTCCCACCTCACACAGCCCATCGCATGCAGCCTCTGGATGTGGCCATGTTCGGTCCATTCAAAGCCCAATACAGCCGAGCTGTCGATGGGTGGATGAGATCGAATCCATCTACCAGGTTTCAGGACTTGTGAATCAAGCCTTCATGACAACCGTGACACCACAAAACGTGACTTCTGGGTTTAGGTACATTTTCCCCGATGAAGAATTTGCACCATCCGTTCCGTCAGACTGGCCAAACCCCGAGCTACGGCCTGCCACCGGGGATGCTCCACCTCCGGCAGAAGGTATGGAAAGCCTGCACCCTGCAGATGATCCACCTGGAGATGAACCTCCCGCTTCAGATAACGCATCCTCTCGTACGAATTCACCCGCTCCCTTGCCAGCTGACACGGATGCAGGACAAATAACTAGTCAACCTGGTTATGTCCCTCTGCAGGAAATCATCACACTTACAATGTTCACCTTCAGAAAACAAACTGGACGGAGGCGCGTAAAGACCACTATCCTCACAGACACTCCTGAGATGCAGGCACTTGAAAGGGCTTTTGAAGAAAAACGGAAGAAACTGGAGAGAAAATGCAAAAAAAGGGAATTAAAAAAGTGAGCCGATCCAGAGCTTTTAAAAAGAGATGAAAGAGACTGTCGAAAAAGTAATTCCTGGGGAAAATGAGACCTGCACAGGTCCCCTATCATATACAGTGCTTGTGGGGAATGGACAGAGTGTGAGGAGGCATGTTGACCAGATCAGGAGGCGAGAGCTCAGTGGAGTTCCTGAGGTGGATCTCAGTACAACACAGGCTGCAAGTATACCATTTACTGTGATGTCAGAGCCAGCGGAATCCCCGGAAGTTCACCTGACTGATCCTCCAAGTCCTGGGGCCTCTTCGGGTGATCTACCTAAGGGTAGTGAGTCCCCACCGGCACTGCAAGAGGCAGCCCTACCTTTAAGACGCTCGACTAGAGAGAGGCGTCACCCTGATTATTAGAGGCCCCAAACAAGATAAGTAGAGTAACACGTATACCTGCACTGCAGATAATTAAATTTACTTAAGCATGCTTAAAGTATCTCTAGTAAAATATTTAAGCTTGTCCTGTGTTTTTTGCAGTGAAGGCTGTCAGCAGGACTGAGAAGGGAGGGATGGAGTATCTTCAGTCGTGGGTACAACTAGAGGGAGCTCTAGGCTCCAAGGCATGGGTGTTGCCTCGTTTAGATGGCTTTAAAACAAGAGTGATTTCATTGTGTGTGCTGTCTGTGCTGTGTAATATGTGCAAGTAAAAAGCCTTGAACCTGTATTGGACCTGTGTTTATTTTTGATCAGCTTTTAAGGTCAAAATGTTAAACTACCCAAGCTTTTAAGTCTGGCTGAGCTTCTGGGTTGTGATTATTTTAGGAAACTGAAGGTAAAGATCACCAGGATTATTCATCATCAATAATTCTTGACATTAATAAATGAACATTATTCCATCGAATCATCAACGAGATGCTGGAGATTTTGGTGGAGGTCATTTAGGAACCTGTACTCAGTACCGGTTCACCCAATACGCACACTACGCACTTTGCGTAGGGCCTCGCAAACCAATGGGGGCCCCGTTACCTCGGCAACGTTGATGCGGGGAGAAAAAAAAACTGACGACATGACCGTCTGCAGCGCGTGTGTGTCTCCCCGGATTGTAGCGCGTGAAGGGATTAAACAGGCCACGATGAAGCGCAGTTTTCCCTCGGGATATGAAAAGAGGAAAAAGAAACAGCATGACAGTGAATTTAGGGAGCAGCAGTCAGGTAACTTCCCTCTCTGGGGGGGAGAATGGGAGGGACTAGTCCGTGTTTGACCTACATTACAGGGCGGTTGGCCCCCCAGTGAGCCCCCCAGTCTCTGTGTGCCTCTTGCTGGCTTCTATTATAAGTTGTAGCGTAGTTACAACTGCAACTAGAAAATTACGCATGAAATTTTGAGCGTGGCTGATGCTTGCTGCCGACTAGTTTCGCTGCACCAATATACAAATCAATAATAGCAGTAAATGTATCATTGAGGGTGTGTGTGTGTGTGTGTGTATAGAATGTTCGTGCTGTCGCGCATGCTTATGTGTGTCAGTCTGCATGTCTGTGTGTATGTGCACGCTGTCGCGGGCATTTGTGTGTATTTGGGTGTGTGTCAGTATTGTAGTTACAACTGCAATTAGGCAAACATTATACTACATACATGGAAAGTAATGGAATATTGACGAAGCTGCTTAATATTTTTAATGCTACACACCATGTGTGTATTTTACAACTCTGTTGGCCTGAGGGCGGCCCGAACGTGGTCTGTCCTGATACAGCCCGGTCTCCTGGAAGCGTTGGTACAGACGTGACACAACACTCTGGCTTACACCGAACCGCCTGGCCACCTCAACTTGCCGTACCCCATCCTCAAGGAGCTGGACTGCTCTAGCCACCTCCGGAGCATCCAGATGACGTCGAGGAGCTCCACAACCTTCACACAACATTAGCAAGACAACAACAACAAGCAAGAACATTTTCGTTTTCGTTTCAGCCACCTTACAAAATGAACAAATCACCCAAATGAACAGGCTCTTTAAATAGCCAAATGTGAGTACCAGGATAAAGCTCAATCTGGCTGGGATCAATCAAGTGGAACCGAGTCAAACACAAAAATATGGACTGGACAAACAAGACATTTCATGAAAACAGAGAAAATTAGGCCAATTCACGAAAATAGCATAAAATATCAACAAATTTCAAAATATCCTTAACTTTTTGTTTGTAGTGTATATATATATATATATATATATATATATATATATATATATATATATATATATATATAAATATATATATATGTATATTTAAACATGTTTTAACAGTCGAGCAGGTAATTACACAAACATTTCAAAGCATATAATATTAACTGAATGATATTGAACTCCACTCACCTATGGCCAGCTGCAGGCAGTGCCCAAAGCACTGTAGTCTGTTCCACTCATTCAGCTGGAGTGCACTGATGTTATTGGTTGCATTATCTGTGGTCACGCAGATAAGCCTATCTTCATGGAGCGCCCAAGACTCAAGTGCTTCTCTTAGGGCTGTGGCTATCATCACTCCCATGTGGTCTTCGGGGAAATAGCTCGTCTGTAGGCACCTGCTACTTAGTACCCACTCACTGATGATGTAATGACATGTTAGGCTCATATACGGCTGTGTGACTCTGCTCGTCCACAGGTCGGTCGTCAATGCATAATATTCTACATGTTTAAGTTCCTCTTGAACTTTAGCACGGCATTCTTCATACAAGAGGGGCCACTTGACATGACTGAAGTGTTTACGATTAGTGTCAGACCGATTATCGGTTCACCGATATATCGGGGGCCGATAGGACGACTCCCATTCTATCGAAGGTTCTATCATTGCAGTGAAATGTCTCGCCGATAGAAAAAAATGTGTGACAAATAATAAAGTGCTGGTGTAATGATTTATTTTGTCCAGCAGAGCGCGCTGAGCTCAGCTCACATTTCAGTCCATCCCCCACTTTACTCTTCACCACATCACCTCACCTCATTGCCAAAACTCTGACCGAACCAGCAGCATCGCAAGAGTTTTTCCCTCTTGCCACAAGCAACGTTAAGTTAGTTAATGAAATAGGCTAAGTAACTGTTAACATGATCATTAAAGGCCACATTTCATTGCCCCTTTCAACATGAAAGTGTCCCCGGCCAAGACCCCCGTGTGTAAGCTAATTATTAATTAGTAGCCTAACTACGAGGTAACTTTACCATCCGCCTCCTAGCATTAGCTGGTGTCTCGTAGCATTAGCTACATGAATGACGTTAGCAGAGTTAAGGGATCAGTTCATGTTTAAGTAGCAAAAAACTAAAACAGCCCAACACATGACATGCCATCGGTATAAATGTGGATTCATTGTCTTGTTTTAATTTCCCCGTGTTTGTGAACGCGGTTGCACAAAAGCACAGAAGGGTACAGTTTAATACAAATGCGTGGTTAAAAGGATTGATGAATCCAAGCAAGCACTAGTCGCTCGGCTGCGCCGTACAATGCATTTACAGTCAAAAATAATAAAATATATCAAGACAGGTAACGTCTAGATAAATGATAGGAGGAGACATACAAAGCACAGGAGAGAAGAAGACAAGGAGGAGACCACTACTGTATTTCTATGGATATAAAAAAAAACTTTATTGAACAAATTATTATGAAGTAACGTGACGATGAAGAAGATTACGGATTCGGGAATAATAACACCTGTGGATTATAACATTTTAAATCTGAGATTTGAGCCTGACTGAATGCTGTGAAAAACGGGGGGTAAGGTCAGAAATATTTCTGTGGATATTTCAGCTGTGACTCTGACTGAGCAGTCAGACGGTGTCTGCTGCTGTGGACTGATGGGAGCTTTAGGTCCGCGTGATAATAGTGGTTGTGCTTCGTTTTGAATTTCTGACAGTTATAAGACTGCTATATTGTTTAAGAAAGCTCACATCAGATTATTATTGTGCTGCAGTTGAAATCTGTCGGCTCGAAGACGTCTTTTCAGCGCTGCTATTCGGCGCAGCAGCAAATGATTGGTAATGATTGGTACTGTATGAGTGTCACATGCGAGGGTCAGGCAATATAAAGAGCTTCTTTTTTTTTCTCCTAAATGCTTATATTTATCATGTTTAATATATAATGGTTGTTTAGAGGGGATGACCATTTAGTAAACCATCACAATTTATTTGAATGTTTCATGTCCTCTTAAAGCGTTCAGTACTAGCTGCTACATTATTTTATTTTTATGTGCAAATCTGCTGTCTGTGTCATTCCACTTTTTTCTTTTTGCTTGACTGAAAAACTACAAATGTTCATTTAAACAAGTTCAGTGTAATTTAAAAAACATTAAGTTTTGAATAAAGACATTGTTGTAATAAAGGAGCTGTCTGTACTACTATGTCTGTACCCTTGAATAATCATATCGGGGCAAAATCTTTGCACAATCCAAGGCCTGTTTTCATTCCATCTCAAAAATTCACTATATCGGTTGCATATCGGTTATCGGTGATTGCCCCCCCTCTAAAATCGGTTATCGTTATCGGGCCAAAAAATCCCTATCGGTCGGACACTATTTACGATCCAGCATATTATACCTGGGGTCAAGGGTTTTGACCATTGCTCAGAAGCCCTTCTTTTCCACAGTGTACACAGGGGCCATGTCAAGACATAAGAATTTAGAGATTGCCTCTGTGATTTCGCAGTGCCTTTGGCGAATGCCTCTTTCAGGCCGGTTTGGTTGTCTTTTTCTTTTCTTTTTCACTGCCCGGTTTTGGGTTAGGTCGGACTTTCAAGCTGTCATTGTACTGTTTTTCATGCCGTGTTTTTAAATGATAGAAGAGGTTTGTAGTGTTCGAGTCCCTCGTAATCACTTGCTGGCGGCATATTTTACAAATTACCGTGCTCTGGTCGATGTCATTCTTTTTAAATCCGAACCAAAGCCAAGCAACAGAACTCCGGTTGACTCTTTTTGGTATCAGTCCCTCGTAATCACTTGCTGGCGGCATATTTTACAAATTGCCGTGCTCCGGTCGATGTCATTCTTTTTAAATCCGAACCAAAGCCAAGCAACAGAACTCCGGTTGACTCTTTTTGGTATCAGTTCCTCCTCTGGCTCATTTCCCCCTGCATTCTCAACAGGTCTGTCCTCCAAACTTTCCACCAAACTTTCCTCCGAACTCACCACCCCCTCCATGTTGTTGTTTACATCCATCTCTCCTCCTGTGCATGCTGCAGTGTCAGTGCTGTAAAGTCGCGGGTGACGTAAATGCCGCCGCAAAGTAGTGGCGAGGTGCTGCAATTAGAGCCCTCTCTGATTAATGTAGTTAAAATTACGTTATAAACGATAGACGGCTCTATCGTACGGTAGACGTTATTATATCGTACTACGATATATATCGTAATATCGCACAGCTCTACTTTACATGGCAACATAGTTCATTGCTAGTATTATTCATGCTTCACACCATGTGTGTTCTCTTACAATCTGCACAGCCATTCATATAACAATGCGTATGCCCATACCTCCATTCCACTTTCATATATATCTATGGGTGAAAGGTGTATACATTGTAAATAGTCATGTGTATATAGCCCTGCTTATTCTAGTACTTAACATTTTGTATTTTGCTATTGTAATAGTTAAATTCTGAGAGAGCTATATACACATTTATATTCTATTTTATTTTATTTTAGCCTATTTTTATAATTACCCCGCTGTCACTCTACTTTCTATCTGTTCTGCTTGAGCGTGTTAGGATTTAGAATTCTTAGTTAGAACTTTGGACTGTAGAGCTGAACTTTATTGCTTGTGGGTTGGTTGTTTATATGAGGGTGAGTGCTCAGAGTTGCTGCTTGACCTCCTGACCTGCTGTCTTCAAAGGACTATGCGATGGCATAGGTCAACGTATTTAGTTACACCCCCTTTCCTGGAGCAAACACACCACCTTTTTTTGGACTTGACATCTGGATCTTAATAGACAACATCCGCTCGACCCCCATCACCAGTTTGAAACTGTTTAAGAAACAATTGTTGATTTACCAGGACTGTGTGACTGGACCATCTGGACTTTCGGAGACAAAGGACCATTAAACTCAGAGGAACTAAGGACACGCCTTCTCTGGATCCTTAAAAAGATGAACACACTAACTGGGAGCGTGCATTTGTTCATGGCAGCAGCGTTGTGAACAAGTGTACCATCAGCCAATTAAAATATTCTGCAATGCATAATAATTCTTTGTATACATGATTGTATTAAATTCTTGATTGATCTTTGCTTCTAGATTTGTCATTTAGGCACCAGATAAAAGAACACGGAGAGACAGATTTTACAATTTGGTGACCCTGACACCGGATCTGGTCGTCTTTAAAGTCTCTGGTTGTGAGATTTTATGACAGAACGCTGGGAGGTCCGGTCAGTAGTCTGCTGGCCAGCAAACGGTGAGCACTTTTGCAAATCTATTATTGAAATTAAATTGGTTCTCTGACAGGATCTTCCTCACGTTCATAAATTTATGAATGATTTATGTAACAACTATAGTTTGATAAAAATCAGATTACATTTGTGTAATTTTTGGGCCATGCACAATATTTAAATACCGGGTCTGGGAGCTGGTATTGCGCACGAAAATCAGTATGGGATTGGCAGCTGAGAATTAGGTCAGGGACCTAAAACAGTACTATGAGGGATGGTCGGGGACCTCCAGGCCTTATAATTTCTAGTCAGGGACTAGAGTCATTCTGGGAATGAATAGAATTTGTTGAAGGGAGAGTGCACTAGAGGAATCAGTCGGGGACTGATGGAGAGAACGACCGAGGATTGTTAGGGAAATCCAGCAGGGGGACTGGTCAGCTGAAGAATCCAGTGGGGGACTGGTTGGGTATGGGACCTGTAAAATCAGTCGGGGACTGATTAAGAAGGAATTGGTTAAGGAAACAGTACTGATTGATCAAGGTGGTACCGAAGAGTTATGAAAAATTTTGAATGTGTGGGTGGCTTTTCCATTCGATTTGATAAATTAAACTGGAAGGCTGCAGTGTACGCTTCACATTGTGGGCGGAATTCCTGCATTTGTCCCGGATCATCGGATGAATTTCTGTTTGGGTGGGTTTCTTTTTTGGGTTGGACAGAAACGGGTTTTATTTTCATTTAGGTTGATGTATTTAAAGCTGTTGAAGGATGACCAGAAAAAGGCTGGGTTACCCTTAATGGTTAAGCGTACAAAATTTCTTCTTAACCAAGTCTTTTATCTGGGATAATATTCACAGTCGGATATATTGCGTGTATAATTTTGTTGTATATGTTATATGTTTGTCTTTGTCGTAACTTGATAATATGAGTGACAAGTGGTCAGAGAATGTAATCCGGTTCTCTTGGATCGGTACTTCATAAAACTCTATTAAGATGGTTAAAAAAGGTTCCTGGAGTGGAACATGACAAAGCCGAGGACAGATTTGTGCTGGGTTGGAGAGATGCAGAAACGTGGTCTTTTCTCTTGTGAGCAGATAGTAGAAGAGGGAGGGGCAGTCGACCTCGACGTCTTACCTTTGATCTTACGACAAGTTGAGGAGAGTCTGGCAGCAGCTGAATTGCAAAATTGTCAAGCAAATATTTTTCAGAAGATGAAAACTATTAAAGCCCTAGGTGAGGCAGAGAGATTTTATTCGGATTGCCACTGTTTTTTGGATGAAATACGGTTGACAATTGTACAACAGACGGAGGGTGCTCTTGGACCCCTCTGTCCCTTTGATGCAGCATTTCTGATTAGACGTGGTGTCCCGGATCGGGGAGGTAAGACAAATCAAAAACCTAATTCTCGACACCTTCGAGATTCATGTTTTCGTTGTGGACAGCAGGGACATTGGGCCAGAGATTGTAATAATTCGGGTTCTGCTCGATCTGGTTGCGATGGTATAATGCAGTCAGCATTATCCTCCCCTTCTTCTCAGATTACCCAACAATCTTTTCACAGCCTCTGGGTCAATGGTAGATGCTGCAGAAGATAATGGGTGACTTTTGGTGAATCCAGGTTCATCTTGTTGTTGTGTTGTTTTTGTACGTTTCTCTTGGACGGTGAACTGGGAAGTCAAATTCTGCTGTGTTGGGACGCTGGCTCAGTGGCGACAATAAATTTGATTCTGATTCTGATTCTGATTCTGATCTTTTCACCTTCTTTGGGTTTTATATTTGATGTGGGTGTTTGGTGAATCTGTTTATCGTGATGTCTGGTTGGATAATGCTTTTAGTTTTTGGATTGGTATTTAAATAAAAGGCAGTAAGGGTGCTGTGGAGAGTTTACAGCGGCGGGGGACATGCTTCACCCCCCCCCCCCTTCCCTTTAGTGAGACGGATGAGTGCTCCTTTGTCCGGCAGTTGTTAAAGGGGGGTTGAGAAGTTGGGAAATGTTTATTCAATTACAGCAAGGTGATTATAGGTGATTAAATTGAGAATGATGAAGTACGTATCACATGAACGTCATACTACCTAAGGTTTTGAAGATCTATAGATACATGGCATTACTGGAAAAGGAAAATAAAACCTTTTTTTTTCATTCTGCACACCCCCTCCTTGGGTTTTTTTTTTCCTCAACCCCCTCTCTTCTCTTTTCTCTAATGAGTTCCTCTTCATTCTTTTTGAGCTCTTCAAAGACCATGGTCCTTTTTTTTTTATTTTATTTTATTT
Source organism: Hirundichthys speculiger (assembly GCA_018398805.1). Taxonomy (NCBI): domain Eukaryota; kingdom Metazoa; phylum Chordata; class Actinopteri; order Beloniformes; family Exocoetidae; genus Hirundichthys; species Hirundichthys speculiger. The sequence goes on along the minus strand of JAGFBZ010001565.1, from coordinate 38,424 downwards.
TATTCTATTTTATTTTTTTTATTTTTTCGTGTGTGTGTGTGATGGCCTACAAAGACAAAAATGACAATACTGGATATGACCCATGTTATATTCTGGTTGCTGACAGGACTAACTGTAAACTGACATAAGGTCCGGAACTGACAGAAAATGGACATCTTTACCTGACAAAAGGACAAAAACTATGACTATACCCAATGAATTTATGTCTGTGGAGTCTGATGATTCCTCAGGCCAGGAATTATTATGAGGTATTATTGATTTGCTTTAACTTGGTATTATGATAATATTATGTGATATAGTATATAGATCATGATATAATGATGAAGTATACCAGAAGGTTGGTGTACTGAGGTCAATATGTGGGAGACTTTTATTATATGTGTGTTTTTATACAATGTTTGATGTTGTGCATGCTGATGTCAGTACTAACACTTTTCTCTATAGCTGTGATGAAGTTTCTATTCTGTTTGACATGTTTTTGCATGTTAATTCTGTGTTTCTTTTATTCTGTGGGATTAGAGGTGATGGGTTTCATGTTATGCAGAGTCTCTCACTCATATTGGTTTCATAGAAGTATATAAGGGGTCTCTGATTAATAAATTGGCTGTTCAGGTGGCCTCAGTCTATTTTAATCATACATATTTATTCGATACGGTGAATATAAAGGGGGATAGTATTGATTATTATAAATGATGCTTGAATGATGTAATAGGGCGGTTAGGATTTATTTGTGAACAAAGGTTAGCAGTTTAATGTTTATTTGGGGTTTGTCTAAATGCTGTTGGAATTTTTGTGGGGTTAGTCGCGTTAGTGATTTTTGTTTTGGGATTTATTTCCGGATGAAGTTCTGTTTTTCTTAGACTTCTTGTGTTTTGAACTTTTTGTTTTTTCTGCTGTAAGCAGTTACACGTTACAAGTCCTCTGTTTTAGTGGCCACATTCAGTTTGTTTTTAGTGCCGTGGAAAGGATGGAGAGATTTACGACTTGGGGAGGCTGTTAGTCAGGGGTCGTCTGATGTCTGCAGACTCTGCTCCTGCTTCCTTTTTATGGCTCATTTGGTCTCTGTGGATCTGGGTTTCATGGTGACCCCTACACACATTTCCTCTAAAGACGTATCTTCAACGCATTGGTCAAGAAAGATGCTGTTTCTAGAGATTTCAACTCTGCTGCTGCATGATCTCCAAAAGACATTGAAAGTGAGGTGGGGTCTCGCACTGGACACAAAAGACTTGTTCGATGAACTTTTATGGCTGGCACATTCTGAGATAAAGATTCTGCGGTCTGAGGCAACCGATTCCAGGAGAAGCGGTGACGTCTGGAGTTTCATGGTTGATTTGATGTGGCTGTAGTGAGGGCTGGGGTTTTGTTTGTGGCGATGGTGGTCTCTTGATGGCAGTTGTCTTGAGCTGTGTCTCTCTTCCATCCTTTCTTTGGTGGTTTAATTTTTTTTTGTATATAATTGGGTCGGTCTTAGGTGTCATTTTCTGATGAGGGCGTGTGGCATTTTTAAAAATTTTTATTTTATTTTTTTTTAAGAGTGGAGGAAGACGGAAATAAGAAAATATGAATGCATTAAAGAAGGACAGAGAAAGTATGTGAAGACATTTATATATTTGAAGGACATGAGTGGAAGACACTAGAATGGAAGTGATAAAAAGTGAGACATAATTAAGGAAAGATAATTGTAAGTGTGTGGAAAGGTTTTTTGTAGGTGATACCATTCTAAATTTATATTCACCGTAATGAATTTACAATAAGGATACCATTTTATTGATTAGTTTATTATTTTAAACATGTTTTCCTATTTTTTTATCTTTTGTAACACACATGGTGCATAATTCTGCACAAGGTTTTTGAAGTTAACACTATAACAGTATGGACAGTTTTCTAATAATTGTGGAATAAATATTGGAAGGTGAGCCGACATATTTAGATCCACTTATTAACTATTGCAGGATATTTACTAATCCATAACATCTCTCCTGAGTCTGCTGTAACCCCTTTTAAACTGACATTTGGTGATAGGTGTTGTTGCCCAACCCTTGTATTGTGCTTTCTGATACAGGCTGTGGTGTTTACGACCCACCTTCCGACGTGCTTATGTCAACTCGGGAGGATCGGAGGATTTCAATAATTTTTTCACATCGTTTTGATCCATTGGAGGTCACCTTTTCACTTCATCTGGAGTTGTCACACTGGCCTGTCATCTGCGAAGCTGTCACATTGGCCTGTCATCTGACATTTTGGATCTCCTTCTCTTCAAACTGGGATGAACTCAATAATTAAATGCATTACGGATGTTTATTTTATTCATATTTTTACAATATACAGTTCTTATAGAGTTCATGAGTGTATATCAGTTCTATGACATATTACATAATGTGTTTATATGTTTTTGGGTTGTTGGGAGGTTTTAGTATATTCGTTTGGTTATGTTTTTACATAGAAATCTTTTTATACATATAGAATTACTAGATATCTTCTACAGTTAGATTTGGAAAACATGAATAAATCGAGTGGAGACTGTTAGGATTTAGAATTCTTAGTTAGAACTTTGGACTGTAAAGCTGAACTCTATTGCCTGTGGGTTGGTTGTTTATATGAGGGTGAGTGCTCAGAGTTGCTGCTTGACCTCCTGACCTGCTGTCTTCAAAGGACTATGCGATGGCATAGGTCAACGTATTTAGTTACACCCCCTTTCCTGGAGCAAACACACCACCTTTGTTTGGACTGGACATCTGGATCTTAATAGACAACATCCGCTCGACCCCCATCACCAGTTTGAAACTGTTTGAGAAACAATTGTTGATTTACCAGGACTGTGTGACTGGACCATCTGGACTTTCAGAGACAAAGGACCATTAAACTCAGAGGAACTAAGGACACGCCTTCTCTGGATCCTTAAAAAGATGAACACACTAACTGGGAGCATGCATTTGTTCATGGCAGCAGCGTTGTTAACAAGTGTACCATCGGCCGATTAAAATATTCTGCATGGCATAATAATTCTTTGTATACATGATTGTATTAAATTCTTGATTGATCTTTGCTTCTAGATTTGTCATTTAGGCACCAGATAAAAGAACACGGAGAGACAAATTTTACAAGCTGCTGTGACACGTGAATTTCCCCGGTGTGGGATCAATAAAGTCTAATAAGTTCTATCTTATCTTATCTTAAGAATAAATGTTATTTGCTTGGATAGTACACAGGCAAATATAAATGCATAAACAGTGCTAAATGAATCAGAATTATAGTACATAATATAAACAATTACCTATATTTGAAATATTAAAGTAAATTTAAGTGCAGCCAATTTGATGGAGCTGAATTAATAGTTGCCTTGTCTTGTGTATATTTTACAGGTGCTATGCTTAAATTTCTTAGCACCAGCAGCACAGGCTCCAGCCAGTCAGCCAGTGGAGGGACAGAGCCAGGTTCATCTAATACAGGCACAGATGAAACAGTCACTTCAGGCAGTACAAACAGCGCAGGTCCAGTACAGCCACCGTTGTCAAGTGGCACAGGGGAAGAACAGACAGCATCAGAAGCTAGCTCAGAGTCAGAACCTCAAGCAACAGTATCTGCTCCATCTATTAACCTTCACTCTTTGTGCTCTTGTGTGTGTACATGCTGTTACTTTGACTGTTTAGATTACTTAGATTGTTTGTTTAAAACATTAAATTTGATTTGATTTGTTCTAATTTGTCAGATTTTATTCTTAGTTAAACCAACAGGTGGCGTCATGGCGACAGTGCAAAATGTTTAAAGGGGGGATGAGTGGAAGCACTGCGGTGTCAGGTGTGGCTGTTGAATTCAGTGAGGAGGGCCCCTTTGCAGAATTTTGCCCAGGGCCCCATGGAGGTCTGAACCGGCTCTGCCTGTACTATCAGAAATCCAGTCCTCAAAAGCGATGGCATTGGAGCTTGATGGAAGCATGGATGTCTCCACAACCAGGCACCTTGATTTGCATGTCCTGTATGGAAGTAAAATTTATTCCAGATCCTGTGTAATCTGTAAATATTAATAGTTAATTCTTAGATACCTGGATAAAGAGGGCCGTGTCTATAACCAGTTCCTGGACGTGGTTGAACTTTCCGATGGTAAGGCAGTAGGGGTGTAACGGTACATGTATTTGTATTGAATCGTTTCGGTATGGGGTGCTCTGTTCGGAACGGAGGCGTACCGAACAAGTTTCCACACGGACATATTAAGTAGAGGACCGCATGTTGTGGAGCACAACAAACAGCAGTTGTAGCGGACGTTGTGGCTAATGCTAATGCCGCTAGCATTGGCAATAAGCCTCCCGCGACATAGTGTTAAATGCGGTGGGAAGCTATGTTTGTACTACAGTCATCTTTCTCTTTTTGTAGCGATGTTCACGCTGGGGTGGTGCCGTTTCAAATGAGTTAACAGGTTAGACGTGTTGCCAGAAACATACCCGATCTCGGATGAACAATGTCGGCAAACCACTTTGGTTTTATCAACTTCTCTTTTTCCCTGTTTATATTTCACCGGGGAGCCGAAGTGTTCCCAGACGGGAGACCTTAAACAGCCTCTCCCTGGTGAGTGAGATCGGGCTATAGCTACAGATTTAAGACCCTAATCACCCTAAACGCTGGCTTCAAACACATGATAAAGGTAATTGAGCCCCGATATCAATTACTTTCTCCTCCACATTTTAGCCAGAAAATCATACCGGGACTTTATGAAAAAATAAAATGATTTGTTTTTAAAGAAACAGTCTGAGCCTTATTCATGTTATTTAATCTGAGCAACAACTTGAAACTGTTCAGTGTTGCAACTGTTCAATTTTGCACATCAGATGGATATTTTCTTTAAGAAAAAGTCTGAGCCAATGTTATTTTTATTTTGTTTTTCAAAATATCTACATTTCAGAATATTGTATTTATATTTTTGAGCAAAATTCTGGCTTTGTATAGGCTAATGTTCCTATTGTTAAAAAGCACAAAAGTGTGTAATAAACAACTAGCACATTTATATTTTGGATTTTGTTTTCTTACTGTACTGAAAATGAACCGAACCGTGACCTCAAAACCGAGGTACATACCGAACCGAGAGTTTTGTGTACCGTTACACCCCTAATATATGTATATATATATATGTATGTATATATGTATATATATATATATATATATATATATATATATATATATATATATATATATATATATATATATATATATATATATATCTATATATATATATGTGTGGTGTGTGTATATATATATATATATATATATATATATCTCTATATATATATATGTGTGTGTGTGGTGTGTATATGTATGTGTGTCTATATATATATATATATATATGTATGTGTATATGTATGTGTGTATATATCTCTATATCTCTATATATATCTATATCTATATATATCTATATATATATATACAGTCATGGAAAAAATTATTAGACCACCATTTTTCTTCACTTTCTTGTTCATTTTAATACCTAGTACCACTAAATGTCATCATGTGACTAAAACAGACAGAAAAGAAAACACTGAATGCATAAAAGCAGTGTTTTTGACAGTACAACGCCATAGCTATTGATGTAAAAACTTAAGTGATTTAGGTTATAATCAAGAAAACCATGGAAAATGGTAAGATATCAGCTCTTAAATAAAACTCTTATGAGCAATCTTTGAGGTTATCGTTATGTTTGTCCAAACAAATGTACCTTTAGTTGTACCAGGCATTAAAATGAACAAGAAACTGAAGAAAACAAGGGTGGTCTAAGAATTTTTTTCCATGACTGTATATATATATATATTAGGGCTGTCAAAGTTAACGCGTGATTAATGCAAAATAATTTTAACGCAACTAATTTTTTTAACGCGCGATTAACGCAAGACTTAGCCTGGCCGTTGATGTACAATAGTAGAGAGGAGAGTAGGTTTAATGAGCCTCGGGCCCCACCGTAGTTGTAGTCCTGTAGTCCTCCGTAGTCCTGTCAAAACAGGAAGCCATGCACTGACGTCGACGGCCATGCCGCAGACCAGTGTTGCCAACTTAGCGACTTTGTGGCTATATCTAGCGACTTTCTAGACCCCCCCCTAGCGACTTAATTTGTAAAAAGCGACTAGCGACAAATCTAGCGACTTTTTCTGGTGATTTAGCGACTCACTGGCACTCAGTGTTTAAAGAAACAGTCTGAGCCTTATTCATGTTATTTAATCTGAGCAACAACTTGAAATTGTTCAGTGTTGCAACTGTTCAATTTTGCACATCAGATGGATATTTTCTTTAAGAAAAAGTCTGAGCCAATGTTATTTTTATTTTGTTTTTCAAAATATCTACATTTCAGAATATTGTATTTATATTTTTGAGCAAAATTCTAGCTTTGTATAGGCTAATGTTCCTATTGTTAAAAAGCACAAAAGTGTGTAATAAACAACTAGCACATTTATATTTTGCATTTTGTTTTCTTACTGTACCGAAAATGAACCGAACCGTGACCTCAAAACCGAGGTACGTACCGAACCAAGAGTTTTGTGTACTGTTACACCCCTATAAGGCAGACATGATAGTGGCAGCCATCAAGTCTGCTCTCCACGGGAAAGGCCTGGCAACAGACCACCTGTATGGAGTGGGGACTGATGGAGCAGCTGTGATGATGGGTACTAGTGTTGGACATCTTGTGAAAATGTTTGTTAGCCTAATGATTGTATTCTGTTTTTTTTTTTAAATTCAGGACGAGTGAATGGAGTTGTAAAACATCTTAGTGAGAGCTACCCAAAGATTGTGGGATTGGGTTGTGCAGCGCACAGATTAGCTCTTACATGCAAAGATCCATCAAATCATGTGAAATACATGGCCCCATCCAGGGTCCACCTGCAAGAGTTGCATGTTTACTTCCAGAACAGAGCAAATCGCACTGCTACACTCAAGGCAGCATCCACAACGCTGGATGTTACTGACTTTAAAGTTAAGGTGATTGTTATTTTACACTGTTGCAGTTATCATTGTTTATTCATAATCAATAATGTGAGTTTTTTTCTATATTCTCTCTTTGCAACATTTCTTTTTACTCGAGTCTGGTAAAAAGTTATAAGCTTCGCAAACTTCCATCGGCCATGTGTCTAGATTTGAACTAAACAAGTTCAATTTTTGTGTGCTCATAAAATAACTACATTTCACACACAACTAATGTGTTTGTGCAAAATTTTGTGAGTTTTCAAGTATGTTAAAGAGGCCCCCAAAAAGGTGATTCATTTTAGAGAACAACAATAATAATAATAAAATATAACCGGGTCCTCACACCCTCGGTTCTCAGGCCCTAAACAGAACCGTCTGAAAGGCACCAGACAAAGAGAAAAAAGGGCATGTCGCTAGGTTGACCACTCTGCATGTCACAACTATTTTTTCAGTAGTTCAGCTGGTCCTGTGACTTATATATCATAAATATCCACCATGTCTCCATGACAACAACAAGACATCATCTACACTGGTGACAACTGAACACTGATACTGAAAAAATTACAAGAGTAAGAGCAGCAGAAAGTTTAGAGTGATGAGAAACTTGTCAGGGACTAAATTAAACTAAATTCAGTCTAGTTTTATTGCAGGAAAGCGTGAAGAGGATCCAGAATAGTGAGACACACGAGAAGCTGCAGAACATCAAAGCAGCGTCTGTCTGAGAGAAAACAGTAGGACAATAACAGCTGCTGAACTACCAAGTTATTGAACTTTATCTCTTTCTGTGTTGATTCAGCAATCCAAGCAGCAAATAATGACATATTGTTAGATGAAGTGTGTACTGGAGTTGTCTTTGATAGTTTCCATTTAAAGAGCAGCTGGATGGAGCCTTTCAAGACTGAAGACATAATGGAGCTACATCATCAGCTACATGAGCTGCTGCTGTTCAATAATAGATCAGATTGATATTAGACTTTTTTAAGCTACAGTAATATTAATCATTAGTAATGTAGCAGCCTAGTTCTGAATGACAGGGTGCTTGCTATCACATGTTAAATTATAACATTTAATTATAAATGGCGCCGCCATCATTCAAGATGGCGGCGCGCATAGACGCAGCGGCTCATGGCTCTCCCTTTCAGTGTGTGTTTTTACGTTTTTTATATGCTTTTTCGTGGACCGTATTTACCCTTGCTTCGGCGGTACACCACTACAACCGACAGGACCTCATAGACATCGGCTACCTACACAAGATTGCCGTCTCGAGGGAATTTCATTACACCCACAACATTCCGTACGAGCTGGCGAGACCACCGGACTCCCCGTGGATTGTTGTCGGGTCTGGGAAGCGGCGCAGACGAAGGAGGGAGAGGAAGCAAAAGCGTGGCCGCAGGTCCGGCTCCGTTCTACGGCTAAAGAAACAACCGCACAAGCCACCCCTCCCGAGCCTGTATCTCACCAACGCCAGATCTCTCACCCACAAGACGGAGGATCTGGAGCTACAGCTGGCGGGGAATCGCTGCGTTCGCGACTGCTGCGCCCTCATCATCACGGAGACCTGGCTGAACCCGAAGGTCCCCGATGCTAGCGTGCAGCTAGCCGGCCGCTCTCTGCACCGCTGGGATCGGACAGAGGACTCCGGCAAAAGCAGAGGTGGGGGTCTCTGTATTTACGTACATGAGAACTGGTGCAACAACAGCAGCGTTATAGCGAAGCACTGCTCCCCCGATATCGAGTACATGTCTGTGAGATGCCGGCCCTATTTTCTCCCGAGAGAGATAACAGTAGTGATCATCACCGCTGTTTACATCCCGCCAGACGCCAACGCCAGCACGGCGCTCTCTCTCCTGCAGAACGCTATCAACGAACAGCAGCGGGCCCACCCTGATGGCGTTCATATTATAGCTGGAGACTTTAATAGGACAAATCTCAAGACTGTACTCCCAGGATTTCATCAGCACGTTAAGTGCCCAACAAGAGGGGAAAGGACTTTAGACCACGTTTATTCCACCATTAAACGCGGGTACAGAGCCACGCCCCTCCCCCACCTCGGACAGTCAGACCATCTCTCTCTGCTGCGCATCCCCACATACACCCCCTCAGACGCAGATCCAGGCCCATCAGAAAAACTGTAACAACCTGGCCTGGAAATGCACTCAGTGAACTCCAGGACTGCTTCCAACACACAGACTGGGACATATTCCACCATCAGGACCTGGACACGCACACAGAGACAGTTCTGGATTACATCAAGTTCTGTATGGGAACTGTATCTGTGGACAAAACCATCCGAGTCTTTCCCAACAGAAAACCCTGGATGACCAGTCAGGTCCAGTCACTCCTCAGGGCCCGCGACTCTGCCTTCAGGTCAGGAGACAGAGCCCTTTACAGCTCGGCTCGAGCTGACCTGAAGAAAGGGATTAAAACAGCCAAAGCGGACTACAAGAGGAGGATAGAGTCCCACCTCGCCAGCAACAGACCACGGGAAGTCTGGCGGGGCATCCAGACCATCACCAACTTCAGAGAGGCTGTGATGTCACATCAGAGACGAGCACGTCGCTGGCAGAGGAGCTTAACTGCTTCTTTGCTCGCTTTGAACCACCACAGCGACACTCACCTGCTCCAGCCCTCCCCCAACCCCCACTCACATCGGACTCCAGCACCCCCCAGCCCCCACCCACATCAGACTCCAGCCCCGCCACACTCACTGTAGAAGAGGAGGAGGTGAGGCGCGTGCTCCAGGCAGTCAACCCCAGGAGAGCTCCCGGCCCGGATGGAGTACCTGGAAAAGTGCTGCGAGCCTGCGCCCACCAGCTGTCCTCCATCTTCTGCAGGATCTTCAACCTCTCGCTGGCCCAAGCAGTTATCCCCACCTGCCTGAAGTCAGCAACAATCATCCCCATCCCCAAAAAGTCACCTGCTACTGACCTCAACGACTTCCGCCCTGTTGCCCTCACCCCGGTTATTATGAAGTGCTTTGAGAGACTGGTCTTAAAGCACATCAAGGACTGTCTTCCCCCCACACTCGACCCCCACCAGTTCGCATACCGGGCGAACAGATCTACGGAGGATGCCATCTCCGTAGCCCTGCATGCTGTGCTGAGCCACCTGGAGCAGCAGCAGAGCTACGCCAGACTGCTCTTCGTGGACTACAGCTCGGCATTTAACACCATCATCCCGGACGTCCTGGTTACCAAACTGGACACTCTCGGCCTCCCCCCTCCCACATGCACCTGGATCAGGGAGTTCCTGACCAACAGGCCCCAGATGGTGAGACTCGGCCCCCACCTCTCCTCCACACGCACACTGAGCATCGGCTCACCACAGGGCTGTGTGCTGAGCCCCCTCCTGTACTGTCTCTACACCTACGACTGCAGTCCGGCCCACGACAACAACTTGGTCGTCAAGTTCGCTGACGACACCACAGTGGTCGGGCTGATCTCAGACGGAGACGAGACGGCCTACAGGGAGGAGGTCCAGAGACTAACGACCTGGTGCTCAGCCAACAACCTCGCTCTGAACACCATGAAGAAGAAGGAGATCATCGTGGACTTCAGGAGGAAGAAGGGTGACCACCCCCCCCCTCTACATCAACGGCGAGGGCGTGGAGCGGGTCCACGACTTCAGATTCCTGGGAGTCCAGATCTCCGACGACCTCACCTGGACCCTCAACATCACAGCCATTATAAAGAAGGCTCAGCAGCGCCTCCACTTCCTGAGAGTTCTCAGGAAGAACAACCTAGAGCAGAAGCTGCTGCTGGCCTTCTACCGCTCCACCGTCGAGAGCCTGCTGACGTACTGCCTCACCACCTGGTACGGGAGCTGCACTGCCGCAGACAGAGGGAGGCTGCAGAGGACAGTGAGGGCAGCACAGAGGATCGTGGGCTGCCCTCTCCCCTCCCTGACGGACATCTACTCCACCCGGTGCGTCAGCAGAGCTCTCAACATTAAGATGGACTCTTCACATCCTGCCTCCCAGCTGTTTGAGCTGCTCCCGTCTGGGAGGCGCTACAGAAGCATCAGAGCACGGACTAACAGAATGAAAAACAGTTTTTTCCCCAGAGCCATCACCTTATTGAACAATATACCTTCCAGTCACTTTAAATAACCAGCATCTGTGCAACTACCCTGTGCAATATACTATTCTCTGTGCAATATTCTATTCACTGTGCAACATACCACTCATCTGTGTAACATGCTATTTATTTGTGCTATTTACTATTTATATTTATAATATCTCCATATTTATTATGTAAAAAAAACTGGACATTTTTAATATTCTACTCCCGGAAAACTGCACATCTGCACTACTGACCTCACTTTACATATGTATATATTTGAAACCTTGTCTTCTTGCTTTTACTTTTGAAAAACGGCCACATATTTATATCTTGTTTATTGTTTATTATATGCCGCACTGACATGGGAGAAGCTCTCCAATCTCGTTGTACGCCATTGTATAATGACAATAAAGGGCATTCTGATTCTGATTCTGATTCTATAAAATCAACTACATTCTTCCCAAATGCTGTAAAAAATGAAGCATGATGAGTTGATCATATGTCAGCATGTGGTCCACTTTTAACTCTATTTTAGTCAAACCCTGATTGCAGATGGATGGACCTAAGAACTAAAGTGCTGTGTGGTAATATTTTAATCTGCCAACAACACCAGGGAAGATCATTAAGCATCTTCAGCAGGTCTCTGCAGTTATGAACCCCAGAGAAGCTGTTTCATTGGAGAGCTGAACAACTTTGCTTCTTGCACCATCATCTCCTGCTGCTTCATTGGTGGGTGAGACTCTGGGTGACATCTAACATGGCGGCAAACTGAAGCTCCAAACCTAAACACAGGACTACAGTATCACTCCTGGTTTTCAACACTGGATAACTCTTCTCAACATAACCTGGACAACCTCTTCACCTTCATCAACAGCTATTTTCAGAACTTGGACACTATGACATCTGAACCCAGAAAGAAACGACCCACCAGAGACTGGTCCACCGAAACAGACCAAGAGCAACCACAACAACCGGCTGAGCTTATTATCCAGGTTAGTCTACTTTCACCCATGAACAGCTAACTGGCCGTACTCAAACTACTCCATCCAGATGAGAAAGAACTCAAAGCCAGTCTAGAATTTTCTCAGTCACAAATCCAAACACTCGTACAAGAAAACAAAGAACTGAGAGGAACCATCACAAAACCATCCACCCAAGTAGCACTACTCTCAAACGAAGACAACACCATGAAAGAAACCATCCTGGACCTACAGTGTTACAGCATGAGAGACAATCTAATCTTTTCAGGAAGACCATTACCACAAGACACCCCTGACGACCCAGAGAACGCAGTCAAAGGATTCATGAAATCACTCTTGAAACACTGTCGTATTTCTGCTTCATAATGCGCCACACATTTTCAATGGGAGACAGGTCTGGACTGCAGGCAGGCCAGGGGAGTACCTGTACTCTTTTTCTACGAAGCCACGCTGTTGGAACACCTGCAGAATGTAGCTTGGCATTGTCTTGCTGAAATAAGCAGGGACGTGCATGAAAAAGACGTCACTTGGATGGCAGCACATGTTGGACTGGTCAGACCACAGAACACTTTTCCACTTTGCATCAGTCCATCTTAGATGAGCTCGGGTCCAGAGAAGCTGGTGTGTTTCTGGATGTTGTTAATAAATGACTTTCATTTTCCATAGTAGAGTTTTAACTTTCACTTCCAGATGTAGACCAACTGTTTTTACTGACAGTGGTTCTCTGAAGTGTTCCTGAGCCCATGTGCTGATATCCTTTACACACTGATGTTGGTTTTTGATGCCATCTGAGGGATCAAAGGTCACGGACAGTCATGTTACGTGCACTGATTTCTCCAAATTCTCTGAACCTTTTGATGATATTATGGACCGTAGATGTTGAAATCCCTAAATTCCTTGCAACTGTACTTTGAGAAACATTGTTCTTAAACTGTTCAACCATTTGCTCATGCAGTTGTAGAGAAAGTGGTGAACCTGAATTCAGGTCCAGTGAAATATTTGTGTCTGAATAAGCTATCGCTCATGTCACACTGTTTCTGTTGATCTTATTAAAAGATAATGGAAGTAAAGTGATCTCATTTCTGGTTATAAATGCAGCATTTTTCTGAAAATAGTTAGTAGTAGTGGTCTGGTGTCCCTCCATGAGTAGGGCTGGGCGATACATCGATATAAAAATTATATCAGTATATTTTTAAATGTGATATGGAATTAGACTATATCGTATATAATAATAAGAATAAGAATAAGAGCATTTATTGTCATTGAACCAGCGTCCCAGTACAACGAAATTGCATTCCAGTACATCATCCAAGAAACATATAAAAAACAACAACAACATTTAGGACATGGATGTCGATGATGACTGAGGCTAAGCAACTAGTGTCGCTCCGCGCTAACTTAGATTGAAAAAGATAACATTGGGGAAGGAGGGTGGAGGTTAAAAAAAGAACATCTCCCACTACGTGTCAAAAGGACACGTCGTGAGAGGGGAAAAAAAAACACCTCAGCACATTTAATTAAGCATGTACAGACTTAACACAGGACATTGATAGAAACATGATGGCGGATAACCCAGTTTTGACAGTCTGTGCACGCGCAGCCAGCCTTGGGTGCATCGCGCAGTCAGTCCATCGCCACACGGGGGAGAAGGGGGAGGTGCGCAGGGCGGGAGGGGGGGGGCCAGCGAAGACGTTGAAGTGGGGGAGGGAGTGCGTGTTGATCAGTGTAGTGAGAGTGCCGTCATGTAGCCTGAAGATCCTGGTCTCCAGGTGCAGAGGGGGGAAAGGGGGGGTAGAAGCGTCCAAGCCACACAGCATCCAGGAGAATAGATAAGGGAGCGGCCTTGAAGGCTGCGCTTCCAGGGAGCCAAAACAGAAAAGGATTGTTTGGGGCAGGCTGAGACACACTCTCCGTCCAGCCTTGAAGTTCTGCTGGATTTCTCTGGTGGGAATACTTCAATATTCCGAATTTATTGGCCATTCTCCCTGATCAACGCGTGAATCCTTCCAAGATTGTTGTCCATGCGCCCAAAGAAGTCCAGAATCATCCCTTGGGTTTGATTCAAGTTCTGAATCGCTCCCAATTTCCGATCCATGTCTTCCAGTCTTTTGATCACGTTGTCAACTTTCTCACACACGTCCGGCGGGGTGGAAGTTTTCCTCGAATCCGAATTTGTAGCCTCCGTGCGTTTAATTTTCCGATACACCAAGAATCCACCCGCGCCGATCAGTAGAAATCCTGTGATCATAAATCCAAAAATGAATGCGTCTTCGACATCCTCCACGTGCAGTGGGCCGAGACAATGAAGTTTCCATTTGCCCCAGGAGTCCATCACGTACCCCGCTGCGTGCGTACCCCCCGGGCACGAAGGCTCTCCTTTGCCTTGTCTTGTTGTTGAAAAAATTTGATCAATTGCATTCAGAGACCAGCTTACTAAATCCATGGTTGATTCGGATATTCTGCAGAAAAAACGCTTCAGAAGCACGGACGAGACAGAAGTGCAGCTGCAGGAACAGATAGATAAGGGAGCTCAGAGAAATGCGTCCGCCTTCGCCGAGAGCAGGAAGAGAAGCGAATATATGGATATAGTTCAAATTTAGGCTGTGATCCTTGCTCTGCTGACCTGGAGCTCTCTGGACTGCTCCATCCACCTCCGTCCCTCCTCTTTCCTGCACAGAGGGAGGAGCAGCAGGAAGAGACACTCTTCAACAAGCATGGAGGAAGAGACAACGGCTGCAGAGCACATCAAGGAGGAACTGGTTAGTGAAAGAAACAGCAGTGTCTCAGTCATTTGGAGATGGTTCGGTATCAGATGAGCAACAAAATCAGGTTATATGTAGGGAGTGCGATAAACAAGTTCCAGCCAGGCGTGGAAGCACTACAAATCTTTTTCACCACCTAAAACAGTGGCACAAACTGCAGTATGAAGAGTGTGTGAAGCTGCACGCTGCAGAAGCCCCAGCAACAAGCCATCCACATCTTGGAAAAGCTCCAGCTGAAACAAAGCCCACTGCTAGCCTCATTTTCCTGCACTGTGCCTTATAAAAAGAAAAGAGACAAGTGGTGTACTATAATGAAAGCGCTGTCCTATCACATTGCTAAAGACACGGTCCCTGTTGCAACTGTGGAACAAGTCGGATCCAAAAAGCTACTGAAAACTATGAAGCAGAGATATGAGCTTCCCAGTCTCAACTACTTTACACCAGAACAACTGCAGTATTTATGTTTCCATTTTATTATTGATGACTCTTTTTAATTCTACACTAGGGATGGGCATGATTAATCGATGATTGATCATTAAGAATTTGGTCGCTGTGCCACCGATAGAAATTTGGCAACAGGAGGCAACATTTCACCATCACCCTACCCTGGCTGGCCTCAGTTGTTACATGCAAGCTTCTGTAGGTCATCGCCTAATCATGAAGCGGTCGCGGCGAAGTGTGGCGTGGGACCATTTTCGTTTAGAAAATGACCAAGTGTACTGCAATCACTGCAATGCAAATTACAAATACAATTAATCGACAACGACAATGATGTATCACTTGAACAACGCGCATCCAAGCCTTGTAAAGGACGGTGGAGGCAGTTTATCATCAGCCTAGCCTAGCCTCAACTCTGTGTTAGCACGGACCAGAAGGAGCTGCAGCGCACATCGAGCACACAACAAGCGCATCTTTTTAGGAAACAAAAAGCCTGTAATACCGGTCATCAAAATTAAAGAACGGAAATCGGATCGGGACCCAAAAATCGTGATTGGGACATCCCTAGTAAAATATAACATTTAATAATGAAATCAACTTAAGGCATCCTAAATGCTGCTGTTTTATGTAATATTACTTTCTAAAATCTGCATTACTGGAGATAATGCTGAGCCTGAAGACTCCTGCACTGTTTGTTTTTGTTTGAAGTTAAAACAAAGTTGAATTATTTCAATTATATTGAAATGTTATTTTATTTATTGTGAAAAAATTCAGGGAACTGATCTAAGTTTTTATTTAACTTTACAAGAGGTGCTGCTGAGCCTGAGATCTAACTGTATTTTTGTTGTGTTTGAACTTAAAACAAAGACAAGTCAATGTTGTTATATTTAAATTTTACTGTATTTTCTGTGGAAATTTTTCAGAGAGCTATTTATTTAACCTTTTATTCAACTTTATAAGAGATGTTTCTGAGTCTAGGAAATTCAGGCACTTCTGGAGCTATTATTTTCTATTTGTGTGATTCAATGAACATGCTTTAGGCATTTCAATGAAGTTCAGTGTTTGCATTATTCAATTTTTTTACGCCAATTTTTACACTTTTACTAAATGAATATCAGCTCCAAATGTCGGTTATTAGCCTTCTCTAACTACTAATAATCGTATTGGTCCTGAAAAACCCATATCTGTCGATCTCTAGTGACAATCCAAACAGCAGCCTTCTCACTCAATACAAGCAACATCTAATATTTGGGAATAAATATTTCTCCTGAGCCGTCACAACTGGTTGATCTGAACTTGGATCCACTTTGAAAAACAACAGAAGGAAATCTGAAACGCTGGATGAATCTACCAATAAACCTCACAGGCAGAACTGCCCCAGTAAAAATGACCAGACTTCCCATCATGCATTATTTTCAATGATCCTCATCAAACCTCCACGCTCTTGGTTCAAATCTCTGGACTCTATGGTCTCCCAATATTACTGGAAAAAAGAAGAAGGCTACAATTCAATGATCCACATTACAAAGATCCAAACTTCAAGGTGGTCTGGAAGCCCCAAACGTCCTTCATGACTTCCTTGAAACAAACTCCAATATTTAGAAATGGATGAACTCACATCAATGTGACTCTTCCTGGATGGGATTAGAGTCTTTCTGCCAAGCAGCTTTTCTTGGGGTCACCCTGGGTGCCTGGTCTGCAGCTGGGACAAAGAGCTTCATTTCTGGACACATGTCCTGGTCTGATGACACTAAAACTGAACTGTTTGGACATAATGACCATCGTTACATCTGGAGGAAAAAGACCTGAGAACACCATCCAACTGTGAAGCACGGGGGTGGCAGCATCATGATGTGGGGGCGTTTGACCACTTCACTAATAGATGACATCATGAGGAAAGAACATTCTGGAGAAATATTGAAGCAACATCTCAGACATCAGCCAGGAAGTTAAAGCTTGGACACTAATGGGTCTCTAGATGGACAATGACCCTAAACACACCACCAGATTAGTTCCAAAGAGGCTTCAGGACAACAAAGTCCCTGTTCTGGAGTGGACATCACAAAGACCTGATCTCAGTCCTCCAGAACATCTGTGGTCAGAGCTGGAAAGGAGACCTACAAACCTGACTCAGTTCCTCCAGTTCTGTCAGGAGGAACGGACCAAAATTCACAAAACTACTGAGAGAAGCTTCTGGAAGGAAACGTGAAACATTTGACCCAAGACAGACAGTTTAGAGACAACGATACCAGATACTGAGGAGATGGATGGAGACTGGTGACTGAAGAGACAAATAAACTATTCTGTCTGCCATTATTCTGGCTTTTAATAAATATCAATCATTTAGGTCATCCTAACTGACCTAAAAGAGAAAAAAAGATGAATGTGATTTAATATCAGAGAGAAAAAAGCCTCTGGACAATTAATTGGACAAACATAACGATAACCACAAAGATTGCTCATAAGAGTTTATTTAAGAGCTGATATCTTACCATTTTCCATGGTTTTCTTGATTATAACCTAAATCACTTAAGTTTTTACATCAATAGCTATGGCGTTGTACTGCCAAAAACACTGCTTTTATGCATTCAGTGTTTTCTTTTCTGTCTGTTTTAGTCACATGATGACGTTTAGTGGTACCAGGTATTAAAATGAACAACAAAGTGAAGAAAAAATGGTGGTCTAATAATTTTTTCCAATTACTGTATATATATATATATATATATATATATATATATATATATATATATATATATATATATATATATATATATATATATATATATACATATTAGACTTAAGTATAAGTTAGAGTAAGTGTAAGTCTTAATATTAATGTACTTAGTCTTAGACTTGTTTATACTTTTAAGTGTAAGCCAAGTATACTTCACTATACTATTAAGTAGGTGAATAAAATATAGTTTATAAAAAGTCACCTTCAAGTATACGTCCTCATTTTTAGTATACTCATAGTACACTTGAATAAAGTTCTTTTTGCTAAGGGTGGAGTGCATAAAAATGTTTGTGCCATCATGTACAAACTATATACTGAACTACCACAAACTATATAAACGCTATCCAGATTCTAGTATCCAAGCTATCCAAACTCTATCCACACTCTGAACTGACCGCAACTCGCCTACAAAAACCCACATTTTGAATGGAGCCTGTGGCGTTCATAAAGCCGTCAAACCCCGCGACAAGATCTGAACCACTTCCTGTAGCAGTCACGTGGTACAGCCGGGCAGCGAAGCTTCGGACATCATCGCTTTGGGCTCCTCCCCTAAACGAGGCAAGCCTCGATAGGCACTTCACAGAAACGCCCCCTCCATTACTCGATACACGCTTCGGAGCCTTGGCACGCCTCATAACATCACTAGCATTTTGCATTGTGGACTTTTGTGTTTTTGTGATAATAAAACCCTTTTGCCTTTGAGATCGTCTGCTCTTGGGTCCTTCATCCTACACTGCAAACCATGACTCTCTCACCAGTCACTGGGTGAGCAAGAGAGGTCTTCAGGGGTTCCTGAGGGTTTCCTTTGAGCTCACAGCCACGTTGGTTGCACATGCTGATGTTGGATGCATGTCCATCCATTGTCATGCACACCAGTCTCAGACCACGAGCATGAAGTTCTTCCAATGCATGAACAACTAAGACCTTCAGGGTTTCTGGTGAGAGAGCACTGGTCAGATAGTCAGCAGTTGGAGCTTTCCAATGCCCTTGTCTGCCAACCACCATAAACACCACATGTGTCTCATTTAATCCATGGCCCATATCCACAAACCCTGACATTGTTTGAGTTTGGGGATTGTATTGAACATGTTTTTTATGGCCATGGCATCCAGCATCAGTGTCACCCATCCATAGTTAGTCTGATCTTCCTTGAATCTTCTTCCCAGCATGTCCAGCATTTTATTTAGGCCAGGCTTAGCATAAACTGAAGTCAGCCACCTTCGTAAAAGTAAAAAAGTAGTCATTTAACCACTTTAACCCTTATAGGAGAAACTAAATAGAGAAAATAGCAGATCTGAAAGAACAAAATGTATCAGAATGTGTTATGTGATGTGATGATTTGATGTGAGCTTTTAGATTGGTCATTTTCACTGTTTGTCCCAAAACATACTATGTAGGACTAAAGTGCTTAATGTATTTAACAATTAAGCAACATGAAGAATAGCGTTGCAATGTATGGGGATGGGGAGAGGAAGATGTTAAGACTTTCTCAGGTAAGTGTATGCCTTCAGACCATGAAGGTGTAACGTGAGGGCAAATCCTCTCTGCTCTCTGGTGAACTCATGGCCCTTTTTGGCCAAGAGGTCAACCTGAAGATCTGAAATGAAGTTAGCACAAATTAGCTAGTCAGACCCTTTTAAATAATCAGGAAGACTTAGACTTAGACTTAGACTTTCTTTATTGTCATTGCACAAAAAACACACGGCAGTGAGGTTTTTCGTCAACGAAATGTCGTTGCTTGGCTTTCCGTGTTACAGCTTAAAAAAATTACAATACAATACTGTAGTGCTACAGACCTAAAAAACCTAGAGGTTGTGGTGAGTGCAGTGTAGAGAATAAATAGATAAAACCAGGATGTAAAAACAGCAGAATCCGGTGTAAACAGCAGGTTCAAGTCCAGTGCAGAGCTACGTAGCAGCAATAAAAATATATATATATATATATGAATATGAATATGACTCTGGAATATACAAATATACAAATATTGCACAGAATTTGAATTTGAAAAATGTATTGCACAGAAAAAATATATTTCACAGATATTTACATAAAGGAAATTATGCGCCATTGTCCATAGGGTGGGGGTTTATTTGTCCATTGAGTAGTCTGATGGCCAGGGGGAAATAACTGTTTCTGAGTCTGGCTGTTCTGCAACGGATGCTGCGGAACCTTCTGCCAGACAGCAGGCGTGAGAACAGTCCATGTTGGGAGTGGGTGGGGTCAGAGAGGATCCGATGGGCTCTGGATAAGCAGCGGCTGTCTGCTATGTCCTTGATGGGCAGGAGTGGGGTCCCAAAGATCTTCTCCGCTGTCCTCACCACTCTCTGCAGAGACTTCCAGTCTGAGGCCCTGCAGCTCCCAGACCAGACGGAGATGCAGCTGGTCAGCAGGCTCTCGATGGTCCCTCTGTAGAAGGTGGTTAGGATGGGAGGGGGGAGGGAAGCTCTCCTCATCTGTCACAGAAAGTGCAGGCGCTGCTGCGCCTTCTTCGCCAGGGAGGAGGTGTGGAGTGA
Organism: Hirundichthys speculiger; assembly: GCA_018398805.1. NCBI lineage: Eukaryota > Metazoa > Chordata > Actinopteri > Beloniformes > Exocoetidae > Hirundichthys > Hirundichthys speculiger. The sequence continues at coordinate 17,992 of JAGFBZ010001565.1, read as the reverse complement.
CCAGCTGAGGTCGTCGGTGATATGCATCCCCAGGTATTTGGTTGCGCTCACGACTTCCACGGCTGTGTTGTTGATGAGGAGTGGTGTGTGGCTGGGTCTGGATCTCCTGAAGTCCACAATGATCTCTTTAGTTTTATCGACATTCAGGACCAGGTTGTTCACCTTACACCAGTCCACCAGATGTTGCACCTCCTCCCTGTAGGCCAGTTCGTTATTGTCCTGTATGAAGCCCACGACTGTTGTGTCATCCGCGTACTTCAGGATGTGGTTGCTGCTGTACCTGGGGCGACAGTCGTGGGTCATCAGGGTGAACAGCAGGGGGCTCAGAACACATCCCTGGGGGGAACCGGTGTTCAGAGAGATGACACTGGAGTGTTGTTACCCACTCGGACAGACTGGGTTCTGTCTGAGAGGAAGTCCAGCAGCCAGTTGCACAGCGATGTCTTGAGGCCCAGTGGCTCCAGTTTGCGTACCAGGTCCTGGGGGATGATCGTATTGAATGCTGAGCTGAAGTTCAGGAACAGCATTCGTATGTGGGTGTTCCTCTCCTCCAGGTGCGCCAGGCTCAGGTGGAGAGCAGTGGAGATGGCGTCCTCGGTGGAGCGGTTTGGCTGGTATGCAAACTGGAAAGGGTCGAGTGATGGGGGGAGTGTGGAGATGATGTGGTCCTTAACCACCCTCTCGAAGCACTTCATGATGGTGGAAGTAAGTGCAACGGGGCGGAAGTCATTAAGGCATGTGATGACTGGTTTCTTGGGCACCGGGATTATTGTGGCTGACTTGAAACACGGGGGGACGGTGGCCTGGTTCAGTGAGATGTTGAAGATGTCTGTGAGCACGTGGGCCAGCTGGTCTGCACATCCCTTGATCAGCCTTCCTGAGATGTTGTCAGGGCCGGCAGCTTTCCGCGCGTTGACCTTCCTCAGGGCTCTCCGCACTGCAGTGGTTTCGAGCCTGAGTGCCTGTTCATCGGGGTGGGGGGTGGCTTTCCTCGCAGGTGTGTTGTTCAGAGCTATAAACCTTCCGAAGAAGTTATTGAGCTCGTTGAGGAAGTTAATGTCACTCTGGCAGGGTGTGGGTGTGGTTTTATAGTCAGTGACAGTCTGAATGCCCTGCCACAGTTGTCTGGTGTTGTTGGGGTTCTGGAAGAAGCACTGGATCTTCTGACTGTGGGCGCGCTTTGCTACTCTGATGGCCCGGTTCAGATTTGCCCTTGCTGATCTGAGTGCCGTTGCATCACCAGATCTGAACGCAGCATCTCGCTCCCTCAGTCTGTCATGCACCTCCTTAGTCACCCAAGGTTTCTGGTTGGCCCGTGTGATGATTGTCTTGGTGACTGTAGCCTCTTCCATGCACCACTGTATGTAGCCTGACACAGATGCAGCATATTCTCCAACATTGGTGTGTTGATTGTCTGTTGCAGCCTCTCTGAACATGCTCCAATCAGTGCGCTCAAAACAGTCTTGCAGTGCAGACATGGCACCTTCAGGCCACACTCTCACCTTCTTCACCGCAGGTTTTTCTCTGGTGAGCAGGGGCTGGTATGCAGGAATTAGCATAACAGAGAGGTGGTCTGAGGAGCCAAGGTGGGGGCGGGGGGCTGCTCTGAATGCGTTCTTGATGTTTGTGTAAACCAAGTCCAATGTATTTTTCCCTCTTGTAGCAAAGTCCACATGCTGGTGAAAGTTTGGAAGCACAGTCTTCATGTTGGCTTGGTTAAAGTCCCCAGCAACAATAAAAACGCCCTCCGGCTGTGTGGATTGCATGTCACTGACGGCGTGGTAGAGTACACTCATGGCTTGTTTACAGTTAGCGCTGGGGGGAATTTAAACAGCAACAATAGTGATGCTGGTGAATTCCCGGGGCAGGTAGAAGGGTCTGCATCTTACAATCATAAACTCTATGTCCTCACAGCAATGATTGGAGACCAGAGTCACGTTGTTGCACCAGTTGTTGTTAGTGTAGATGCAAACACCACCTCCCCGAGTTTTACCTGTGTGGGCATGGCTCCTGTTGGACCTGAATGTTGTTAGCCCATCCAGGCTAATGGCGGTGTCCGGGACAGATGAGTTGAGCCATGTCTCGGTGATAATGAGGGCGCAGCAGTTTCTTGTCTCCCGTCTGGTGTTTAGGTCCAGCTTCAGGTAGTCCAGTTTGTTTTCCAGGGACCGTACGTTGGCGAGCAGGATAGAGGGAAGCGGCGGTCGGGTTAGCTTTTAGCTTTGCTGTGAGTCCACCGCGGCAGCCGCGCTTCTGCTTCCTCTCGCACCGCTTTCGGTGTATCCGCGGCCACCGCCGTTGATTTATCCACGGCCGCTCGCATTGCCTCCGGTGTGTCCACGGACGGTCTGTGCTGGGGGGAGACTCCTCTGCTCTGAACGCCGCTGGATCCGGCCGGCGTAGTAGACCCAGGTTGTGGAGGGCGATCTGCGTCTCCGGACTTACGGGATCCAAATTGCAATTTATCCTCAAAGTAATGATGGTTTGGCAGTCGTACCGTATTCTTGTGTCGCTGAGCTGAGCTTTTGATGCTAAAAACACTGATCTGGATGGCGAAAAAGCCGGTAAAGTGGCTGTGTTACCGGGAGCCGAAGCAGCCGCAGCCGGACAGGGCGCCGCCATCTTAGAAAAAAAAAAAAAAAAGGAGGAATCTAACAGAGTGTAAACATTATGTAGGCTACCTATATAAAATATTCAAATGAGTTTACCTGAATAGAAGTCAAGTCTGTCTTTCAGCTCTTCATTTATGAGGTTCTTCTCCCTCACATCCTCAAGAAGAGCCTGCACATGTTTCCTTGCCCTTCACTCCTGGATCATGCGGGTCCTCTCCTTGCGCTCCAGACTCTCCACACTCTCAGTATAGTATCATTAATTATTATTCTATATTTTTTTGGTTATTATCTACATTACACAAAAGACATAAATTTGAAATTTATCATAATGTATTCTTTATTTTTACATTTCAATTTCATTTCACTTTATGCAATGAACTGTCCATTACAGGTAGCTCTATTCTCCACCTTTAAACTTTAAAACTGTATACATAACACTCATGACAGAAAATATAACAGTTTCTCATGTCTATTTTGTACATTTTCAAAAACTATGTCTAAGTGTGACATATAAACTGTTATCCACAGAGTAAGTGTCAAATGCCTGGAAGCCCATTTCATCACCTGCTTTAAGTAAAGTCCATTCTCCATCTACTTTAACACTGTATGCATGAAAGTGACAGTCATATGACAGAGGAACCAACATTTTACCACAGAGGATCCACAAGGTATCAACATTCAAGATGTACTTGATTTGCCAAAAGAGTGGAATTCTCTCTGAATGCAGTACATCTATGACAAATACATCTTTGACAGCATACTTGACATTGTACTTCAGACACACGTTGGATAGCTCTGTCTGTAAAATCTACATTACTAAGGTTGTGATTGGCTGTCAGGGCTCTCTGCAGTTCAACAGGTAAATGTAAAAATGGAGTAGTGACACTTTTCCCAGGCACTTTTTCAAATTCCCCAGTAAACTCTGTGAGGAAAACTCCCAGAATTGTCTGAACTAGTGTCTGTTGCTCAGAGTTGTAGCTATGTTCACAAAATTTCTGCAGTTATGGGCAACCATTTTAAAATATTGGTTTCCCTCAAATCTCATGCACCATAAAGAACGCAAAGGCCCATACATTTCTATGAGTCTTGCATAATGAATCAAGTAATGACACTTAGGTGTAATAACATCCTCAAATACCTCTGTCATTTCTGTCAGAAACTCTTGAACAAGTAAATTTAACAACAAAAGATTTTCTCTTCTCACCTCTGGAGCCATAACAATCTCAGTAATCTCTCGACATAACAGAAAAACATTCCAATATTTACAATTACGCGGCACACGGTGTGCCATTATAAAAGGAAGCAGCCTGAAGAGGCACCACTTCTGTGAAGCAGATCCAGTAACACCAACATTCTGCAGTCTCTCTGATAACTGTACTGGCTTGTTTACTTTGTCATTTTGACCAATGTGTATTTTTTGCAGTTCCTCATTTATCTCTAGTATTGTTATGCGTTTCTCTGAATGAGCTTTGCAAATAATTAGTTTCATAACTAAAGGAATTACACCCTCTAATAAATCGGCATTATGTCTGGTGGTAAAGCTGTTGTTACATCAAAATAATGCAATTCATTGAAAGGTGAAGGACTGTATACGCCATAAATTCCTTTATCATCAGGGACTTGTTGGATGCGGGCAAGATGACACGCATGAACTTCAGATGTTCTTAAAACAAAGCTGTCTTCAGTGAACAAATGTTTCTTATCTTGATGAGTAGCCATGCAATAGCGACAAACTCTACCTGAGTTAAATGACATAGAAAATCCACCAATCATGTGAGCTGACAGGTTATCACAAGATAAAGTGGCAAGAGCTGCACGTATGGTGTGCTCAGTTTCCTCAATAGTCAATTTAAAACCATCAGTACTAAGTTTTTTAAGATCATCAAGCAAAGGCTTTAAGATGACATCAAAACCACATTGTTTTACATATGAATAACGTACCAATAATGCTAAATGAATGTGTCTCTGCTGAGATCTATATTTTTTTTCCAAATTGCTTACTGTGTAATAAAATCCACACAGCTTGTGTTTGGTTCTTTTTGACCCTAAAGGATTTACCACCTCAAACTCATCCTCATAAAAATGCAGCCGCAATGCATTTGGGTGGTCTGTGAAAAATTTGTGTTGTCTGAAAATTTGTCCATCACAGTAGTCAGCTAAAACTTCACTGTTTGTCTCAGGATCAGTCTGAGACAGAATTTGATTCCAAATATCCCCCTGAGAACAATATTGTTTTAGCACCTTATCAATTGGTACATATGAGCAGGAGCCCACTGTGTGTCCTTCAGAGGACCTTAGCTTATAATGGACAGGCTCTATCATACTGAGCTGGGATTTACAATGTTCTTTTATCATATATGGAGATCGGATAGCCTTTGATGCCTCATCAAAAAAATCATTTGGCTGTATGAACCTTTTTAGCTCTGGACTTTTTGATATATCAAAACCACTTTTCTGCAAGTGGTAAACTATGAAAGTGTCATAGTTCTCCTTGAAAAAACAAAGTAAGAAATTGACATCATCAACAATTTCTTTTTGAACAGAGACTGGAAGGTGATTTTTCTCTCTACATTTCAAAATGAAGGAGAAAAGATTCTCTTTGAAATTGAGCAACAGTTCATCCATAGAAGGAGGATTTTCAGTGACGGAATCTGTCCCAGGCTCATCAGAATCCTCAGAGGCCGCTTCATCTTCATCACCATCACAGTCATTGTATTGACATCAAACTCTGTCTCTGTGTCCCCGATAAACATGTCGTCTAAAAGACTCATATTTCATAAATGTTGACTTGCAGTCATCAAGTCCACATGTAATAGTGAAATTAGCTTCATGAGGATGAATAAGTCCAATGTGCTGAATTAGTTTCATCAAGGTGAATGTTCTCCTTGAGCATTTAGAGCACTGGTATAGACGAGGCATAGCAAAGTCAATAGAGGAGGTTTACTTGCCTAGTGATAGTTACTGGCAGAGGCTTATCACCATTCTCAACTATTTTAGCGATGTACCTTTGGAGAAACATCAGTGTGTTCTTCAAGTGGCGTGGAAATGCTATATTGAACACAAAGTAAGCACAGAAAGCAGAGATGATTCCCTCGTCAATTGCTGAGCTGTGACACAACTCGATGCCATCCACTTTCACAACATTTGGAGCTCTCCTGGTGAAGGCCATTTTCCAGTCTCGATCCATCAACTGGATAGTTGGGTATAGAGTGGCAGGATCACACTACTCAAAACCAAAAGGAAAAAAAGACAAACAAATCAGACTAACATGTGTGCCCAACTTGAGAGGTTTTGTTTTAAAAATGTCACTTTTTTCTACCTAGAGTCAAATGTATCTTTCCATTAGTGGTCAAGTACATTTTGTATTGTGAGGTGAACAAACTGATGCTTGCAGGATGGTGTAAGATCCCCCAGTTTTGGTTCAGTCTCTGACTAGCAGAGTCTGTCACCGGGACCAGCTCTCCATCCTACGGGTAAGAAGTTGCGGTCTAGGAGAGGTTCCTCACTAGATTTCCTCAACTTATTTAAGCTGGTGTCGAGGAGATACGCCTAGCTCTCACTGCCTACTTCCAAATGTATGTCCCGCTCACTCCAAAAACTGTCCTCAGAGGAATAGCCGGGTGGCTCGAAGTCCAGCTATCGGTCACGTCTGTTAACGGCAGCTCTCCTCTCAAGATCTGGGCACTTGTTACCGGCTAGGATAAATTTAGTGGCTTGGACAGCAAGCCTCAGGGACAATTTGACAATATTGTGACTAGAATAACCCATAAGAACCTGTGTGTTAGTGCAGAGGCATAAACAAGTCTTCAAAATTCTGGATACAGATGTAATGTCCACAACGACGTCTTATGATAGTTTTATATTTATTAAAGCAGATTAGCAAGGTTAAGCAACAGCATTGATTGGTTAAACAATTCTAATTCTAAAAAGGCAAATTAAAGCTGTGGCTTACTGATCAGTTCCTCTGGTTGGTTCAAGGACAGGCTGGTACGCAATGTGCACCTTTGCGTTTTCAAGGCCGCTGGCAGGGAGGGAGAGAGAGAGCTCAAACGATCAGGCCTGCAGGTATGCTGATTCGGCCCCTCCTCCTTGCTAGCGGTGAGCTAGGCTAACCAAAAAGGCTCCAATTATTCCTTCTTCAAGAATTGGGAAAAATTCGTCGATCCTGTTCCAAGCGTCTTTCTGTCTTCTTTTCTTGAAGTAATTCCTTCCAGTTAATCCTCCAGATGGGGGTTGCTCGTCCAGGTCCCAGCTAGTCCTTCTTCTTCTGAAGTCGCTCCAGGAATCCCCCTAGAGTCCCTCTGCCTTCTCTTTTTATGCGCTCTCTCTCTCTCTCTCTCCTTCTCTCGTCCAGCTTGCCCCAGCCCCGAACTGTCCCCTTTCGGCCTTTCACACTCTTGATTGGTTCTCTCACCTTTGCATATGCATACATAATTTCCCTCAAACTCACATGACACTTCTGATTGGTTATTCACATATACAGAGGCGTGCATAATTTTACATAATCCGTCCTTTACATCATGCATAATTCACAGGCCATGTCCCACAATGATTTCATAGGTTTACAGATCAGCAGGGGCGTTCACCTTAATCATCATGACATCATGCCACCACCAGACTCACAAGGTCACTTTGTTTACTTGGCCATATAGCTCGTTAAGCTAAAGCTTATCAGCTAACGCTAATCCTTATTCAATGATTTTATACCTCACATCTGTCTTACAATGTCCTTAATTGAGCCATTGCTGGATTGATTCAGTTTCACCCTTTTTTCTGCACAAAGTCCAGTCACGGCGTCACTGCTGAGGTCAGCGTGCCCCCGCTACTGTCCGCACCTGGCTGACTGTTTTTCGCCATTGTTGTGTCTTGGTGGCCCGGAGCTGGCAGAATTATTTTGAAACTCGGCTTTGTTGACATTCCAGTGAGGAACACGCTCTGCTCTGTCTCTGTCCGTTTTGACCCAACAAAAATAAGTTTTTCTTTTAACATACACTAACTAACACAGATCTATTACAAAATTACTAATACATCTTGTTTCTGATCATTGACTAGAATCACACACACATTTCATACATTTCATTGATTAGGAATTGATTACAAATCACATAAATCACCACTTTGTTTAGCACTGGCTTGTGTTTACATTACATCACCTACTGCTGCAGGATCTCTCCTCCTGTTTTGATAAACATAGCCGTTGTTTTCATTCCACTGGGCACACAGTGACCCACGGCAGCTTACCTCAGCTCACAGTTAATTACGACACAGAGCGAACATGGATCTATCCCCCATCATTTCTGATCATCGGTTCTGATCATTAATTATTGAATCACACATGTCATTGCTTATAGATTGATTCCCAACCACATTAATTACCACTTTTTCTGTTACTCCACTCCGGCCTATGTTTTAACTAGCACTGGCCTATATACCTCATGTCACATCAGTCTCTCCTCTCACACTTTAACATACAGAGTTAATAGTGATTATTGATTAGAAGCTGAGCTGATTCCAACGATTTCTCAGGGTCACTTGACAATGGACATACCTCCCCAAGAGTAATAAAGCCATCAACCTTCTCCTTGAAGATGTGTGGCAGAAAGATGAGGGCTGCTCTGAAGTCAATATCTGCAAGACAAGATATACTTCAAAATAACAAAGCATTTATTCTATGTCCAACATCTTTTGTGATTCAAAAGGAGAGTTAAATGGAGGCTGTAACTGTAAACTGTATGTGGTCCACTTCAGTTACAATATACTCAATTACCAGATTTATCTCGAGATAATAACTGAGCTCATTCCAATGTCCTTACGATTAGACGGCAAGCTACTATTAGAATTAATCAAAGTAGTACTTTTCCCCCCACAGAACCTAGGACAGGTGAGCTAAATAATTTTTGAGTTCTGTAAAAATTAGGATTTGTAAATAGTAAATGCTTCATATCATTCTCCTTTCAGCAAGTGTGGCAAGTCAGGATAAAGTGCCTTTTTCAGTAAGGCACAGAGGGAAAATGTATCTTTTAAATTCTGCAACTGACAGTCAATATAATACAAACATGAAGAAATATCCCAAATATTAGTTCAAACTGTTATTCATCATGATAGCAAACAAAAAAAGGTAGGTTAACAGGGAGTTAAATTTGTACACACAATATTAATTTTATTATGTAATCAGTACCTTGTAGATCCTCTGTGAGAGCCTCTTGTCTTGCCTCCAGGTAGAGTTGAGACAGTGGTGGTTTCCCCTGAGTCAGATGGAGAACCTTTGATACAATACTGCTGAAGCCTTCATTGAATCGCTGACACACGTTTCCTACTGCTGGATGGATCCGTTCCAACTCATTGTACAACTACAGGTGAAAAATGTATGAGATGTATTCAGCATCTGAGTTCAAACTACATGCAACTTTTCATGCCATAAGACCTGAAATTAACTGTCATTAATTACTTTATATAGCCAAGAATCCCAGCTATTACTTTATGATGTATTTTCACTTACCCCAGTCGGTGTCCTCAAGAAAGGATACTTCTTGACAGTTTCCTCCACAGTCATGCCATCTGCTATCTCCTTTTGCTGCCATGCAAAGGTTTGCTGCATACGGTCTTTTACAATCATGGGGTCTGGATGCATCTTCGGTACTGGCTATGTAACGTCTTCACGTGAGCATCAATGGAGGAGGGATCTTCACCAAGAACACTTGATGCCTTAAGAGAATTCAAATACACATGCAACTCAAAACAGGAACCATTACATCTTACATTAACCATCCTGTTAACTGTGTCCTTGCCTTAATGTCTGAGCTAAAACCTAAGTAGCTCACAAATTCAACGGAGTTAAACACAATGTGATACAAAGCAGTTGCTTTCTTTTTCATCAAGGTATGCACCACTGACCTGGGACATGTTTTTCAGACTGCTTCTTGTGGTTTCTGCAGGTAGCGCTGACATCTTATGGCAAAACTTCTTCTTACTTAACCTCACTTCATCGTTGTCAACCAGGGGGGCACGCTCTGATTTGAATTTACGCTTCAGAGACATATGCCATGTATGCTAGTTGAGACAGACACATCAATGACCAGCATCTTGATTGAGATTGATTCGTTTGTTTAATTTTTCAAAATAGGTATCTAGTATGCGCAGAATATTGAACAATTGTAACATCTGATGTTTAAAATATTACACATAATTATTTGCACATTCACTTACATAGCCATTTCCCTCAATATCCTTCAGGAAGGGATATCTCACAATGAAGTGTTTTACAGCTCGCACATATTCTAAATTTGTGGGATACCTTGGACAAGAAAAGAAATGTAAATTGAAGGTCTCTGAAAGACTCATGCACCAGAGCAAATGCTGCCACATCATATCTCGAGAAATCCAAAAAATAAATAATTATTTTCTAAGGAATTATAATAATAGTTTAACCTGTTAATTAACCTATAGACTGACATGCATAACCAGCAAAAACTAATAACTAGTTGCTCAACAGTTATTTATTGACTTTACTAATTTAAATATCGTATATCATTCTGTTCCTTTACAAAGTCTAACATTACCTTAAACACACTTACATTGTGTATTGTGCCACAGCTTCAAAGAGAACCCTGATAATTGTGTGTCTGTCCTTCGGGTCTCTCTGACATGGTTCCTTGTTATCAAGTTTTTTTTGTAGGTGCTTTGGGAATGCTGGGATGTCAAATGTAGTGGGCAGTCTTCCACTAGGTCCACTGCTATAACAGAGATTTTTTTTCTTTCAATGAGCAATCATGTAAAAAAAAAAATCCAACTCATATTGCTATGACCCTACCAGATAGAAGTTCTCATAACAGTAAGTAGTAATAATGACATTCACATGCACTTACCACAATGTAGATGAGCAAGTAGGTTGCTGCCATTCTTCTGGAGGCACAGGCTCTAAAGTTAGTGTTACCACTGGCTCTTTTAACATGCTCACAAACTGACTGAATTTGATCTGCTTCTTGAAAGATCCATGAAATAAACCGGCTATCATATTCTCTGTGAGGCCACAATCAACTGTTTCACCATCCACATCGTTATCTGAAAAGAGTAAACAGAAGAACATTAAATAGATGCACCCTTGATGAGGATGTAGGCAAAACCAACTCAACTAACTTAAGATAATATTAGCTTTGGCTGTCCACAGCCCTAAGGACTTACATTTAGCACAGCAGTTTCAGAAACCACACCCCAGGGTTCTTGCACCATTTTAGAAGTCATATTTAATGCTTTTTAAGACCTTTTTAAGACCTCAACAAATGTAATTTAAGACCAAAAAATGTCAAAACAATTTCCGTAGTCAAATACTTGATTTATTTTATTGTTAATATGATTAAAGTGTAGGGGGACTCGTGTAATTTATCAATAATTTAATAATGATCTAGGGTGCCACCGGCTTTCTTTAAAAGACGGAAATTTAAAGAGCAAATGAGTCACCATTTATAGTGGGTTCTTGACCGAGTTGGATTGGCCGTGGAGAATCAATCATCAGAGTCGCTAATACATTGTACAACATTTATTTAGACACAGACAAGAACACAAAACATATAAGACATTCATATATATATAAACAGGCACATCAACATCGCGAATTCTTCATATTTGGCTATAGCGCATGACAGGAAATGACGATAGAGGAAAGAAAGGAAGAGAATCATAATAAGAAAGATGGCGGGTACGCACGGGTTGCTAACAGCTAATCTGTTATCAAAGTAAACAAATTAATAAAGAGGGGCAATTCTCGAACTAATTAGCTGCCGAATAATGGGGAAGTGTGGTCCGGACGTGGTCCGTGATGCACGGACCGGTCGGAACCGTCAACACTGGGAGACACCAAATCTTATTCTCTGTCAGCCTTACCCTGGGCGAGTCTGGCGGCTTACTTGTCGTCGGCGCATCGGTTGGCACACAGTTCGCAGTGGCTTTCTCCGGGAATCGTGTTAGGCCGATGTCTCTCTGGAGGTCTCCGGACGTAGCGCGTGACTCGGCGGGTCGTACCGCTTTCTTTCGTGGGTCGGTTCTCAGAATCCGACCGGCAGGCTGAGATGACTGGTGTCCCGGTGGCGACTCTGGTCGGCAGGGGTCAGTTCGATTTGCACGTCAAAGTTGACGTGAGCCCCAAAAAGAAAAGACGGGCAACAAAAATCAAATTTGTTAAACTAATGCAAAAACTCTGGGGATTTGACCAAAAGTTCTAGGCGTGGGCTCTCGGGTGTCGAACGTCGAGCGTTTGAACACTGCAGCAGCACGCAAAAGCTTACAAAAAGTTATCAAACTTACAACTAACTTCGTTAGTTGAGACCATTCAGCGATCGTTCTATAAAAAGTCAATGATGCACGACTGTTGAGCTCCTGGACAATTGAGGACTGGAAAATTGTGCAGCAGCAAAAATCCCCTTGAGAAAACAAAAATTGAGGCAACCAAAAATGATTTCAGAGTGTTACCGTGCCACAAAGTTTCAAAGAAAATACAATTAAAAAGGAAGAAAAGTTACGAAGAGATAAGAGTGTGAAAAGTGTAAGAGGTAGAGAGAGTAAGTGAATAGTGAAGAGAGAGGACAAAGGACTGATCTGGCTTTATACTCCCCGATATTCATGAACGTTTATGCAAATAATGGGGTAGGATCAATATTGTCCATTCGAAGACAGGGATTTTCCCGCAGAAAATCCGGAGCATTGCATTCTGGGAGATTAAGTTTTTGATCTTTTTGTAGTCCACAAGTTTAACACATTTAAGCAGTTACTAACTTAATTATCAGGGTGTTAACAAAACATCACAAAACACGAAAATATCACAGTTATGTCACACAGAATAATAACTTTTAACCTTTCATTTAAAAACAGCCTTTTTGGAAGATCAGGTTATAAATGACAGGAATTTAACACACAAAATTAACCAGCTTAACTTCACAGTCTTTCTTTTCAGGTGTTCTTGAATGTTATATTCTCCTCAGTTATGACAGTTTTAACGGAAATCATAGTAGTTTTGTCCTGTAAGAAAATTGGTTTATATAAACTTTTTATCGTCTGTTCAGAAGACGAAAAGATGGGGGGTTCCGGGGGGTGCCCTCCTCCTGCAGCACTCAGAGTTTTATGACTCTTTTGTGCTGGTGCTTCGCATTCCGACTTGTCATCTCAAGAGATATATCTTCATTTTAAGTGATTCTTGGATATGTTACCATGGTAATGTTGGTTTTATGGTTTCCAGATGTGGTCCTGGACAAGAGTTTGCCATGGCAACCTGGACATTCTCGAATTTATGATTTTGGTGCTTTGTGGTCCGTTGGTACGGGGTGAAAGGTTTCACAACTGCAGAGGCTTCAATTAATAAAATAAAATCCGAAGAGGGATCCTACATCTCCCCCCTTTTGATTGATGTCTTCTGGTTCTTTAGATGGCGTCGATCAATCCAAAGGTCCCGCCTGAGGAAGGAAGGTCTGAACAGAGTTAGATCAGTGTCTCCAGTATTCTATAGCTAACAGTCGATCTAGACTCCTACCGTCCTTATAACGGTGTTACTATTTCTAAGTGAGCACACTCCAATGGCTCCATATTCTACTCGTGTGGTAAGTTTGTTTATCGTTAGCAAGAAACTTTGGTGTGAGGATCTTTACAGGCATGCAGGACAGGACAGACGCAAAACACAGTGAGTAATCTGAGCCAAGGCCTCGACCTTTGGCTATGATTGTCTATCCTAATTCTAATTCACATTTCCCAGGTATGGGCTAATCTACGATTTTATGACCACACAATAAAGAAGAAAACTTCTAAAAGAAAAGAACCTAGGTGAAACGGGTATATTTCACATCAGAAAGTCGACAAAAAAAGTGTTCTACTGGTACACATCGGGGAGAGAGAAGGAAACTTATACAGGAGCGAGGGGTTTCTGGATGAGCACCCCCCTTTTGTCAGCTTCCTACTGGACTCGTATCAGGCCGTTGGGGTCAGCGTTTGTCGCTCTAGTGGGGAAGGAGAGCATAGGCGTCGTTAGAAACATGTTGGAACAAACGTCAACTTAGAATCACCCACAGGTACCCCGTCTTCCAACTGGTTGGTAGGCCGATACCCACACGTTCGTGAGTTTCGCTCGGGTACACTTTATTCCGAACTTATCCTACGCTGGGGGTTTGAACCAATAATTATCGCACTACCAGTCTACGCTTGTCAACTATCGTTACAGGAGTGATAATTGCTCTAATTATCTCTGAGAACGAAAGTATATGAGTCCTACTAACTATTGGCTATCATGTGGTCCCCTGCGAGTCCCATGGGGGTTTGGTGCAACTCGGTTGGGTTGCAATGGACCCATCTGAAAAGGGGTCCCTTTTGGCCTTGATTGGTCCCGATCTGAGACACCACTGGAGACAGTGTGTCGGTGACCGTGTGTGTGGTCCTGTCCAACGTGGGAGGAGTTTTCGTGTGAGCTTCCCTGGCCTGGTACCGCCCGGGTCTGGTATGCTGCAGGGATCGGTTAGCACCACACTTCGTCACTCACCTGAGGTTCCACGTGGGAGGTTTGCTGGTCATGATAGCTTCCTGACCTTCGGTTGTTTCCTCTAGTCGTTTTTTCACAAAAAACGAAATTCGTGCGCGGGTGTACGTGCAGGTCGGCGAGGTATTGGAGCGCAACGTATGCGTTTGTTCGTTCTACCTGGCCCGAAGGTTGGTGTTGATGGCTGATAAGGGTTTTGTTTTCGCCCCTAATGTCTGCCAGACTTGTCGCATTGCGTCTGCGGTACAGTGCGTTCCCCGGTCGGAGTCAACGCCGAAGGGGTGTCATGGGCATGCATTAGCGTCTCCCCCCTTTGTTTGCGGGGGACCACGAGCCCTGGCGAAGGGTGTGCTCCGGAAACACATTGTAGGATGCCCGTGACCATTCGAAATAGAGAACGCATGTCTACTAAGGAGGGCGAGTCAGGAACGTCGCTGACGTTTGCCGGTGTAGCCTGCGGTTCGGGTGTGTCCGTTAAGGATTTTGATAACGAATAAAATGGCCGGGTCCTGATATTGAAGACGCGTGAGTCATCATATGTGAATGCAGGTTCGACGGACGAGGGTCCGGAGGGTGATTCACGTCGTTACCGGTGGCGGTCGCTTTAGTCATTGTGCCGATGGGCGCAAATTGGGTGGGTGGAAGGAGACAGGTAGCCACGCCTGGTTGAAGAGCTCCGGTGTGGCTCGTAAGGCGCCGTGTTTGGCTACTGTGCTCTCGATGTCATTCAGGTTCCTATCTGGACCTGGTATGTGGGCGTTGCCTCCGACAACTTTGTCACGGACGACGTCTAAGGGGGACCGGCCAGACGTTTTGGCTGACTGCATATCTGGTTCTGTGGCGCCAGCATGTTGCGGCAACTCTTGGTTGGCGGCTGATCTGTCATTCCCCAAATATCGGCGCAATTCTGTTACCTGGTTCTCGTGGCGTTCGGTGCCATGAGCCACAAGAGGGCAGTAGGCTCGACTGCCTCAGATGCATTAGAAGAGCACAAAAAGTCATCCCGTCCAGCAGCTGCACCTGTTGGTGGCGTTGGACTTGGTTGATCGTCAGCCATCCGAGTTTTTAGGTCGGGTGGTTGGATCGAGTGTGGCCGGGGAAGGTTTGGGTGTTCTTTGGTTTCACCCGATGGGGTTTGGACAAAGTAACACCTTGCTTCTGTTGGCTCGAGGAGGGTCAGGGCTAAAGGTCGTCGGACTTTGAGCCAAGAGTTTTGCCGTTTGAAATCGATTACGGGTTCAAACTGGTTAAGCAGTCTTTTCCTACCAAAATGGTATGGAATCGAAAGGCGACACATAGACTGGGTGGACCAGTTTCATGGGGCCAACGGACAGTTGGACGAGTGAAACGGTCGTTAGGATGATGTTCTCGTGGGAGAACGGTCTTACCTTTAATGAACATGGGCGCGTTTCCAAATCCTTATTGGTTTGATTTGCGAATAGACGCAGTCGTTGGAACAGGGTTTTTGACATGATGGTCACGTCTGCAGCCGTGTCCAGCAAGGTGTCACAGGTTATCACGCCCTCCAGTGTGAGGGACAGGTAGAATTTTCGAGTGGAACCCTTTTCGGTGAGGTGGAAGATAAATTGGTTGACAGGTGGTTCCACCTGGACCTTCAAGTTTGTTCTGTTCTGCGGGTTCATCCTTCTTATCCAGTTTGGGCGACCCAAGTGGCTCTGGGAGGAGGGGCGTCCTCACTTACCTCTGTAGGGTAATTAACGGGACGACTTTGGTCCACCCCCCTCTTGTTGGGAGAGACAACTGCCAGGGCAGCATCGCTAAGACTAACGAGTTCGGGGCCCGCGTCAGGGGTGCCCAGCGCGTCGTTGAGTCTAGCGGTCGCATGACTGACGGCAGAAACTGTGAAGAGATCAACCTCCTTTTTTGGATGTCCCTTCTCCATTTCCTGTAAGAACAACTTAATGTTTTTCATTTCGTTCTTGGTCAGGTAGAGAACCTCTTGTTCATCTTCTACGTCGTGCTTAGTGTTTCTCGCATCTGAATGATCTCTCATTGGTGGAGGATGACGAGAAGTGGGCGGTGACCGTTCTGAGTGATATCTAACCGTGGTTTCGGATTCGATATCCGTGTCCGAATGCTGAGGTACAGGTCGATCGTACCTGTTGTGTGGATACTTTCCCCGTTGGGGGTCCCGTGAAATCCATCACGCCACCTTCGTTCCGCTCGGTGGGGATCGTGGTTCACGGTCAGGCCAATAAGACCTGGCGCGGTTGGGTTTGCGATTCGGTCGATTTGGGGCTAGACAGGGTGTGTCCTCGCCCATGTTGTGGTGCGAACGTAGGAGTAGGGGTCGATCGAGACTGTTTAGGTCTGGTGGCCCTTCAAGCTCCTGACAGGGCTCTGCCTTATTGCGAATACGGCATGGTCAGGGGGTTCTTTTTCTGCCTCTGGAAACCCAGACCGCTAGCTCTCGTAGCTGTGCAATGCTGGAAGAGCGAGGGTTTGCCATGACCCCGAGATGGTGGCTCGTAGCGGGATGGAGATTTTGAACGAAGAGCGACTTGAAGTTCTGCTCTTCCTCCATCCCAGGCTCGTTACGAGTACAAAATAGGCTCAAGTAGTCTATAATGTACTGTTGGGGAGGCTCTTGTCGACCCTGTTGCCGTAACGCTGCTGTCAGACCACATTGAGATGCACTGTCGGAGAACTCTCTCTCCAAAGTTTGGCCAACCTGTCGAAATCTCCTTAACGATTCAGGTTGGCGATCAACAAATCGGCTGACTTCGCGATTTGCCGTCAACTTAATCAGATAAATTTTTCCTGGGTCGAGGCATCAGGAACCTTTGCAGGTAGAACCTGAGTCTTCCAAGTATGCACGAGTGTCATTTATCGCTCCAGGAACTAGTTCAAACTTTGGTATGTGTCGGGCTAGCCTTTCTAATTCCCTGTCGGGGAGGCCCGGGGAACCTGTTGACCGCTGGGGAGGCGACTGCCCTCGCACATCGTCTCTAGGTTGACTCACGAGGTTGATACGGGTCGCGAACGATGACATGAGTGGCGTGAAGGAGGTTCACTACCACCTCCTGGTACGCGAGGATCATCCTTTAGTTCGATAGAAAATGGCGGAGGTGTTCCAGCCGTTCTGGCTGTGAGGGACCTCTCAGCTCTTTTCTAGCCATCTCTAAGTCTTCGGCCAAGCCGGTAATTTGACGGTGGGCCTCTGTGAGCCCACTTTGAGTTTGAGCGAGCTGCGCCGCAACAGTAGAACCTGTTCCTGTTTGGCGTCGAGTTGCTTACTGTAAGCGCAGCTCTCTTCCTGCATCGTTGCAGCTTCTGTCGGACTTCTGTGAGTTCCCGATTGGGAACGCTTACATGCTTCGTCCACTTCCTTAAGAAGGCGCTTTGAGTGACGATTGTCTGATCGCGTTAGTTTTTTCCGATTTCTAAGGTTGTGATAGTGGCTTCGCACTCGTCCGTTTTCTTTCTGGCCTCATCCCGCTCGCTACGAGCTGGGCCATCTGAGCGTTTGTTTCCTTGAGCTTGGACTTGTACTGTTCTACTTGGGTTTCAAGAAAGCGTTGGTTTTCTGCGATTGGGTTATTTTATGCGAACGTGACTTGAGTGAGCTACGTGCCTTTCCTAGCAGAGCTTGTGCTGTTAGAAACTGGGAAGTTAGCAAAATCGTCATGCTACTCTTACATTTTGGTCAGAGCTTTATCTTTCGGAGGTCGTGAGTGCCTCCGCTATTAGGTCTGACAGTTTTGAGTCGATTTCGGTGGTGTTAATCGCTCACGTGTTCTTGTAGCCAGGATTTAGCTTCCCGTAAGTTCGGTTACAGCTAATTCCAGGTTATCAAAGATCGTTCCGTGGCTAGAACCGCAGAAGGGTCTGCATCTGCCATTTTCTC